>OX038870.1:35000-80000 GCA_943789525.1 Agriphila geniculea | reverse complement strand
AAGAACGTTTTTGTGACGGAAGCCGTCTCACCCGTTTTGTACCTTTGGTTCCATTCATCGAGCGTCTGCATACGAATGCTTCGCTTGATGAATGAAACCGGGCACAGATCGTACTTTGGCTTCGTTTTCAAATTTAACGCCGCTTGCTTGGCCAATTCGTCTGCGCGTTCATTACCTGCAAGCCCCGCGTGGGCCTTGATCCAAAACAAGCTAATTTGCTTGTTTTGGTCCGTTGCTAATCTAATGTTAGTTCTTGTTTCAACGGCTAGGGCGTGCAGGCAATCAAGGCTTATTACGGACTGTAATGCGGCAGTGGAATCGCTGTATACTGCAAAAGTATTTTCGCTCCGTTGTCTAATTAGCCTCACCGCTTCGCATATTGCCAGGAGTTCCGCCTGGTAGACGGTGCAGTAGGATGGTAGAGCAAGTTTGACGGCCTTAATTTCAGTCTCTCTATTCCATAAGGATAGAGCTGCACCGACTCGGCCGTCAATCTTGCTCCCATCCGTGAATACGCGTATGTCATAGTCACTGTTTGCGTTTGTCTGCGATTGGTCTACCAGGGTTTGGAACTCCATAGCAATATGTTCCGCGGGATGCGGGGCCTCAAGCGCCGGAAACGGTCGCTCGACCTCCCTGTCACCCAGCGCTGATTGGGGTACTCCCTTCTTGGCTTCGTAAAACGATGCCGCCTCACGGACTCGGAGGTCTAGAGGGAGGATACCTGAAAGAATCAGCGCTGCGTGCAAGGACACCGTGCGGTACGCTTTACAAATTTTTTGGGCGATTCCTCTTTGCAATGCATTGAAATGTTTTTGAACGCCTAGCTTCGTCGCAGCCGGGGCCCAAGCACTCGCGGCATACAGGATCACGGGTTCGACAGTCGCGACATATATGGTGCGAACCACCTCCGGGTGCAACCCCCAGCTTACTTTCGCGGCCCTAGAAAGTTGTTTATTGATACCGATTGCCTTTTTGCAAATGTTGGAGACGTGTGTGTTGAATGTCAACTTTTCGTCTATGGTTAGGCCCAATAACTTAATCTCACGAGACATGGCAATGTCAACCCCTCCCATGTTCAGAAGTGGGGTGTCATATTTTAGCTTTTTTGTCAGAACCATAGCACTAGTTTTGTGCGGTGCGAATTTTAATTTGTTGCTGACACCCCACCTCCGGACATGTTCGAGGGTGGCATTAGCCTGTCTCTGGATTTCTTGGGCCGTATTTCCTTCAAAAATAAGAACAACGTCATCGGCAAACGCTTGGCAATGGTCACCTCTTACTTTTAAACTTTTTAGGAGGGGGTCCAACAGAAGGTTCCACAGGATGGGTCCCGCTATAGAGCCCTGGACACATCCCTTGCCAGTTTCAGATTTGTACTCCTCTCCACCATACCGAACTGAGACTGTGCGCTCCGAGAGGTAGCTGTCTATCGTTCTTCTTATGTTGATGGGGCACTGTTCATCGGCCAATCTGGTTCTTATAGCCGGCCACCATGCACTGTCAAAGGCTCCCTCTATGTCCAGTGATACAAGTGTGACAATTTTCTTTTCTGCCAGTCTCGATCGAATGCGTTGAACTAGTGCATAGAGGGAGTCTTCCGTGCTTTTTTGTGGCATGAATCCGTATTGGTTCGTATCCATACTGGGTAAGAGGTGGAATTTTAATCTAGCTACCAGTAATTTTTCGTAGATTTTACCCAGTATGGGTAGCAGCCCGATTGGCCGGTATGATTTTGGTGTTCTGTAATTTTCTTTCCCCGGTTTCCTGAGAGCGATTACAGTGGCTTTTTTCCACTCTGATGGGAAGTAGCAGAACTCCAGGCATTTGTTGACTAAAGCCAGGAACAGAGCCGGGTCCTTATTGATGGCGTGGAGACATATGTCAGCTGTAAATCCGTCTGCACCTGGGGCCTTTTTTGGGTTGAAGGACTCTGTCGCTCGTTTGAGTTCGGTCATGGTGAACGGTGGGTCGCTGGGTTCATCCAGGTCACCAGCGTTCACCTGTTCTGCTCTCTTTCTTACTTGGCGATGTTCTTCATTGTCTGTGGCCATCGTGTCTCTTGGGTAGAAGGTTTCAGCCAACAGTCTCGTGGAGCCCTTGATGTCGAGTATTTTTCCATTTTGTTCTAGCGGAACGTCCTCTTCCCGCTTTGCCGTCCTCCCTATCACTCTATAAATCCCCTCCCAGAGTCCCTCCTTGTCCTGTCTGCCGCAGAACCCCTTCCAGCTCTCGGTCTGCGCTTTCCTTGCCTCCTCCTCGTACTGCTCCTTCTTTAGCAGATATTCCTCCACGACCTTCCGCTTCCGTATGGGGGCTGCATTCTTTATTCGGCGCTTCTTGGTCAAGACCTCCGCTTTGAGCGCCTCCAGTTCCTCCGACCACCATGGGATCTTAAGTTTGCTGTTGGTCTTCTTTAGTGGAATACTTGCACTGCACGCATCCGTTATTACCTTGTTGTATCTGCATACCATTTCGTCAATATCGTCCACCGTTTTTATATTATCGATCCCTATCAAGTTAACATTGTACTCTTCTTTTAATTGGGTGAATTTCTCATGAAATTCACTCCAATTGGCTTTCCTGGTGTTAAACTTCCTGGTGGTCCGTTCTATTCTAATGCCTTTTGACTTCCGCAGTAGCAAGTTTAGTGAGATCCCATTGTGGTCGGAGCCCGTCAGATCGTCGACCACTCTCCAGTCGGAGACCATATCCAGCATATCAGCTGTACCGAAGGTCACGTCGACATGGCTGGAATAGTGCTTGCCCCCACGGACCGTGTCGAACGTCGGGGTGTCCCCTTGGTTGAGGACATGGAGGTCGAGCTCATGGATTGTATCCGCCAGATCTTGTCCTCGGTGATCAATATCAGGACTTCCCCACCAGGTACTTTTGGCATTGGCATCACCTCCAATAAGAGTTCTTTTAGCGCCTGTTTCAGCAACGACCCGCTTTATGTGCTCTATATATGGTCCGATAGGTTGGTCCGGCTCAAAGTAGTAGGACACTAGTGTGGTCCTCCAAGCTTTGGTGTAGGCCGTCACCACCACGATGTTGTTGGTGGTGAGTTCCGGGTATTGTTGGATATTTAGGTCCGGATCAAGGACCACAATGGCCGCTTTGACAGTCCCATCACCATCGCTTTGGAAGACTCTAAAACCACTTTGTGTCCTCATACTCTTAGCCGCCCCAACGTATGGCTCCTGTACAAGTGCGATCGCTGCTTTCCGCTTCTCTGCTTCCAGCAGGAGTTCATCTGTAGCCAGTTTCTTTCTTTGGAGGTTTGCTTGTAGTACCAGGTAGGGAGTGGTTTTTGCTGAAGTGCCCTTAGCAGTACTGCACAGTTCGTCGTGCTAGCTTGTCCCATCTCTTCCGCACCGGGCATTCGTTGCTGAAGGCGTTGTGCGGCCTTTCCATCTGATCAATATCATCTCTAACGCAGTTTTTGCAGGTTGGACGAGCATGGTTTTTCCAGACTTCACATGCTGCCTTCAGATGGGGGCCTCCACAATGCACACATAGATCATCCGATTCCTTGCAAAAACCTTTGCTATGTCCATATCCAAGGCATTTTGTACATTGCACCAGTGGGGATTGGTCTTCTACCCTTACGTTCTGGAGGTCCACATGTAGCGCACCCAACTCGGTCGCTCTCTTCCATATAATAGGGGAAGTAGCAACCACCACGTGCACCACATGTGGATTTCTTGCTTTCCTTCTGTACTTGATGACGATTCTGTCTTGCTCTTTGTCAATGCCCTGGAATATTTCCTTGTTCTGGTTTCGGATCATGTACAGTAGATCCTTATCTTCATGCACCTTTAGGACGTCCTTAAGTATTAAGAGCGGGTCCTTGTTCTTCAGCTCCTCACACACTAGGTTTTTCCCATTTTTCTCTATCCTATCTTTTACTTTCTTTCTTTCTTCCACTGTTTTACAACTAATTATTACTTTTCTATCCTTGGCTTTCCTTACATTTTCCACTTTCACCCATCCCTCTTTCAAATCAAGTGTTTTACGGAGATTGGTCAGAACTTCCTCGCCCGTTTCATCTTCCTTTGAAGAGGTGATGACCACCGAGTGTAGGGTGTTCCCGGCACCGACACCCGATGGTTTGCTTCTGCTGGTGGGGGTGGCTGCAGAGGCAGAGGCCGCCACAGCCGCGTAGGACTTATCCGTAACCACCGTGTTTACTTTCTTGATTTCCTCTTTAACTAGGTCCACCTTTCCCGATACTTCTCCTACCTTTTCGAGTATGGGCTTACATACTCGTTCATGCAGAGTCGAGTCCATGCTGTGGAAGTGGGCAGCCATCGCCTCCTGCAGGTCTTCGATGCGCTTGCTCAGGTCTTGTTGCGCGCTCTCTCGTTGGGGAAGTTTGGTGTTCCGGGTCAGGTTTTCCTCTGTTGTGTTTCCTTGCATATTCAACCTTTCCTGCAGGACTACAAGTTGCGCCAGGGCAGTGCTTGCTCCCTTGTCCAAGAATGCTTTGATATCTCTGCGCATTCCTGGGTATTCTAAATTCTTTTTAGGAATGGTCTCTAAAAAGGTCATGACGCTCTTGATAATGGTGTCTGCATTCTCATTAAGCTTTCCTTTGCCAGGTGTAATGGCGGGCTTTATCACCTTGCTATGTTTTACCGGAGCAGATGTTTTCGGTTTTTCCGCACTTCCTTTGGTGAAAGTGGTGTTTGTATCGGCAGCAGAGGGTGAGAGGCTCGGTCGGCCCATTCCTAGATAATTAGGGGGGGCTCTTTCCAGTCCCGCAAGTGGGGTTGAGGTATTTTCAATACTGGTTCTCGCATTAATTGCATTCACCTTTGCACCCACTCCTGTCTGTGTTTTATGAGGTGACCTTTGCGGCTTTGACGTCACAGGGCTGTGCTGCATCATGATGCTAGCTTACGTCAGGGGTAGGCGTCAATACACAGTAAAATACACAAAGAATAAAATAAGTTTAAAAATAAATGAAAGATTTGTAAAAGTTGTAAATTTTTTATTATATAATGTATATAAGTCAATTTTTTCACGTAGTCGGCCTGCGCAGTCACTATTAAATATAGGTGTGGTCAAATAATTTTTTATTTTTAGGTAAACTACCTAAGTTATTTGCAAAAAGGCAATTTTCGGTTTTTCCACGTGTAGAGTCGCAAAATCGACTCTATATGTCAAGGTATTACCGGACGTCCGAGAGGGTGGCAAAATACACCCTTCTGTGAAATCCGCGTATTTTTGCGATTTTTTCCGGCAAAGATATTAAGATCCTATCAAAAAAACAAAATGGCGGCCGTAACGGTAGCTCCGACCGGGTCGCGTGCTATAAGGCGATTAAAGCCCTCAAGAAGCCCTACAATTGGACACCAAGTTTGTCCGTCTAGGGCCAATAGTTTCCGAGTTATTCTTAGGGTAAGTTTTGGGTAACTTATCCTCACTTTGGGTAAACTGCCCGTAACTCGGGAACTATTGGTCGCCTAGAACAGGGATTTTGGATTTCCGCATAGAGGGGGTGAAGGCCTACAAGATGATGGGATCAGCTGAAAATAAATTTTCAGGTCGTAGTAGGGTAAACTTACCCCACTAGGTTGGAAGAGGTCCCCCAGGGAGCCCCTATGCAGAAATCCCCAGCCCTGTAGCCCAAATAGTTTGGGAGATATGGCTCCTCAAAGTTTTTCAAAATGGCGTCCAAGATGGCGGACGCCAACTTTGAAGGGCTGTATCTCCGCCGCTATCAGGGCTAGAAGCCCCGGGTTTCGGGTGGTCAGGAGGCCCCGGCGAGCTCTAGCTCGCGCGATGGCTAGGGGTGGGGGCAAAAATCAAAGTCCGAATTTTGGAATTCCAAGGATGGGAAGGGGTAGGGGATAAAATTACAAACACCCTAGCCAAAGACAGTAATTCTCTAGGAGTGATATCTCCCGAGTTATATCGATTCCAAAATTTTTTGGGAAAATTCCAAAAAATTTTGGAATAAATATAGCGCCCAAACTATTAGGCCTAGAGAGACGGGGTTTTCCCTGGGAGGGGTGGCGGGTCACTGGCTACAATCTACACGGCGTGAAATCCCGAAATTCCAATAAGTTGGAATTCGGGGTAAATTACCCCGGGACCCGAAAGTTGGCAAAATTCCAACCCCTACACCGAAAAGCCCGACTCTGTAAGCCCAAGAACTTCGGAGCTATTGGCGGTTTAAAAATTTACCCAAAGTGAGGATTCGAAACAAAAATGGCCGCCGTTTGGGTAAATTCTCAAATAAGGGCCTAGCCCACCCGTGTTTGGGCTTTATGGATGTGCCCTGAGGTGTCCTGAGTAAATATGGACCCTCTGTCCCCCTAAGTTGTACCCCTAAAGTACAAAGTCAAAATAAAAACTAAAATCCTAAATATTTTAAAAACTATCAGGGCTAAAAATATGAATCAAAAACCTAAAAATAGTACAGACAAAACTCTACAAGACACAAAAAACAATTTTGAAATATCAGTTAAAATGTAAGTACAATTAAAGGGGGAAGTTTCATCCCCTACCTTTAAAAAATTATATCTCCGGTGTTTAAGGACCGATTTCAAAAATTTAAATTTAGTATTATAGGGTTTAATAAGACGTATTTAAATAAAATATGGCAAAAAATAATTAATAAGAAAAATTTCGAGATATAATTGTTTAAATGTTAAAAGTTAAAAATCTTAGCTTGTATGAAGCCGATGTTGACGCTCGAGGTGTCGGAAGACTCGGCGCGCTGCGCTCCTCCAGATGAGCTCCTCTCCACCACCCGGCCGCCCCGGGAAGACTGACCTCGTGGCGAGAGGTTATGTATATATTTGCTGATATTTCAGCAAATATAGATGGTAAAAATCCGCAAGTTGTACTGCTGTGTAGAGGGCGCGATTGCGCACACGCCGGTAATCTTGAATCCCACGCGTCTCAACAGTTGTGGACGCAGTGGGCAAAAAACTGGTGAAATTTTCGCACTTTTTCACTAAACTTCCACTTTTTCACTCAGAACTTCGTGAACTTCACTCCGATTTTCACTCTCGATGCACCACCGGATGCGCCTCGTTAGCGCGCAACTTTTGACGTATCGCACGTTGTGATACGATTAGAAAAACCTATTTTTCGGAATTTTTTAGTGTGGAGCGCACGTGGTTTTGCTCTGTACTTCACGGCGGTCGGAGCCAGAATGGGTTAGGTTAGGTTAGGTTAGGTTAGGTTAGGTTAGGTTAGGTTAGGTTAGGTTAGGTTAGGTTAGGTTAGGTTAGGTTAGGTTAGGTTAGGTTAGGTTAGGTTAGGTTAGGTTAGGTTAGGTTAGGTTAGGTTAGGTTAGGTTAGGTTAGGTTAGGTTAGGTTAGGTTAGGTTAGGTTAGGTTAGGTTAGGTTGGGTTGGGTTGGGTTAGGTTAGGTTAGGTTAGGTTAGGTTAGGTTAGGTTAGGTTAGGTTAGGTTAGGTTAGGTTAGGTTAGGTTAGGTTAGGTTAGGTTAGGTTAGGTTAGGTTAGGTTAGGTTAGGTTAGGTTAGGTTAGGTTAGGTTAGGTTAGGTTAGGTTAGGTTAGGTTAGGTTAGGTTAGGTTAGGTTAGGTTAGGTTAGGTTAGGTTAGGTTAGGTTAGGTTAGGTTAGGTTAGGTTAGGTTAGGTTAGGTTAGGTTAGGTTAGGTTAGGTTAGGTTTTTTTTTTTTTTTTTTTATTAATATTATTTGATTCTATTGTGTTTGTTAATCTCATAGTGTTTTCTTATGTTTCAGAGGGTGAAATGGCAGCGATTTGATACTGACCATCAGTTTTTATTACAGTAAGTTTTGTTTGATATATATTATAATTGAATATATACATATATACTTATAATAATATGTTGTATTTTATTTACTCTTTTTGGGATTGTTCACGTTTTGTTGAATTTTTTAAGATTGTTGACAATATATGTCACAAATTTAATAAAGCTACGCCTAGTAGATTCCTTCTCGATGATATCGTTTATCTCATTGGGGTCGATCTTTAATGACCGACATATAAACTCATGCTCCAGTCGCATGACACCGAAGCGTGGGCAGGTCCGGAGAAGGTGTTTAATGCTTTGCACTGAGGTGTCGTCGCAGGGGCACAGATTGTCCTCCGTGATTTTAAATCTGTGCAAGTATTCCTTGTGGTATCCATGGTTAGTAAGGATTTGAGTGACCGCAAACGACACTCCCAGCGCTTGCATGACATTCCGACAGTCATCCAAGGTGGGCATAAGTGATTTTGTATGGCTAGCCTGCGGAGCTTGTTCGTATCGCTCACGCCATAAGTTTCGGCTTTTACGTCGGGCACATGTTTTCGCATAAGAAATGGCAAACTGATCATAGGCCATGCTGCGTCGAAGTCCAGCAGCTTGTCCCGCCGCCTGATCAGCCGCTTCATTTCCCACGATCCCAACGTGAGCTTTGACCCATATGAACTCCACCTGGCCGGAGTGCCTGGCCAGGATGTCATGGATTTCGGCAACGAGATGATATTTGCTACTCCGGTCGCGTAGAGCCTGTAAGGATGACATAGAATCCGAAAGTATACATGTTTTAGGGTATTTTCTCTGCTCCATGAGCCTGCAGGCCTGATTCAGGGCAAAAAGCTCCGCCTGAAAGACACTGCAGACGTCATGGAGTTTAAATTTTTTCGTGATTGTGGGTTGCTCAGCTCCGGGAGCAAAACAGACGAGAGCAGCACCGACAGTTCCGTCTTCTTGCTTGCTCCCGTCTGTGTAAATTGTGTGTGTTCCGCTTTTGAGAATTCGGTCCACCTGATCTTGGCTGGTGGCACAAGTGTAGTCAGGCGAGATTCTGGCACTCGGATGTCTTAACTTGTCAGATGAAATTCGCTCTTCCAGCTGGATGTCGCTAGGCAGCTCAGGAATTGTTCCGTTGATACGGGTTTGTTCTACCGAGTGTACTTCTGCGATTTTTAAGTCGAGAGGGGTAAAGCCTGCTAGCGCCACCGCGGCCGTGGTCGATAGTGTTCTAAACCCTCTGATTGCCTTAATGGCGAAGCCCCTTTGGACACTATTCAGGAGTTTTTTAACATAAGCCATGTTGGCCGCATTGCCCCATATGCCCGCAGCATATGTAATTATGGGTTCCACAACGTGTTTATAAATAATGGAGACGTTTTCAGGGTGTGCCCCCCATGTGGGTCTCGTAAAAAGGCACAGCCGCTGGAAGACCCTGAGCGCCTTTGCAGTGATGTATTTAGCATGTGATCCAAATCTGAGTTCTTTATCTATAATTACTCCCAGTAGTTTTATTTCATTGGTGAAGTTGATATGTTGGCCCGCCATGACAATGTTGGCCGCCGTCGCCTTCTTGTTAAATGCAATGGCTTGCGTTTTGTCCGGGCCGAAGATCAGTTTAGCCTCGGTGCCCCATTTGGTGATTCGCGCTAAAGTGTCATTAACTTTCTGTTCCAGGAGCAATGTGGTGTCGGCAGCGACTACCAGAAAGACGTCGTCAGCAAACGCTTGGAGGTGACAGCCGGCCGGGAGCTCGACGTCAAACAGGTCATCGAGAATTATATTCCACAAGACAGGGCCACAGGCAGAGCCCTGAATGCAGCCTTTCGTCATGTGTTTCGTTATGCAATGGTTAGCGTAGTCCAATATTGCTACTCGGTCCCGAACATAACTGTGCAATAGGCCATAGATGTTATTTGGGCATCTCTTCTTGCGGAGCTGATGGAACATAAGTGGCCACCAAGCATTGTTAAATGCGGATTTTATGTCCAGGGAGACAGCCATGACGGCTTTTCCCTGAGATTTGGCTTTTTTGATTTCAGTTATGGCCGTATGAAGTGCGTCGATGGTGCTGCGCTGTTCCGTGAAACCAAATTGTAGTGGATTACTCATTCCAGCTTGGGCTGCTGCGTAGTTGACACGACGAATGAACAACTTTTCAAGCAGTTTTCCGAAAACTGGAATGAGTCCGATCGGTCGTAGTGAGCCAAGCGATGTGTAATCTTGCTTTCCAGGTTTGGGGATAATCTTAATATAGGCTTCTTTCCACCTTTTAGGGAAGTATTCTAGTGTAAGACATCTGTTTAGCAAGGTGGTTATTAGTCCAGGGTATGCAATTGCTACTTGTTTGCAAATGTCCGAGGTCAGCCCATCGAGTCCTGGTGCCTTCTTCGGGTTCATATGGTCGAGGCATTCTAGCACCTCCTCAGCAGTGAAGGGTGGATCTTCAGGAGTGTCCGGTGTAGTGTGCTCCTCCGCTCTGAGTTGGTGATGGCGCGGCTCAGTATCATCGTCATCCGAAGGGAAAAAGTGTTCCAGTATTGCCTCAGCTGTTTCGCGGGCGTCTTTGGTGTATGTATTATTGACCTTGATGGTGGTTGGTGGTTGCCTGGGAGAAGATTCTTTTAGCAGCCTATTTGTCAATGACCAAACGTTTTCTTTGGTCTGCAGTTCGCAGAACTCCCGAAAATGCTTGGTGGATAGGGCTTTTATCTCTGCCGCGTAGGTTTCCTTGGCAGCAGTCTGTTCCGCCAATATGTCATTTAATGGTAGCTGGTGTTTCTTGGCAGCGTGTAGTCTCCTGTGCAGTTGTATTAAATTTTGCTTTTTATTTTCCAGATCATCGGACCACCACGGTGCCTTAACCTTGATGCCATGTCTCCTGAGAGGCATGGAACCCAGGCATGCTTTGTGGATGGCCTCAGTAAGGTTTTCCAACGCTTCGTCGAGTTCCTGCACTGAGCAGTTCGAGATGTCTTGCTGAAGGAGTCCAGATGAGATGATATGTTCGTCCAGTAGTTGTTTAAATAAGTGCCAGTTTGCTTTATCTGATTTGTATCTGAAGGTGGATGTGTTTTGTGGGATATGTTCTGAGGTGCTGCCTAGATTTAATATGAAGTCAATTGGGTTATGTTGTGATGACTGACATATGTTTAAGTTAACTCGCCAACTTGTGATGAAACCAAAAATGTAGTCGGAAGCCAGAGTTATATCTATGATAGACGTACGTGGAACATTGTGTGTAACGGTCTCAAACGTAGGCGTGTTACCCGAATTACATAAATTGAGATCCCCGGTCATCATTATCTCAACAATGTCGTCACCCCTAGAGTCAGATTTCACGGATCCCCATAAGGGATGCCACCCATTGAGGTCACCGCCTACAATGAGACTCTTATTTTTAAAATCCTTCGCTAAAAAGTCTATGCGTTCCATTGTGTTATATTTATCATCATCTGGTTCCACGTATGCAGATGCAATAGTGATTGGTCTGCCGTCAACTTTAAGAGTGATAACACTGAGGTTAGGAGAAGAGTAGCACGTTTCCCCTATCACTTCACCTACTCCGGGTTTAACCAGTATGCATGCTTTAATGTGACGGTCCTGAGTGGCACCAAACTGAAAGATGTCTAATCCTAGATATGTCTTAACCTTGCTAAATTTGCCAACGTATGGCTCCTGCACAAGGGCTACTTTGTAAGGTCCGGCTATGAAGGAATGAATCAATTCGTGATAACTTTTATACGATCGGTCTGTGTTACACTGTATTATTTGTATTTTTGGATTAAATGTTACAATTACCATAATCCACTCGGTTGTTGATTCGTTCCTTCATAGCTCGGAGCCTTGGGCATTTTTCGGAGTTAGCGGCATGACCTACGTCCGCGTTGGCTTTAAATCTCAGGTTGTGAGACTGGCAATTGTGGCACTTGGCCGTCTTCTCATTATTTTTGCTGGGGCAGTTGTCAAGAGTGTGGGAGGTCGACGCGCAATGGGAGCACAAAGTTCTCTCCTCCTTACAGTGGGTTTTGGTGTGTCCAAACTGCAAGCATCTATGGCATTGGAGAAATGGAGAAAATTCTTCAACGTGGACTCTCGCATAATCGATATTGACTTTTTCAGTATCCATTATTGCCCGAAATGCTCGCGGTGAAGTTATGAAAACCGCGTTGTAGAGATTCGGGTTGCGATTTTTCCTTTCGAATCGGAATTTTATGTCATCGGGATCGCAGGACTCAGCAACGATGGGGTTCTGATTGATGACGCACTGGATGAGTTCCTCCTTGGGTACATCTACCGGAATGCCCTTGAGTATGATCATCGGTTGAAGCGCCTTCGCAGGCTCCGCAGTGGTTTGGGAGTCAGCGTTGGCCCTGAGCTTCTCTAATGTTCTTTCCCTATGTTCCGGCAGATCAAATTCTACTTTGACTTTTCCCTGGGACAGTCTGACAATTTTCGCCGGGGCAAAATTCAATTTTTTATACTCCATTGTCTTTGTGAAATCTTTAATTGTCTCTTCAGATGATTTTTTCGTGTCCTTATTTGTTAGTATCAGCGCGGGTTTCGTGGTTTTATTATGTGAAACCTTGTTATTAAGATTTCGCGAAGCCATGAACGCGTAGGACGCAGGAGCAAAAGGGAAGGGAGTCGCTGGTGGAGCAGAGGCGATGGGTGTGTGGGCCTTGAAAGCCTCTTTCACCGTTTCGGTGAGCTTGGCCATCTCAGTCGAGACCGTGTCCCTCACCAGATTGACTACCTCCTCCTGTAGTTCACTTTTAGCTTTGGTGAACGAGCGGTTCAGTTGACTTGTTAGAGCGATGTCGTCGGATCTCACTGTTTCCCTTAAAAGTGCATCAATATTGGTTATTGCTGTGGTGGACAATTGTGTGAGTGTCTCGTATACTTTTATTTTATCCGCTCGGGTGATTGACTTGCGGGCGCCAGAAGCGCTGGATTTTTGAGACTCTGTGTCCGTGTCCGGGTTTTCAGGGGGGGGTATGATCTTGGCCGCTTTTTTGGCCGCTGCTTTTTCAGCCCTGCGAAGATCTTCAACCTTCACTGAGTCCACATTTAATATTTTAAAGACCTCGGTTATGGCGTCGTTGATGGCACGTTTAAGGGTTATGATTTTAATATTGTCCCTGTGCCTCTGAAGGGTCGTGTTTTCTGAGTTTTCCGTTTTCCCCTGGGGAGAATCGTCAGAAGTGTTAAGTTCGGCTGGGGAAGGTGGCTCACTAGGTGTTATAAGTGTAGTTTCCACTATTATTGAGTCATCTAATGATTTGGTGTTATTCTCTTGTGAGCTGAGTTCTTGCGTTGATTCAAGTAACGCAAACTGGTTCTCATGAACCAAGCTGTCCGCAATTTGCGTGTTTAATGGTTTCCCAGAGCGTTTTTTCGGGGGGGTTCTTGGAGTAGTCATCTTGAGTGTATTAAAGTGTTAAGGTTCCATAAAAAATATAAAATCAACCAAAATATACTAAATCTTTACCATAAAACTAAATTTATTTATTGAAGTTGGCCCGCCACAGTCGCGTTTAATACTTCAAATTAAACGCCGCGCTGAGCACAACAACTATCTAAAATCTAAATAGGAATAGTCCAAAAACAACAACTTATTAACCAAAACTTTAAAATTTTTAGTACAATTTCCGCCTGTTGCGTCGCACCGCCTCACGGTAAACCTTTAGCAATGTGGCTTCAGTTTAGTGTTTAAACACGCAGGCGCAAAGGTTATCTATACTAATGAAAAAGAAAAACGTTTAAATAATTTATATTTACTGAGATAAAAAATTTCCCCCTAAATCACTTTTTGAAATAGGAAAAAATAATAATTTTAAATGATCACTGAAATCTTAAGAACTAAGTAAGGTAAATTAAATGTTGTAAATGTCTCAAGTAGAGCCTACTGCAAAGTGTGTTTTAAAGGAAAAACTAAGTAACTATCATACAATTTATGGAAAATATTGAGAAAAACGTCAAAAAGTTAGGTTAGGTTGAGTTAAAAGTTAGGTTAGGAGATATTTTTCAAACTAAAATAGCTAAACGAATATGGAAAAAAGAAATTAGTAAAGCTCTACAATCTCTATATATAACACGAAAAGTTACGCAGCTATGTGCTGAATTCAATTATTTATTAATAAAACAAATTTATAAAATTTATAAAACTAAAAATAGAATAAAAACTCCAAGAAACTCGCTACAGTCACGTTTGTAGACTTAAAACAAGCGCCGCGCAGAGTTCTATTCGAATTATAACTTAAACTAACAGTAATACTAATATAACAAAAGATAAATTGAAAATAGAGGTCCAGGTTAGGTTAGGTTAAACTTAGAACCTTGGATCACTGACCAAAAATCCAATTTTAGGGTTAAAGCTTTGATTAAAATAAAATAAGATAGGTAATTGCAAGATGAATGTTTTGCTTAAAACAGAATCAAAAAAGAATGAAGGGAAAAGAAATTATAGCGTTTGCTAAAATTGAATTTTTACGAGTGAAAGTGAGAAAAAATTTACAGTTTAAAATTAAAATTCTGCGAAAACTATTGGGATTTGAGCAAATGTTTGTATCAATGAAAAACGTAAAACGGTAAGAAGAATTTAATAAAATTTTAAAAATCAAAATCGGTTAAAATGGAAAAAAGTTATAAGTGAATTTTATGCAAAAATTTGGATTTTTGGTGAAAAATTTTGAAAAATCGATATAATTAAGTGAATTTTGATGATGGGTGAATGATAGATATATTAAAATACGCCTTAAGGGCCAAGGAATTTAAATTAGAAAACAGAAATGCAAAATAATAAGAATTGAATTTACTAGGAATTTATTAATTATTTCAAAGGGTGAAAAAGTTTACCTAAGTGACGGATTTTTTGCCTGGCTTAGTACAAAAGACATCAACGCGCAAACGCAAAAATGAACTTTTGTACTAAGTTGGGATATTGAAGTATGGAGAAAAAGAAAATATTAAATTGCAGAAAAACTATAATAGATGGGCCCGTCGGGCAAAAACTCTATGGTTAGGAAAAATATAAGGGATCTTAGTGATTTTTTGGGAAAGCCTAGGTGAAGTCTGAGTGTTTCAAAATGGGCTTGGTTAGGTTAGGTTAGGTTAGGTTAGGTTAGGTTAGGTTAGGTTAGGTTAGGTTAGGTTAGGTTAGGTTAGGTTAGGTTAGGTTAGGTTAGGTTAGGTTAGGTTAGGTTAGGTTAGGTTAGGTTAGGTTAGGTTAGGTTAGGTTAGGTTAGGTTAGGTTAGGTTAGGTTAGGTTAGGTTAGGTTAGGTTAGGTTAGGTTAGGTTAGGTTAGGTTAGGTTAGGTTAGGTTAGGTTAGGTTAGGTTAGGTTAGGTTAGGTTAGGTTAGGTTAGGTTAGGTTAGGTTAGGTTAGGTTAGGTTAGGTTAGGTTAGGTTAGGTTAGGTTAGGTTAGGTTAGGTTAGGTTAGGTTAGGTTAGGTTAGGTTAGGTTAGGTTAGGTTAGGTTAGGTTAGGTTAGGTTAGGTTAGGTTAGGTTAGGTTAGGTTAGGTTAGGTTAGGTTAGGTTAGGTTAGGTTAGGTTAGGTTAGGTTAGGTTAGGTTAGGTTAGGTTAGGTTAGGTTAGGTTAGGTTAGGTTAGGTTAGGTTAGGTTAGGTTAGGTTAGGTTAGGTTAGGTTAGGTTAGGTTAGGTTAGGTTAGGTTAGGTTAGGTTAGGTTAGGTTAGGTTAGGTTAGGTTAGGTTAGGTTAGGTTAGGTTAGGTTAGGTTAGGTTAGGTTAGGTTAGGTTAGGTTAGGTTAGGTTAGGTTAGGTTAGGTTAGGTTAGGTTAGGTTAGGTTAGGTTAGGTTAGGTTAGGTTAGGTTAGGTTAGGTTAGGTTAGGTTAGGTTAGGTTAGGTTAGGTTAGGTTAGGTTAGGTTAGGTTAGGTTAGGTTAGGTTAGGTTAGGTTAGGTTAGGTTAGGTTAGGTTACGTTAGGTTAGGTTAGGTTAGGTTAGGTTAGGTTAGGTTAGGTTAGGTTAGGTTAGGTTAGGTTAGGTTAGGTTAGGTTAGGTTAGGTTAGGTTAGGTTAGGTTAGGTTAGGTTAGGTTAGGTTAGGTTAGGTTAGGTTAGGTTAGGTTAGGTTAGGTTAGGTTAGGTTAGGTTAGGTTAGGTTAGGTTAGGTTAGGTTAGGTTATGTTAGGTTAGGTTAGGTTAGGTTAGGTTAGGTTAGGTTAGGTTAGGTTAGGTTAGGTTAGGTTAGGTTAGGTTAGGTTAGGTTAGGTTAGGTTAGGTTAGGTTAGGTTAGGTTAGGTTAGGTTAGGTTAGGTTAGGTTAGGTTAGGTTAGGTTAGGTTAGGTTAGGTTAGGTTAGGTTAGGTTAGGTTAGGTTAGGTTAGGTTAGGTTAGGTTAGGTTAGGTTAGGTTAGGTTAGGTTAGGTTAGGTTAGGTTAGGTTAGGTTAGGTTAGGTTAGGTTAGGTTAGGTTAGGTTAGGTTAGGTTAGGTTAGGTTAGGTTAGGTTAGGTTAGGTTAGGTTAGGTTAGGTTAGGTTAGGTTAGGTTAGGTTAGGTTAGGTTAGGTTAGGTTAGGTTAGGTTAGGTTAGGTTAGGTTAGGTTAGGTTAGGTTAGGTTAGGTTAGGTTAGGTTAGGTTAGGTTAGGTTAGGTTAGGTTAGGTTAGGTTAGGTTAGGTTAGGTTAGGTTAGGTTAGGTTAGGTTAGGTTAGGTTAGGTTAGGTTAGGTTAGGTTAGGTTAGGTTAGGTTAGGTTAGGTTAGGTTAGGTTAGGTTAGGTTAGGTTAGGTTAGGTTAGGTTAGGTTAGGTTAGGTTAGGTTAGGTTAGGTTAGGTTAGGTTAGGTTAGGTTAGGTTAGGTTAGGTTAGGTTAGGTTAGGTTAGGTTAGGTTAGGATAGGTTAGGTTAGGTTAGGTTAGGTTAGGTTAGGTTAGGTTAGGTTAGGTTAGGTTAGGTTAGGTTAGGTTAGGTTAGGTTAGGTTAGGTTAGGTTAGGTTAGGTTAGGTTAGGTTAGGTTAGGTTAGGTTAGGTTAGGTTAGGTTAGGTTAGGTTAGGTTAGGTTAGGTTAGGTTAGGTTAGGTTAGGTTAGGTTAGGTTAGGTTAGGTTAGGTTAGGTTAGGTTAGGTTAGGTTAGGTTAGGTTAGGTTAGGTTAGGTTAGGTTAGGTTAGGTTAGGTTAGGTTAGGTTAGGTTAGGTTAGGTTAGGTTAGGTTAGGTTAGGTTAGGTTATGTTAGGTTAGGTTAGGTTAGGTTAGGTTAGGTTAGGTTAGGTTAGGTTAGGTTAGGTTAGGTTAGGTTAGGTTAGGTTAGGTTAGGTTAGGTTAGGTTAGGTTAGGTTAGGTTAGGTTAGGTTAGGTTAGGTTAGGTTAGGTTAGGTTAGGTTAGGTTAGGTTAGGTTAGGTTAGGTTAGGTTAGGTTAGGTTAGGTTAGGTTAGGTTAGGTTAGGTTAGGTTAGGTTAGGTTAGGTTAGGTTAGGTTAGGTTAGGTTAGGTTAGGTTAGGTTAGGTTAGGTTAGGTTAGGTTAGGTTAGGTTAGGTTAGGTTAGGTTAGGTTAGGTTAGGTTAGGTTAGGTTAGGTTAGGTTAGGTTAGGTTAGGTTAGGTTAGGTTAGGTTAGGTTAGGTTAGGTTAGGTTAGGTTAGGTTAGGTTAGGTTAGGTTAGGTTAGGTTAGGTTAGGTTAGGTTAGGTTAGGTTAGGTTAGGTTAGGTTAGGTTAGGTTAGGTTAGGTTAGGTTAGGTTAGGTTAGGTTAGGTTAGGTTAGGATAGGTTAGGTTAGGTTAGGTTAGGTTAGGTTAGGTTAGGTTAGGTTAGGTTAGGTTAGGTTAGGTTAGGTTAGGTTAGGTTAGGTTAGGTTAGGTTAGGTTAGGTTAGGTTAGGTTAGGTTAGGTTAGGTTAGGTTAGGTTAGGTTAGGTTAGGTTAGGTTAGGTTAGGTTAGGTTAGGTTAGGTTAGGTTAGGTTAGGTTAGGTTAGGTTAGGTTAGGTTAGGTTAGGTTAGGTTAGGTTAGGTTAGGTTAGGTTAGGTTAGGTTAGGTTAGGTTAGGTTAGGTTAGGTTAGGTTAGGTTAGGTTAGGTTAGGTTAGGTTAGGTTAGGTTAGGTTAGGTTAGGTTAGGTTAGGTTAGGTTAGGTTAGGTTAGGTTAGGTTAGGTTAGGTTAGGTTAGGTTAGGTTAGGTTAGGTTAGGTTAGGTTAGGTTAGGTTAGGTTAGGTTAGGTTAGGTTAGGTTAGGTTAGGTTAGGTTAGGTTAGGTTAGGTTAGGTTAGGTTAGGTTAGGTTAGGTTAGGTTAGGTTAGGTTAGGTTAGGTTAGGTTAGGTTAGGTTAGGTTACGTTAGGTTAGGTTAGGTTAGGTTAGGTTAGGTTAGGTTAGGTTAGGTTAGGTTAGGTTAGGTTAGGTTAGGTTAGGTTAGGTTAGGTTAGGTTAGGTTAGGTTAGGTTAGGTTAGGTTAGGTTAGGTTAGGTTAGGTTAGGTTAGGTTAGGTTAGGTTAGGTTAGGTTAGGTTAGGTTAGGTTAGGTTAGGTTAGGTTAGGTTAGGTTAGGTTAGGTTAGGTTAGGTTAGGTTAGGTTAGGTTAGGTTAGGTTAGGTTAGGTTAGGTTAGGTTAGGTTAGGTTAGGTTAGGTTAGGTTAGGTTAGGTTAGGTTAGGTTAGGTTAGGTTAGGTTAGGTTAGGTTAGGTTAGGTTAGGTTAGGTTAGGTTAGGTTAGGTTAGGTTAGGTTAGGTTAGGTTAGGTTAGGTTAGGTTAGGTTAGGTTAGGTTAGGTTAGGTTAGGTTAGGTTAGGTTAGGTTAGGTTAGGTTAGGTTAGGTTAGGTTAGGTTAGGTTAGGTTAGGTTAGGTTAGGTTAGGTTAGGTTAGGTTAGGTTAGGTTAGGTTAGGTTAGGTTAGGTTAGGTTAGGTTAGGTTAGGTTAGGTTAGGTTAGGTTAGGTTAGGTTAGGTTAGGTTAGGTTAGGTTAGGTTAGGTTAGGTTAGGTTAGGTTAGGTTAGGTTAGGTTAGGTTAGGTTAGGTTAGGTTAGGTTAGGTTAGGTTAGGTTAGGTTAGGTTAGGTTAGGTTAGGTTAGGTTAGGTTAGGTTAGGTTAGGTTAGGTTAGGTTAGGTTAGGTTAGGTTAGGTTAGGTTAGGTTAGGTTAGGTTAGGTTAGGTTAGGTTAGGTTAGGTTTTTTTTTTTTTTTTTTTTTTTTTTTTTTTTTTTTTTTTTTTTTTTTTTTTTTTTTTTTTTGATTCTCTGCTCCCCGGACATGGGTCCAGGCCTTTGTACATCGATTTTCTCTTTCATTCAAGTTCTCGCATTTATTCCTCTCGTACTTTTATCCCTCATACTTTTTCTTTCTTTCATTCATCTCTTTCTTACTCTTAACGGGTGGGATTGCCCGCCTGACTATTTCCTATTCTACTTTTCTTTACTTTATTTAGAACACTAAGGAAAATGAAGGTGCACATATCTTGTTATACTTTTACAATTCTTTTCTTATTTCTATGTTTTTAAACCTTTTTAACAACCTGTTTTAACAATCTTTACTGTTTATCCTTAATTTCTATTACATCATTTTTTATCTTTCTTATTTCTAATACATACATTTTAAATCAATTTTTTACTTATGTTTTCTCTATTACAGACATTGCAACGTTTTTCTACTCTTAGCTGTCTATTCTTATTACAGGAATTTTCTTATTTCTAAATATTCTATCACGCACATTATTGCCAAATATTCTAAACACATTTTATTCCTTATCTTTAATACATTCGAACCACAATTTATATTAATACAATGTTTATTTCTTTGGGTTCTTTTCTATACATTTTATTCTTTTACATAGCTGTTATTCAATTTTCTGTAATTTCCTTATACTATATTTTATTCTTTATGCTGTGCATCATGTTTAAGCTAACTTATTACAATCTTTATTTATTCTTATTCTATTTCTTATGCCTATTACACTTACATCTATTAATTTCTTAATCATAACATTTTTAGGGCAGTTTGATATATATATAACAATATATATGACTTTCCCATTTATTAACTTTTATTTTGTTATTCTATTTCTACGGGTTTTCACTCCTTTTTAATTTAGAGGATCAGTATTTGTTGGGGTTCAATTTTACTCGAATTTTATTTATTCTATTGATATTAAACAGTTTCTAAACTTATGCCGAAAATTTCTACTTAAATATTTACTGAATTAGAATTTTATTGTTTATAGATTTTAGTTTTTATTTTTACTGCAGTTTTATCAAGACCGTATATTTATCAAAATATAGCGTTTTAATTATTATGCTATTGTCACTTTATGTCTACAGTTTTAAAAGCTAAGTTTTAAAATGTAGCATGTTGTGGTGTGGTGTGGGTGGTGAATAATTGTGGAGTGGAGTTATTTCCCTAAATGTCCTCAGTGTAATACGCCGTTGTTTGTCTCGCCAGGTAATCCCATTTCTGGCGCACCGGACACTCCTCGCTGTACGCGTTATGGGCTGCATCTTTCTTTCCGGTATGTGTACAATTGCAGCACTCCGGAGGGGATCCAGCGATCCATAGGTCACATTTGGCCCGCAAATGTGGTCCTCCGCAGTGGCTGCACTTGTCCACCTCCTGCGTACAATATTTGCGGCCGTGCCCATACGCCAGACAGCGGGAGCACTGTATAAGTGGGGACTGATCCTCCACTCTGACTCTTTGGAGATCAATGTGGAGGTAGCCATTTCTTGTCATATTATGCCAGAGAATGGGACTAACCTGTAAAATGATGTGCACTGCATTCGGGTTTTTTGTATTCTTCCTATATTTAAATATCATGTTTAATGTTGTACCTTCTATCATTCCTTCGAAAATGTGCGGATTTTGGTTTTCTATCGCTAGGCGTAGGTTTTGTTCAGAGTCTATTAGGTCACTTTTTACGACGTCCTTTAGTATAACCAGTGGGAGCTTGTTTGGTATACGTTCTACCTTCAATTTGGTGTCATTTTCTTTAATGCGGGTTACCACCTCATCAAGTTCTTTACTATCCCGGCAGCCTACGATTACTTTTTGATTTTTGGCCTTACGTATCTTGTCTATTTTACGGCCACTAGTGGCGTCCACCGCTCGCCTCACTCGCTCGAGGACCTCCCCACTGGTTTCCTCAGCTGCTTCCGAGGTCACAACGACGGAGTGAAGCGCGGGTGTCGGACGGTGTTTAGGGGCCGCGGCGACGGCGGCATAGGTTGGTTTACTGCCGGGGGTCGCTGTCGACGGCTGTTGGTCTGCCTGTTCGACCCTAGTTTGGACGGTCTCAATCACTTGCTTAATCGACTGCTGTTCTGTCTTGGTGCTGTCTATTGCTTCTTGCAAGTTAACGAATCTTTCGACAATTGACAACTCTGGTTTGTCATACTCCGTGAAGCCCATTGTTTCTTGGATGTCATCTAGCTTATAGGTAACGTCTGTGATTTTTAAAACTTGTGTAGCATGATTACTATTAACCTCTTTTAATACCTCTTCTACTTTTCCGTGCATTGTGGACACACATTCGTTTGCCTCGTCAGCGGTTTTATAGATGTCCTCTAGCCTTTCAGAGTGCTTAGTGTTGGTGTAGGCGATATCGCCTAGACTGCACTCTATCTCGGCTAGTTTATTCATTACCACCTTCAAGTCGTGACTGGAAGTTGCTGCCGTT
Source organism: Agriphila geniculea (assembly GCA_943789525.1). Lineage (NCBI taxonomy): Eukaryota > Metazoa > Arthropoda > Insecta > Lepidoptera > Crambidae > Agriphila > Agriphila geniculea. The sequence goes on along the minus strand of OX038870.1, from coordinate 58,649 downwards.
TGTGTGGCGGTTGGTTGCGGTGTGGCTTGGGCCGACTCCAGTCTCTTTTCGAGGTCTCCGAACCGGTTGCCCAGTTCAAAGAGAATGGTAAGGCTTCGGTCAGCGTTCTTTTCCAAGAAAGACTTAATGTCTCTCCGCATCTGCGGGTACTCTTTGATTTTCTCCGGAATATTTTCCATGATGATCATCATTTCTTGGATCAGATCGCCGACCGAAGTGCCCTGATCAATGTGCGCTCTCTTTTTATACGACTCCATGACATCGATGGACCTCCGTTTACATTCTACACGCTTTATAAAGGTCTTTCCGGGGTCCTGTAGCCCAGTATAAGGCTCCCTTGAGCCAGATGTTGGGGTTCCCGGGGTTTTCCTGGGGCTCTGGGACTTTACCGGTTTGCCTACTGGCGTGTGTACAAATGCCATCTCTTTAGTGTGAAATTTATAGTGTGGATGTTGTGTAAGGTGGGGAGCAGATTGTCAGTATGTATATAAATTGTGGAGTAATTGTGTATATGTGTATGTGTAAGTGTGTATCTTTGTATAAAAGTGTTTAATGCGTCCTGCGCAGTCCAAATGTCAATATAAAAACAGTCAAAAAATTTTAATATTAGGTATTTTACCTAAATTTATCAAAAAATGATTTTTACAATGTAGAGTTGCCAAAAGCAGCTCTACATGTCCAATTTTCTCAACTATTGTTGAGAGTACTTAAAACTACTTAAAATTAAAAACCCCGGATTTTTAGAAATTTTTTCGGCAAAGTTATGGCAAGTTTTAACAAAAACAAGATGGCGGCCAAAATGGCGGCTCCGACCGGAAAATATAGTATGGGCCGATTTTAGCCCTTGCCGAGCCCTACAACTTGACCCCTCGCACGCCCCTCTACGACCAATACTTTCGGAGTATTCGATGCCGGAAGTTTCCGGAGAAACCGGATAAAAACCGGATAAAGGTGGATATCTCGGAAAGTATTGGTCGAAGTACCTGGGTATGTAGTATTTCCTGATTGGCCCCGTCGAGCCCCACCCTTTGGTGGGGTTTTTGGAAACTAATTTCCAAAGTCACCCTAGGGTGGTACGACCCCACCAAGATGGTAGAGGGGGTCCGGGGAGACCAATCAGAGAAATCCCTGTCACTCTAGCCCCAATAGTTTGGGAGATATGGACCTTCAAACTTTTTCAAAATGGCGTCCAAGATGGCCGCCACGAAGTTTGAAGGGCTGTATCTCCGGCGCTACTGGAGCTAGGTACCCGGTGTTTGGGTTTACCGGGAGTGCCCCGACGAGCTCTACCTCGCAAGCTCAAAAAATCGGGGAGCAAAGTCAAGGTGGGAAAAGTGGGGTTTTTGGGGTTGGGGAGGGTAGAGGGGTAAATACTCAACAGAAAGTTCCCAAGCCCCGATCCGATCGGACAGATAGTTTGGGAGCTACGGCGGATCTAAAAGTGATCCCCTCAGGGGGACTGATGGTACCCCTGAGTTTCAAAAAATCGTAGCTCCCAGCCTATTTGTCGTAGAGACGCGGGGTTTTCAGTGACGTGTTGGGGGGACCGTGGGCTACAAGATGTACGGGCCCAAATCCGGATACAGACACTATATGGAATTCCGGAGTTCCACCCCACCAGGCCGGAAGAGGGACTAAAAAGAAGCCCTACTCTGAAAACCCCGCCTCTCCAAGTCTAAAAGCACACGAGATATGGGCGGGAGAAAAAATATCCGGTTTTATACAAAATGGCCGCCAAACCGGATATTTCGAAATTTAGGGCCTAGCCCACCCGAGTTTGGGCTTATATGTGATGCCGGGTGTATATAAGACCTATGGTAGACCCGGTTTGACCCTGACTTCTACCCCCAAAGAGCTATGTCAAAAATTAACCTAAAAACATAAATAAATCCTAAACTATAAGGCCTAAAAATACAAACGAGGTGTCTAAAAATAGTGCACACAATGGACAATAATATACAAAAGACAGAACAGAAATAAACCTTAAAACGAAAGTACAAATTAAGGGGGAAGTTTCCACCCTTAACTTCAAAAAATTATAACTCAGGAAATAAAAGTCCGATTTGAAAAATTTAAATTTTGTATAAATGGGCCTAATGAGATCTAAATATATAAAATACAAGAAAATTTAATCAATTACCAAAATTTTGAGTTATAATTGTTTGAAATTTCAAACTTAAATAACTTAGCTTTTATATATCCGAAGTTGGTGCTCGAAGTATCGGATGACTCGTCGTGTTGCGCTCCTTCTGCTGGTGTCCTTTTCACCACCCGGCCGCCCCGGGAAGACCAACCACGTGGTGACAGGTTATGTCGTTTTTTGCCAATATTTCCGGAAATATATCCGGTAAAAATCGGCAAGTTACACCGTTGTGTAGGGGGCACTGATGCGCACACGCCGATATCTTCAGATCCCACGCGTCTCAACAACTGTGGACGCAGTGGGCGAAAAACTGACGAAAATTTTCACTTTTTGCACCAAACTTTCACTTTTTCACTTGTATTTCCGTGCACTGTGATCCGATTTTTAAAAACGATGCACCACCGGATGCGCCTCGTCAGCGCGCAACTTTTGATGTATCGTACACCTCTGTACGCTCGAAAAAACCCACAACTTTGAATTTTTTACTGCGGGAGCCACGTGCTTTTGATGCGTACTGGTCGGCTGTCGGAGCCAGAATGGGGTTAGGTTAGGTTAGGTTAGGTTAGGTTAGGTTAGGTTAGGTTAGGTTAGGTTAGGTTAGGTTAGGTTAGGTTAGGTTAGGTTAGGTTAGGTTAGGTTAGGTTAGGTTAGGTTAGGTTAGGTTAGGTTAGGTTAGGTTAGGTTAGGTTAGGTTAGGTTAGGTTAGGTTAGGTTAGGTTAGGTTAGGTTAGGTTAGGTTAGGTTAGGTTAGGTTAGGTTAGGTTAGGTTAGGTTAGGTTAGGTTAGGTTAGGTTAGGTTAGGTTAGGTTAGGTTAGGTTAGGTTAGGTTAGGTTAGGTTAGGTTAGGTTAGGTTAGGTTAGGTTAGGTTAGGTTAGGTTAGGTTAGGTTAGGTTAGGTTAGGTTAGGTTAGGTTAGGTTAGGTTAGGTTAGGTTAGGTTAGGTTAGGTTAGGTTAGGTTAGGTTAGGTTAGGTTAGGTTAGGTTAGGTTAGGTTAGGTTAGGTTAGGTTAGGTTAGGTTAGGTTAGGTTAGGTTAGGTTAGGTTAGGTTAGGTTAGGTTAGGTTAGGTTAGGTTAGGTTAGGTTAGGTTAGGTTAGGTTAGGTTAGGTTAGGTTAGGTTAGGTTAGGTTAGGTTAGGTTAGGTTAGGTTAGGTTAGGTTAGGTTAGGTTAGGTTAGGTTAGGTTAGGTTAGGTTAGGTTAGGTTAGGTTAGGTTAGGTTAGGTTAGGTTAGGTTTTTTTTTTTTTTTTTTTTTTTTTTTTTTTTTTTTTTTTTTTTTTTTTTTTTTTTTTTTTTTTTTTTTTTTTTCTTCTACTGCTCCTCAGACTCGAGGTCCGAGACTTTTTACATCTAGTTTCTCATCCATACAAGTTCTCGCACTTCATGCCTCTCGCACGTCCATGCTTCATACTGTTCTTTCTTTCATACCGTTCTCATTCATTCCTTAACTGGTGGGATGCCAGCCTATGCTACCTCTAATTTTATACTTTTATTTATTATAAAAACAGGGTAAATGAGTTGCACACAGATGTTGTTACATTTTGTTACAATTCTCTCGTGGTTTGAATACTTATTAGTATTTCATCTCTTACATTACAGAAATTAATTTTATTCTTACATTTTTACATTTCTCTAATTTATCTATTTTACATTCTTTGTATTCTATTTCTATCCATTTCTTATTTTCTAGTTACATTTTCTTTCTTTTCTAACATTAATATTTCTTTATTCTTATTTATTAATTACCAGCACCTTTCTTATTTCTATGAGTTCTAGTTTATTTTTGTTTATTACAATTCTTTCTTACATTCTAGGAGTTTATTACAGTCTATACTTCCTTACAATTTAAGGATCTTTTATTATTGTCTTTTATATGACATGTTACTTACATTCTATTACATTTAATCTTTAATTTACCTTTCAGTCTGCTCAGTTGCAGTACACATATATATAGGTCTATGATTCTTACATCAACTATGTATTCCTTATAATCTATATAACATAATATTCTTAATTTTACAGGTAGTTTTTTATATATGCTAATGATATATAATACTAACCTATTTCTTTACTTTCTTAATTTATATTCTACTTATATATTTAATAGGATTTACTCCACTATGCGATTTAAATAAGTCTATTGCAAATTAATTTACCTATTGCATATAAACAATTTATTACTTTGAATTTTAAGTTTGTAACTTGGCCTAATTTTAACATAATTTTGAGATTTTTGTATAACATTGTATTCCTAAGTTTGTTTATTTTCATTTTTATTTTCAAGGTAGTTGTATATATTCCTAGAATATATAATCCTATCCTAATTCTTTGTCTTTCCTTTTTTAAAATTCGGTTTTTATATTGTGTTATATAATTTTGTACTTATTGATTTATAATTTTGACGGTTTCCTAATATTTAAATATTTTGTAATTTTAAGTTAATGTTTATTTCTATCAAAATATCATATATTCAATATATGAATTCCAATTTAATATAAGTTGTGCAATATTTTGTAACTATAAGTTAAATTCCAAAATTTAATTTATAGTGTGTGTTGGGTGTTTAGTGGAGTGGTGGCATAGATGTAATAGCCGTTATTCCGTATAGTACGATGTAGTTGACCTGGCCAGATAGTCCCACTTCTGTCTGACGGGGCACTCCTCACTATAGGCACTATGATCCGTCTTTTTGTGCCCAGCATGAACACAGTTGCAGCACTCCGGAGGAGACATGGCGAGCCAAGCTTCACAGTTGGCCCGCAGATGTGGGTCTCCGCAGTGGCTGCATCTGTCTGCATCCTGCGTGCAGTATTTTCTTCCGTGCCCGTACTCAAGGCACCGTGAACACTGAATTAGCGGGGACTGGTCCTCCACCCTGACCCGCTGGAGGTCAACGTGGAGTACACCAGCCTCCACCATTCTATGCCACAGGTAGGGACTGACCTGCAGTATTATGTGTGACGCATGCGGGTTTCTGGTTCTTTTCATATATTTAATTTTAATCCTTTTTTCTTCTTCTTTTGTTTCCTCCCAGATGTTAGGGTTCTGTGTCTCAATCGCAGCCAGTAATGCATCATCTTTCAGATCATCCGTTATTACCACATCTTTGAGTATTACTAATGGGTCCTTATTCGAGATGTGTGCGACTTTCAATATTTGGTCCTGCTTTGCTATTCTTGCAGTCACTTGTTCTAAGTCCTGTTTATTTCGGCATCCCAGAATGACTTTTTGATTTTTAGCCTTCCTTATTTTGTCGACTCTTATGCCTGCTTTCGTGGCATCCACCGCACGCCTCACCCTTTCGAGGACCTCCCCGCTGGTTTCCTCAGCGTTATCCGAGGTCACCACGACAGAGTGAAGCGCCGGGGTCGGACGGTGTTTGGGGGCCGCAGTGACCGCTGCGTACGTTGGCTTGCGAGATGGGGTCATTGTTGTTGGCTGATGGTCTGCCTGTTCTAAGATAGTATGCATTGCTTCCATCTTTTGCCCCACATCAGCAATATTCTTGCCGACCGCACCAGCTGCGACGCTTAAGTCTGAGATACCTGCCCCCATGGTCTCGCTCAGGTCTTTGTGAGCCTCACATATATTCTTGTTGACCGTGCAAAGTGTTGAGTCCATGGCCTCCAGCTTTTCGAGGTGCTTGTGGTTATGGTAGGCAATATCGCCCAAGCTACCCTCTATCTCCTCCAATTTGCACAAAAGCTGTTTTCCCTCATGGCTAGATGTTGCAGCCTGAGGTGTTATGGACCTTGGGGCATTTTCGAGTGCTACAGATTGGTTCACCAGCATTTTGCTCTGCTCCTGCAATCTTTTTCTCAAGTCCATGTGTGACTCCGTGACGAGCAACTTGATTTCTTCCAACTCCTCCTTCAAGGATTCCATCCCGTCGCTCGCCCCAGCGTCAACACTTCCAGTTGTGGCTGCTTTAGGTGTTGTAGCAGCCTGTAACGTGAGCTTGAGGATCTTCTTTTCTAAGTCCGTATATCGTTTGCTCAGGTCGAAGAGGAGCAAGAGACCGCGTTTCGAATGTTGTTCCAAATGTTCTTTGATGTCTCTCCTCATTTGAGGGTATTCTTTGATCTTAGTTGGAACATTTTCCATTGAGACCATCAGTTCTTGGAGAACTTCACTGAAGGTCTTCTTGGCGAACTCGTCTGGGATTTTCTCGTATGTTCTCTTTAGGTCAATGGACCTACGTTGGACATTCCGGCGGTTCAGAAAGGTCTCAGTTGGGTCCTGAGTCTCAGTCAAAGGCTTTGGCGAGCCAGATGGTGGGGTTCCCGGTTTGTTTCTGGGACTCTGGACTTTCCCTGGTTTACTCACCGGAGTATGTACAAACGCCATTTTTTAAAAATAGTCAAAAAATGGAGAGAGGGAGCAGTAACGTCGATTTGTATAAGTGTAAATAGTAAAAAGTGTAAAAGTATATAGTGTATATATAGTGTATATTTGTCAATAACCCTAAGTGCGCACTGCGCAATAAAATTTGTCAAAAATAATGAGTCGAAAAATTAATTTTTTTTTAAAGAATTTTTAAAGATAAAACAAAAAGTCAATTTTGCTATGTAGAGTCGTCAAAAGTGACTCTACGTCTCTACTTTCTATATATGTAAGAGAAGGTGTAAGAATACACCCCTCAGTAAAAACCGCTGATTTTTAGTAATTTTTTACGAAAAGTTATGACAATTTTCACAAAAAACAAAATGGCGGCCAAAATGGCGGCTCCGACCACGTCCAATCCTAAGGGGCGATTATAGCCCTTGCCAAGCCCCACAACCCGACCCCTCGCACGACCCCCTACGACCAATAGTTACCGAGAAATCGGTACCGGAAATTTCCGGATATTTCGGATAAAAACCGGATAAAAGGAAATAGCTCGGGAAGTATTGGTCACAGTACCCGGGTATGTGGTATTTTCTGTTCGGCCTCGTCGAGACCCACCCCCCGGTGGGGTTTTTGGAATCTAATTTCCAAAGTCACCCTAGGGTGGTACGACCCCACCAAGTTGGTAGAGGGGGTCCGGGGAGACCAAACAGACAAATCCCCGTCGCTCTAGCCCCAATAGTTTGGGAGATATGGCCCTTCAAACTTTTTCAAAATGGCGTCCAAGATGGCCGCCACGAAGTTTGAAGGGCTGTATCTCCGGCGCTATCGGAGCTAGGTACCCGGTGTTTGGGTTTATTGGGGTTGCCCTGGCGAGATCTATCTCGCAAGATCGCAAGATCGGGTGGGAAAATAAAAATGGGAATTTCGGGAATTTAGGGATTGGGAAGGGTAGGGGGGTTAATATAGAACAAAAAGTTCTTAAGTCCCGATCCGATCTGACCAATAGTTTGGGAGCTACGGCGGATTCAAAATTGATCCCCTCAGGGGGACAGATGGTACCCCTGAGATTCAAAAATTCGCAGCTCCCAAACTATTCGTCGTAGAGACACGGGGTTTTCTGCGGCGTGGTGGGGGGATGGTGGGCCACAAGATGTACGGGCCCAAATCCGGATACAGACAACCTATGGAAATCCGGAGTTTCACCCAACCAGGCCGCAAGAGGGACTAAAAAGAAGCCCTACTGTGAAAGCCCCGTCTCTCTAAGATCAAATAGTCGCGAGTTATTCACGGGAGAAAAAATATCCGGAATCAAACAAAATGGCCGCCGGTCCGGATATTTCGTAAACAAGGGCCTAGCCCACCGGTGTTTGGGCTTATATAAGGTGCCAGGTGGATGTAAAACCTATGGTAGGCCCAGTTTACCCCTGTCTTCTACCCCTAAAACGCTATGTCAAAAAACAACCTAAAAAATTTAATAATTCCTAAAATATAAGTCCTAAAAATACAAACTTGGTACCTAAAAATAGGGTACACAAGGCTCAACAAAACACAAAAGAAAATTTAAATATACGACTTAAAACCAAAGCACAATCGGCGGGGGAAGTTTCTACCCCTAACTTCGAAAATTAATTTCTCTTAAACTACAAGTCCGAAAATTATAATTTAAAAACTAGAAGATAGACTTTAGCAAGTACTATTTTTCAAAATTAAAAGCAAATTTAGAGTCATATAAAAATTTTTGGAAATTAACTTTCGAAATTTTTGAAAATTTTAAAATCTAAAAACTCAGCTGTCTTCCTTCCGATTTTTCTGTTCGAGGTGTCGGATGACTCGCCCGGCTGCACCGCTTCTGATGAGCACCTCAAAAACACCCGGCCGCACCGGGAAGACCGACCACGTGTTTTGAGGTTAGATGGTTTATCCCGTTTATCCCTTAGGATATAAACGGGAAAAATCTGGAACCAGGCTCGTTGTGAAGAGGGCGCAGAGGCGCACCCGACGATAATTCGTGATCCCACGCGTCTCACGAACTGTGGACACAGTGGGCGAAAAACAGCCGATTTCTTGCAACTTTTTGATGTCACTTTCACCTTTCACTGAATAACTTCCAAATCACTGCACCGATTTTCACACGCGTTTCACCACCGTGTAGGGCGCGTTGAGGCGCAACTTTTGGTGTATCGCTTGTTACTGTACGCCTTGGATTTACCACTTTTATGAATTTTTAGACGCGGAGCGCACGTGGTTTCGTGGCGTTCTCGGCGGCGGTCAGAGCCAGAATGGGTTAGGTTAGGTTAGGTTAGGTTAGGTTAGGTTAGGTTAGGTTAGGTTAGGTTAGGTTAGGTTAGGTTAGGTTAGGTTAGGTTAGGTTAGGTTAGGTTAGGTTAGGTTAGGTTAGGTTAGGTTAGGTTAGGTTAGGTTAGGTTAGGTTAGGTTAGGTTAGGTTAGGTTAGGTTAGGTTAGGTTAGGTTAGGTTAGGTTAGGTTAGGTTAGGTTAGGTTAGGTTAGGTTAGGTTAGGTTAGGTTAGGTTAGGTTAGGTTAGGTTAGGTTAGGTTAGGTTAGGTTAGGTTAGGTTAGGTTAGGTTAGGTTAGGTTAGGTTAGGTTAGGTTAGGTTAGGTTAGGTTAGGTTAGGTTAGGTTAGGTTAGGTTAGGTTAGGTTAGGTTAGGTTAGGTTAGGTTAGGTTAGGTTAGGTTAGGTTAGGTTAGGTTAGGTTAGGTTAGGTTAGGTTAGGTTAGGTTAGGTTAGGTTAGGTTAGGTTAGGTTAGGTTAGGTTAGGTTAGGTTAGGTTAGGTTAGGTTAGGTTAGGTTAGGTTAGGTTAGGTTAGGTTAGGTTAGGTTAGGTTAGGTTAGGTTAGGTTAGGTTAGGTTAGGTTAGGTTAGGTTAGGTTAGGTTAGGTTAGGTTAGGTTAGGTTAGGTTAGGTTAGTTTAGGTTAGGTTAGGTTAGGTTAGGTTAGGTTAGGTTAGGTTAGGTTAGGTTAGGTTAGGTTAGGTTAGGTTAGGTTAGGTTAGGTTAGGTTAGGTTAGGTTAGGTTAGGTTAGGTTAGGTTAGGTTAGGTTAGGTTAGGTTAGGTTAGGTTAGGTTAGGTTAGGTTAGGTTAGGTTAGGTTAGGTTAGGTTAGGTTAGGTTAGGTTAGGTTAGGTTAGGTTAGGTTAGGTTAGGTTAGGTTAGGTTAGGTTAGGTTAGGTTAGGTTAGGTTAGGTTAGGTTAGGTTAGGTTAGGTTAGGTTAGGTTAGGTTAGGTTAGGTTAGGTTAGGTTAGGTTAGGTTAGGTTAGGTTAGGTTAGGTTAGGTTAGGTTAGGTTAGGTTAGGTTAGGTTAGGTTAGGTTAGGTTAGGTTAGGTTAGGTTAGGTTAGGTTAGGTTAGGTTAGGTTAGGTTAGGTTAGGTTAGGTTAGGTTAGGTTAGGTTAGGTTAGGTTAGGTTAGGTTAGGTTAGGTTAGGTTAGGTTAGGTTAGGTTAGGTTAGGTTAGGTTAGGTTAGGTTAGGTTAGGTTAGGTTAGGTTAGGTTAGGTTAGGTTAGGTTAGGTTAGGTTAGGTTAGGTTAGGTTAGGTTAGGTTAGGTTAGGTTAGGTTAGGTTAGGTTAGGTTAGGTTAGGTTAGGTTAGGTTAGGTTAGGTTAGGTTAGGTTAGGTTAGGTTAGGTTAGGTTAGGTTAGGTTAGGTTAGGTTAGGTTAGGTTAGGTTAGGTTAGGTTAGGTTAGGTTAGGTTAGGTTAGGTTAGGTTAGGTTAGGTTAGGTTAGGTTAGGTTAGGTTAGGTTAGGTTAGGTTAGGTTAGGTTAGGTTAGGTTAGGTTAGGTTAGGTTAGGTTAGGTTAGGTTAGGTTAGGTTAGGTTAGGTTAGGTTAGGTTAGGTTAGGTTAGGTTAGGTTAGGTTAGGTTAGGTTAGGTTAGGTTAGGTTAGGTTAGGTTAGGTTAGGTTAGGTTAGGTTAGGTTAGGTTAGGTTAGGTTAGGTTAGGTTAGGTTAGGTTAGGTTAGGTTAGGTTAGGTTAGGTTAGGTTAGGTTAGGTTAGGTTAGGTTAGGTTAGGTTAGGTTAGGTCAGGTTAGGTTAGGTTAGGTTAGGTTAGGTTAGGTTAGGTTAGGTTAGGTTAGGTTAGGTTAGGTTAGGTTAGGTTAGGTTAGGTTAGGTTAGGTTAGGTTAGGTTAGGTTAGGTTAGGTTAGGTTAGGTTAGGTTAGGTTAGGTTAGGTTAGGTTAGGTTAGGTTAGGTTAGGTTAGGTTAGGTTAGGTTAGGTTAGGTTAGGTTAGGTTAGGTTAGGTTAGGTTAGGTTAGGTTAGGTTAGGTTAGGTTAGGTTAGGTTAGGTTAGGTTAGGTTAGGTTAGGTTAGGTTAGGTTAGGTTAGGTTAGGTTAGGTTAGGTTAGGTTAGGTTAGGTTAGGTTAGGTTAGGTTAGGTTAGGTTAGGTTAGGTTAGGTTAGGTTAGGTTAGGTTAGGTTAGGTTAGGTTAGGTTAGGTTAGGTTAGGTTAGGTTAGGTTAGGTTAGGTTAGGTTAGGTTAGGTTAGGTTAGGTTAGGTTAGGTTAGGTTAGGTTAGGTTAGGTTAGGTTAGGTTAGGTTAGGTTAGGTTAGGTTAGGTTAGGTTAGGTTAGGTTAGGTTAGGTTAGGTTAGGTTAGGTTAGGTTAGGTTAGGTTAGGTTAGGTTAGGTTAGGTTAGGTTAGGTTAGGTTAGGTTAGGTTAGGTTAGGTTAGGTTAGGTTAGGTTAGGTTAGGTTAGGTTAGGTTAGGTTAGGTTAGGTTAGGTTAGGTTAGGTTAGGTTAGGTTAGGTTAGGTTAGGTTAGGTTAGGTTAGGTTAGGTTAGGTTAGGTTAGGTTAGGTTAGGTTAGGTTAGGTTAGGTTAGGTTAGGTTAGGTTAGGTTAGGTTAGGTTAGGTTAGGTTAGGTTAGGTTAGGTTAGGTTAGGTTAGGTTAGGTTAGGTTAGGTTAGGTTAGGTTAGGTTAGGTTAGGTTAGGTTAGGTTAGGTTAGGTTAGGTTAGGTTAGGTTAGGTTAGGTTAGGTTAGGTTAGGTTAGGTTAGGTTAGGTTAGGTTAGGTTAGGTTAGGTTAGGTTAGGTTAGGTTAGGTTAGGTTAGGTTAGGTTAGGTTAGGTTAGGTTAGGTTAGGTTAGGTTAGGTTAGGTTAGGTTAGGTTAGGTTAGGTTAGGTTAGGTTAGGTTAGGTTAGGTTAGGTTAGGTTAGGTTAGGTTAGGTTAGGTTAGGTTAGGTTAGGTTAGGTTAGGTTAGGTTAGGTTAGGTTAGGTTAGGTTAGGTTAGGTTAGGTTAGGTTAGGTTAGGTTAGGTTAGGTTAGGTTAGGTTAGGTTAGGTTAGGTTAGGTTAGGTTAGGTTAGGTTAGGTTAGGTTAGGTTAGGTTAGGTTAGGTTAGGTTAGGTTAGGTTAGGTTAGGTTAGGTTAGGTTAGGTTAGGTTAGGTTAGGTTAGGTTAGGTTAGGTTAGGTTAGGTTAGGTTAGGTTAGGTTAGGTTAGGTTAGGTTAGGTTAGGTTAGGTTAGGTTAGGTTAGGTTAGGTTAGGTTAGGTTAGGTTAGGTTAGGTTAGGTTAGGTTAGGTTAGGTTAGGTTAGGTTAGGTTAGGTTAGGTTAGGTTAGGTTAGGTTAGGTTAGGTTAGGTTAGGTTAGGTTAGGTTAGGTTAGGTTAGGTTAGGTTAGGTTAGGTTAGGTTAGGTTAGGTTAGGTTAGGTTAGGTTAGGTTAGGTTAGGTTAGGTTAGGTTAGGTTAGGTTAGGTTAGGTTAGGTTAGGTTAGGTTAGGTTAGGTTAGGTTAGGTTAGGTTAGGTTAGGTTAGGTTAGGTTAGGTTAGGTTAGGTTAGGTTAGGTTAGGTTAGGTTAGGTTAGGTTAGGTTAGGTTAGGTTAGGTTAGGTTAGGTTAGGTTAGGTTAGGTTAGGTTAGGTTAGGTTAGGTTAGGTTAGGTTAGGTTAGGTTAGGTTAGGTTAGGTTAGGTTAGGTTAGGTTAGGTTAGGTTAGGTTAGGTTAGGTTAGGTTAGGTTAGGTTAGGTTAGGTTAGGTTAGGTTAGGTTAGGTTAGGTTAGGTTAGGTTAGGTTAGGTTAGGTTAGGTTAGGTTAGGTTAGGTTAGGTTAGGTTAGGTTAGGTTAGGTTAGGTTAGGTTAGGTTAGGTTAGGTTAGGTTAGGTTAGGTTAGGTTAGGTTAGGTTAGGTTAGGTTAGGTTAGGTTAGGTTAGGTTAGGTTAGGTTAGGTTAGGTTAGGTTAGGTTAGGTTAGGTTAGGTTAGGTTAGGTTAGGTTAGGTTAGGTTAGGTTAGGTTAGGTTAGGTTAGGTTAGGTTAGGTTAGGTTAGGTTAGGTTAGGTTAGGTTAGGTTAGGTTAGGTTAGGTTAGGTTAGGTTAGGTTAGGTTAGGTTAGGTTAGGTTAGGTTAGGTTAGGTTAGGTTAGGTTAGGTTAGGTTAGGTTAGGTTAGGTTAGGTTAGGTTAGGTTAGGTTAGGTTAGGTTAGGTTAGGTTAGGTTAGGTTAGGTTAGGTTAGGTTAGGTTAGGTTAGGTTAGGTTAGGTTAGGTTAGGTTAGGTTAGGTTAGGTTAGGTTAGGTTAGGTTAGGTTAGGTTAGGTTAGGTTAGGTTAGGTTAGGTTAGGTTAGGTTAGGTTAGGTTAGGTTAGGTTAGGTTAGGTTAGGTTAGGTTAGGTTAGATTAGGTTAGGTTAGGTTAGGTTAGGTTAGGTTAGGTTAGGTTAGGTTAGGTTAGGTTAGGTTAGGTTAGGTTAGGTTAGGTTAGGTTAGGTTAGGTTAGGTTAGGTTAGGTTAGGTTAGGTTAGGTTAGGTTAGGTTAGGTTAGGTTAGGTTAGGTTAGGTTAGGTTAGGTTAGGTTAGGTTAGGTTAGGTTAGGTTAGGTTAGGTTAGGTTAGGTTAGGTTAGGTTAGGTTAGGTTAGGTTAGGTTAGGTTAGGTTAGGTTAGGTTAGGTTAGGTTAGGTTAGGTTAGGTTAGGTTAGGTTAGGTTAGGTTAGGTTAGGTTAGGTTAGGTTAGGTTAGGTTAGGTTAGGTTAGGTTAGGTTAGGTTAGGTTAGGTTAGGTTAGGTTAGGTTAGGTTAGGTTAGGTTAGGTTAGGTTAGGTTAGGTTAGGTTAGGTTAGGTTAGGTTAGGTTAGGTTAGGTTAGGTTAGGTTAGGTTAGGTTAGGTTAGGTTAGGTTAGGTTAGGTTAGGTTAGGTTAGGTTAGGTTAGGTTAGGTTAGGTTAGGTTAGGTTAGGTTAGGTTAGGTTAGGTTAGGTTAGGTTAGGTTAGGTTAGGTTAGGTTAGGTTAGGTTAGGTTAGGTTAGGTTAGGTTAGGTTAGGTTAGGTTAGGTTAGGTTAGGTTAGGTTAGGTTAGGTTAGGTTAGGTTAGGTTAGGTTAGGTTAGGTTAGGTTAGGTTAGGTTAGGTTAGGTTAGGTTAGGTTAGGTTAGGTTAGGTTAGGTTAGGTTAGGTTAGGTTAGGTTAGGTTAGGTTAGGTTAGGTTAGGTTAGGTTAGGTTAGGTTAGGTTAGGTTAGGTTAGGTTAGGTTAGGTTAGGTTAGGTTAGGTTAGGTTAGGTTAGGTTAGGTTAGGTTAGGTTAGGTTAGGTTAGGTTAGGTTAGGTTAGGTTAGGTTAGGTTAGGTTAGGTTAGGTTAGGTTAGGTTAGGTTAGGTTAGGTTAGGTTAGGTTAGGTTAGGTTAGGTTAGGTTAGGTTAGGTTAGGTTAGGTTAGGTTAGGTTAGGTTAGGTTAGGTTAGGTTAGGTTAGGTTAGGTTAGGTTAGGTTAGGTTAGGTTAGGTTAGGTTAGGTTAGGTTAGGTTAGGTTAGGTTAGGTTAGGTTAGGTTAGGTTAGGTTAGGTTAGGTTAGGTTAGGTTAGGTTAGGTTAGGTTAGGTTAGGTTAGGTTAGGTTAGGTTAGGTTAGGTTAGGTTAGGTTAGGTTAGGTTAGGTTAGGTTAGGTTAGGTTAGGTTAGGTTAGGTTAGGTTAGGTTAGGTTAGGTTAGGTTAGGTTAGGTTAGGTTAGGTTAGGTTAGGTTAGGTTAGGTTAGGTTAGGTTAGGTTAGGTTAGGTTAGGTTAGGTTAGGTTAGGTTAGGTTAGGTTAGGTTAGGTTAGGTTAGGTTAGGTTAGGTTAGGTTAGGTTAGGTTAGGTTAGGTTAGGTTAGGTTAGGTTAGGTTAGGTTAGGTTAGGTTAGGTTAGGTTAGGTTAGGTTAGGTTAGGTTAGGTTAGGTTAGGTTAGGTTAGGTTAGGTTAGGTTAGGTTAGGTTAGGTTAGGTTAGGTTAGGTTAGGTTAGGTTAGGTTAGGTTAGGTTAGGTTAGGTTAGGTTAGGTTAGGTTAGGTTAGGTTAGGTTAGGTTAGGTTAGGTTAGGTTAGGTTAGGTTAGGTTAGGTTAGGTTAGGTTAGGTTAGGTTAGGTTAGGTTAGGTTAGGTTAGGTTAGGTTAGGTTAGGTTAGGTTAGGTTAGGTTAGGTTAGGTTAGGTTAGGTTAGGTTAGGTTAGGTTAGGTTAGGTTAGGTTAGGTTAGGTTAGGTTAGGTTAGGTTAGGTTAGGTTAGGTTAGGTTAGGTTAGGTTAGGTTAGGTTAGGTTAGGTTAGGTTAGGTTAGGTTAGGTTAGGTTAGGTTAGGTTAGGTTAGGTTAGGTTAGGTTAGGTTAGGTTAGGTTAGGTTAGGTTAGGTTAGGTTAGGTTAGGTTAGGTTAGGTTAGGTTAGGTTAGGTTAGGTTAGGTTAGGTTAGGTTAGGTTAGGTTAGGTTAGGTTAGGTTAGGTTAGGTTAGGTTAGGTTAGGTTAGGTTAGGTTAGGTTAGGTTAGGTTAGGTTAGGTTAGGTTAGGTTAGGTTAGGTTAGGTTAGGTTAGGTTAGGTTAGGTTAGGTTAGGTTAGGTTAGGTTAGGTTAGGTTAGGTTAGGTTAGGTTAGGTTAGGTTAGGTTAGGTTAGGTTAGGTTAGGTTAGGTTAGGTTAGGTTAGGTTGGGGTGCGTGGTCGGATAACCTCCTCGTGTGCCCGACTACTGTTTGTCCCAGTGCATCCGTGGACTGGGAAAGACAGTGGGAGGGCCGGTGCACCCTGGGCGTCTCTGTAAAAGACTCTTTTGAGCTTCTTTTACAGCTGGCGGCTAATAATCCGACACCGAGGGACCAGAGATGAGCGCAGGTGGCGCTTACCCTGAACCTCGTTCGAACGACTGCGGAGGTCTAAGAGAGACTACGTGTCTATGTTTAACATGGAGACGGAAATCTTTCAGATAGTACGCGCGAGACGAGAGCGAACGTCTCTTCGGAGATGATTGCTCGCAGACCGTGGGCCTTACAGGCTAGCGTGTCGGAGACGAAAGCCTATTTTGGTTGTACGTCTTGGGGACTAGGATAGCGCAGGTGGCGCATCCCCTAGAACCCTTTCGAATGATTGCCGAGGTCTAAGAGGGACTACGTGTCTATGTTTAACATGGAGATGGAAACCTTTCAGATAGTACGCACGAGACGAGAGCGAAAGTCTCTTCGGAGATGATTGCTCGCAGACCGTGGGCCTTACGGGCTAGCGTGTTGAAGACGAAAAGCCTTATCTGGTTGCACGTCTTGGGGACTAGGGGAAAGCGCGGTTGGCGCATCCCCTAGAACCCTTTTGAACGATTGCGGAGGTCTAAGAGGGACTACGTGTCTATGTTTAACATGGAGACGGAAACCTTTCAGATAGTACGCACGAGACGAGAGCGAAAGTCTCTTCGGAGATGATTGCTCGCAGACCGTGGGCCTTATGGGCTAGCGTGTTGAAGACGAAAAGCCTTATCTGGTTGTTCGTCTTGGGGACTAGGGGAAAGCGCGGGTGGCGCATCCCCTAGAACCCTTTCGAACGATTGCGGAGGTCTAAGAGGGAGTATGCTTCTATGTTTACATGGAGGCGGAAACCATTTTGACAGTACGCGAGAGGGGAGCGAAAGTCTCTTCGGAGGCGGCCGCTCGAAAAGAGTGGGTTTTAGGACAGTGCAGATGGCATGTAGTACTAAACCCACTGAGGGAGCGGAAACCCAGGAGGATTGGTAATTTCATGATTACCGTATCCACTGGGTAGTACGCACCCGAGTGACTGAGGGAAAGCGCAGATGGCGCACTATTTTCCCTTGGAAGCTCACAACTCGAACGAATGCGGAGGTCTAAGAGGGAGTATGCTTCTATGTTTAACATGGAGACGGAAACCTTTCAGATAGTACGCACAAGACGAGAGCGAAAGTCTCTTCGGAGATGATTGCTCGCAGACCGTGGGCCTTACGGGCTAGCGTGTCAAAGACGAAAAGCCTTTTCTGGTTGTACGTCTTGGGGACTAGGGGAAAGCGTGGGTGGCGCATCCCCTAGAACCCTTTCGAACAATTGCGGAGGTCTAAGAGGGACTACGTGTCTATGTTTAACATGGAGACGGAAACCTTTCAGATAGTACGCACGAGACGAGAGCGAAAGTCTCTTCGGAGATGATTGCTCGCAGACCGTGGGCCTTACGGGCTAGCGTGTCGAAGACGAAAAGCCTTTTCTGGTTGTACGTCGTGGGAACTAGGGGAAAGCGCGGGTGGCACATCCCCTAGAACCCTTTCGAATGATTGCGGAAGTCTAAGAGGGACTACGTGTCTATGTTTAACATGGAGACGGAAACCTTTCAGATAGTACGCACGAGACGAGAGCGAAAGTCTCTTCGGAGATGATTGCTCGCAGACCGTGGGCCTTACGGGCTAGCGTGTCAAAGACGAAAAGCCTTTTCTGGTTGTACGTCTTGGGGTCTAGGGGAAAGCGTGGGTGGCGCATCCCCTAGAACCCTTTCGAACGATTGCGGAGGTCTAAGAGGGACTACGTGTCTATGTTTAACATGGAGACGGAAACCATTTAGACAGTACGCGTGAGGGGAGCGAAAGTCTCTTCGGAGGTGGCCGCTCAAAAACAGTGGGTTTTAGGACAGTGCAGATGGCATGTAGTACTTAACCCACTGAGGGAGCGGAAACCCAGGAGGATTGGTAATTTTATGATTACCGTATCCACTGGGTAGTACGCACCCGAGTGACTGAGGGAAAGCGCAGATGGCGCACTATTTTCCCTTGGAAGCTCACAAATCGAACGAATGCGGAGGTCTAAAAGGGACTACGTGTCTATGTTTAACATGGAGGCGGAAACCATTTAGACAGTACGCGCGAGGGGAGCGAAAGTCTCTTCGGAGGTGGCCGCTCGAAAACAGTGGGTTTTAGGACAGTGCAGATGGCATGTAGTACTAAACCCACTGTGGGAGCGGAAACCCGGGAGGATTGGTAATTTTATGATTATCGTATCCACCCGGGTAGTACGCACCCGAGTGACTGAGGGAAAGCGCAGATGGCGCACTATTTTCCCTTGGAAGCTCACAACTCGAACGAATGCGGAGATCTAAGCGGGAGTACGCGTCTTTGTTTTACAAAGAGGCGGAAACCACTTTGACAGTACGCGCAGAGGGAGCGAAAGTCCTTACAGGACGGACGCTCTGAGACAGTAAGCCTGAGGTGTGCGCAGGTGGTGCTTAATCCGAAGGCTTACGTGTCTCTATCGAATGCGGAAACTTGTAAGGGGTTACGCGTCCATGTTCACATGAATGCGGAGACCTTGCAGGCAGTACGCTGCAAGTGGGTCCTGAGCATGGGTTGGGAGGCCCTGCTCTGAGGTTTATGGACCCCAAGCTGGTTAGTGCGCTACTGTGCTGTGCGCTTCCTGGCGTTTGGGAGAAATCCCGCGGGATGGCAGAAGTAGTTTCTGCATCCCAAGGTGGGCTTGCTTCGGCGAGCAACCCACTGCCTTGGCCGCGAAAGTAATACCAAAAGTATTCTCGTAGCTAGGGCAGATATGGGCAGAGGGCACAGCGTGGGGTTTTTTAGTGGGTAGGCCCCCCCTTCCGGCCCCCCATCCAGCCCGCAGGGGCTGAGTGGGGGATCGGCTAGGCGGAAAGCGGTGTCGCTGGCGTTCAGTCGCTGGCGGCTTCCGTGGGAGAGTCCCACATAACTGCCGTCGCTCTCCCAAGCGACGGAGTACGCATAAGCACGCGTTTTTCCTCACGTTAAAAAAAAAAAAAAAAAAAAAAAAAAAAAAAAAAAAAAAAAAAAAAAAAAAAAAAAAAAAAAAAAAAAAAAAAAAAAAAAAAAAAAAAGGTTAGGTTAGGTTAGGTTAGGTTAGGTTAGGTTAGGTTAGGTTAGGTTAGGTTAGGTTAGGTTAGGTTAGGTTAGGTTAGGTTAGGTTAGGTTAGGTTAGGTTAGGTTAGGTTAGGTTAGGTTAGGTTAGGTTAGGTTAGGTTAGGTTAGGTTAGGTTAGGTTAGGTTAGGTTAGGTTAGGTTAGGTTAGGTTAGGTTAGGTTAGGTTAGGTTAGGTTAGGTTAGGTTAGGTTAGGTTAGGTTAGGTTAGGTTAGGTTAGGTTAGGTTAGGTTAGGTTAGGTTAGGTTAGGTTAGGTTAGGTTAGGTTAGGTTAGGTTAGGTTAGGTTAGGTTAGGTTAGGTTAGGTTAGGTTAGGTTAGGTTAGGTTAGGTTAGGTTAGGTTAGGTTAGGTTAGGTTAGGTTAGGTTAGGTTAGGTTAGGTTAGGTTAGGTTAGGTTAGGTTAGGTTAGGTTAGGTTAGGTTAGGTTAGGTTAGGTTAGGTTAGGTTAGGTTAGGTTAGGTTAGGTTAGGTTAGGTTAGGTTAGGTTAGGTTAGGTTAGGTTAGGTTAGGTTAGGTTAGGTTAGGTTAGGTTAGGTTAGGTTAGGTTAGGTTAGGTTAGGTTAGGTTAGGTTAGGTTAGGTTAGGTTAGGTTAGGTTAGGTTAGGTTAGGTTAGGTTAGGTTAGGTTAGGTTAGGTTAGGTTAGGTTAGGTTAGGTTAGGTTAGGTTAGGTTAGGTTAGGTTAGGTTAGGTTAGGTTAGGTTAGGTTAGGTTAGGTTAGGTTAGGTTAGGTTAGGTTAGGTTAGGTTAGGTTAGGTTAGGTTAGGTTAGGTTAGGTTAGGTTAGGTTAGGTTAGGTTAGGTTAGGTTAGGTTAGGTTAGGTTAGGTTAGGTTAGGTTAGGTTAGGTTAGGTTAGGTTAGGTTAGGTTAGGTTAGGTTAGGTTAGGTTAGGTTAGGTTAGGTTAGGTTAGGTTGGGGTGCATGGTCGGATAACCTCCTCGTGTGCCCGACTACTGTTTGTCCCAGTGCATCCGTGGACTGGGAAAGACAGTGGGAGGGCCGGTGCACCCTGGGCGTCTCTGTAAAAGACTCTTTTGAGCTTCTTTTACAGCTGGCGGCTAATAATCCGACACCGAGGGACCAGGGATGAGCGCAGGTGGCGCTTACCCTGAACCTCGTTCGAACGACTGCGGAGGTCTAAGAGAGACTACGTGTCTATGTTTAACATGGAGACGGAAATCTTTCAGATAGTACGCGCGAGACGAGAGCGAACGTCTCTTTGGAGATGATTGCTCGCAGACCGTGGGCCTTACAGGCTAGCGTGTCGGAGACGAAAGCCTATTTTGGTTGTACGTCTTGGGGACTAGGAGAGCGCGGGTGGCGCATCTCCTAGAACCCTTTCGAATGATTGCCGAGGTCTAAGAGGGACTACGTGTCTATGTTTAACATGGAGACGGAAACCTTTCAGATAGTACGCACGAGACGAGAGCGAAAGTCTCTTCGGAGATGATTGCTCGCAGACCGTGGGCCTTACGGGCCAGCGTGTTGAAGACGAAAAGCCTTATCTGGTTGCACGTCTTGGGGACTAGGGGAAAGCGCGGTTGGCGCATCCCCTAGAACCCTTTTGAACGATTGCGGAGGTCTAAGAGCGACTACGTGTCTATGTTTAACATGGAGACGGAAACCTTTCAGATAGTACGCACGAGACGAGAGCGAAAGTCTCTTCGGAGATGATTGCTCGCAGACCGTGGGCCTTACGGGCTAACGTGTCGAAGACGAAAAGCCTTATCTGGTTGTACGTCTTGGGGACTAGGGGAAAGCGCGGGTGGCGCATCCCCTAGAACCCTTTCGAACGATTGCGGAGGTCTAAGAGGGAGTATGCTTCTATGTTTACATGGAGGCGGAAACCATTTTGACAGTACGCGAGAGGGGAGCGAAAGTCTCTTCGGAGGCGGCCGCTCGAAAAGAGTGGGTTTTAGGACAGTGCAGATGGCATGTAGTACTAAACCCACTGAGGGAGCGGAAACCCAGGAGGATTGGTAATTTCATGATTACCGTATCCACTGGGTAGTACGCACCCGAGTGACTGAGGGAAAGCGCAGATGGCGCACTATTTTCCCTTGGAAGCTCACAACTCGAACGAATGCGGAGGTCTAAGAGGGAGTATGCTTCTATGTTTAACATGGAGACGGAAACCTTTCAAATAGTACGCATGAGACGAGAGCGAAAGTCTCTTCAGAGATGATTGCTCGCAGACCGTGGGCCTTACGGGCTAGCGTGTCAAAGACGAAAAGCCTTTTCTGGTTGTACGTCTTGGGGACTAGGGGAAAGCGCGGCTGGCGCATCCCCTAGAACCCTTTCGAATGATTGCCGAGGTCTAAGAGGGACTACGTGTCTATGTTGAACATGGAGACGGAAACCTTTCAGATAGTACGCACGAGACGAGAGCGAAAGTCTCTTCGGAGATGATTGCTCGCAGACCGTGGGCCTTACGGGCTAGCGTGTCGAAGACGAAAAGCCTTTTCTGGTTGTACGTCTTGGGGACTAGGGGAAAGCGCGGGTGGCGCATCCCCTAGAACCCTTTCGAATGATTGCGGAAGTCTAAGAGGGACTACGTGTCTATGTTTAACATGGAGACGGAAACCTTTCAGATAGTACGCACGAGACGAGAGCGAAAGTCTCTTCGGAGATGATTGCTCGCAGACCGTGGGCCTTACGGGCTAGCGTGTCAAAGACGAAAAGCCTTTTCTGGTTGTACGTCTTGGGGTCTAGGGGAAAGCGCGGGTGGCGCATCCCCTAGAACTCTTTCGAACGATTGCGGAGGTCTAAGAGGGACTACGTGTCTATGTTTAACATGGAGACGGAAACCATTTAGACAGTACGCGTGAGGGGAGCGAAAGTCTCTTCGGAGGTGGCCGCTCAAAAGCAGTGGGTTTTAGGACAGTGCAGATGGCATGTAGTACTAAACCCACTGAGGGAGCGGAAACCCAGGAGGATTGGTAATTTTATGATTACCGTATCCACTGGGTAGTACGCACCCGAGTGACTGAGGGAAAGCGCAGATGGCGCACTATTTTCCCTTGGAAGCTCACAACTCGAACGAATGCGGAGGTCTAAGAGGGACTACGTGTCTATGTTTAACATTGAGGCGGAAACCATTTAGACAGTACGCGCGATGGGAGCGAAAGTCTCTTCGGAGGTGGCCGCTCGAAAACAGTGGGTTTTAGGACAGTGCAGATGGCATGTAGTACTAAACCCACTGTGGGAGCGGAAACCCAGGAGGATTGGTAATTTTATGATTATCGTATCCACCCGGGTAGTACGCACCCGAGTGACTGAGGGAAAGCGCAGATGGCGCACTATTTTCCCTTGGAAGCTCACAACTCGAACGAATGCGGAGATCTAAGCGGGAGTACGCGTCTTTGTTTTACAAAGAGGCGGAAACCACTTTGACAGTACGCGCAGAGGGAGCGAAAGTCCTTACAGGACGGACGCTCAGAGACAGTGAGCCTGAGGTGTGCGCAGGTGGTGCTTAATCCGAAGGCTTACGTGTCTCCATCGAATGCGGAAACTTGTAAGGGGTTACGCGTCCATGTTCACATGAATGCGGAGACCTTGCAGGCAGTACGCTGCAAGTGGGTCCTGAGCATGGGTTGGGAGGCCCTGCTCTGAGGTTTATGGACCCCAAGCTGGTTAGTGCGCTACTGTGCTGTGCGCTTCCTGGCGTTTGGGAGAAATCCCGCGGGATGGCAGAAGTAGTTTCTGCATCCCAAGGTGGGCTTGCTTCGGCGAGCAACCCACTGCCTTGGCCGCGAAAGTAATACCAAAAGTATTCTCGTAGCTAGGGCAGATATGGGCAGAGGGCACAGCGTGGGGTTTTTTAGTGGGTAGGCCCCCCCTTCCGGCCCCCCATCCAGCCCGCAGGGGCTGAGTGGGGGATCGGCTAGGCGGAAAGCGGTGTCGCTGGCGTTCAGTCGCTGGCGGCTTCCGTGGGAGAGTCCCACATAACTGCCGTCGCTCTCCCAAGCGACGGAGTACGCATAAGCACGCGTTTTTTCCTCACGTTAAAAAAAAAAAAAAAAAAAAAAAAAAAAAAAAAAAAAAGGTTAGGTTAGGTTAGGTTAGGTTAGGTTAGGTTAGGTTAGGTTAGGTTAGGTTAGGTTAGGTTAGGTTAGGTTAGGTTAGGTTAGGTTAGGTTAGGTTAGGTTAGGTTAGGTTAGGTTAGGTTAGGTTAGGTTAGGTTAGGTTAGGTTAGGTTAGGTTAGGTTAGGTTAGGTTAGGTTAGGTTAGGTTAGGTTAGGTTAGGTTAGGTTAGGTTAGGTTAGGTTAGGTTAGGTTAGGTTAGGTTAGGTTAGGTTAGGTTAGGTTAGGTTAGGTTAGGTTAGGTTAGGTTAGGTTAGGTTAGGTTAGGTTAGGTTAGGTTAGGTTAGGTTAGGTTAGGTTAGGTTAGGTTAGGTTAGGTTAGGTTAGGTTAGGTTAGGTTAGGTTAGGTTAGGTTAGGTTAGGTTAGGTTAGGTTAGGTTAGGTTAGGTTAGGTTAGGTTAGGTTAGGTTAGGTTAGGTTAGGTTAGGTTAGGTTAGGTTAGGTTAGGTTAGGTTAGGTTAGGTTAGGTTAGGTTAGGTTAGGTTAGGCTAGGTTAGGTTAGGTTAGGTTAGGTTAGGTTAGGTTAGGTTAGGTTAGGTTAGGTTAGGTTAGGTTAGGTTAGGTTAGGTTAGGTTAGGTTAGGTTAGGTTAGGTTAGGTTAGGTTAGGTTAGGTTAGGTTAGGTTAGGTTAGGTTAGGTTAGGTTAGGTTAGGTTAGGTTAGGTTAGGTTAGGTTAGGTTAGGTTAGGTTAGGTTAGGTTAGGTTAGGTTAGGTTAGGTTAGGTTAGGTTAGGTTAGGTTAGGTTAGGTTAGGTTAGGTTAGGTTAGGTTAGGTTAGGTTAGGTTAGGTTAGGTTAGGTTAGGTTAGGTTAGGTTAGGTTAGGTTAGGTTAGGTTAGGTTAGGTTAGGTTAGGTTAGGTTAGGTTAGGTTAGGTTAGGTTAGGTTAGGTTAGGTTAGGTTAGGTTAGGTTAGGTTAGGTTAGGTTAGGTTAGGTTAGGTTAGGTTAGGTTAGGTTAGGTTAGGTTAGGTTAGGTTAGGTTAGGTTA
>OX038870.1:25000-32500 GCA_943789525.1 Agriphila geniculea | reverse complement strand
TCTTATGTATTATTTTTCTTATATATACTTCCTTATTTTCTAATACACAGTTTTATTCGATCTTCTGTTTATAGTTTAAGATTCAATGAAAGAGTTATATTTTACATACAACTTTTGTATACAGTTTTCTTACAATTCTTGTTTACCTCTTTGTTACAATTTTTGTTGGCAAAATAACAATTCTGTTAACATCTTAGTTACATTTTCTTGTTTTTATTCTTTACTATTACTATTTAAAAGCTATCTTATCATCATAACATTGTTTTCTAGTTTGGTTCTTTCTTAACTTTTCTTATTACTACACATTCTAACTAATTTAATTTACTTTCTTAATTACTAGGGCAGTTGTATATATATTCTCAAATATATATTGCTATCCCGTTTCTTATATCTTATTTCATTTATAGACATATATTCCGGACTTACTCTACATCGTTATGTGGTTTACAATTTCTTTCCTGTTTGCTATTTAATTATTATATTTAGAATCTATTATGTATTACTTAAAGTTTGTTAAAGGTTATTATTGTATATATTTAAAATAAAATAAAATTTTTGAATTTTGCGGACTTTTATTGAATTTAATTTATTAATAAAGTTTTAATTTTATTATATACTATTCATATTAAAACGGTATATTTGTAACAATACACTATTTTAATTTTGAAACTATTGTTGTGTCATGACTACACTTTAATCTCAGATTTAGTGGCATCATGTCTTTATTTGTTGTGATGTTGTGTAGAGTGTCCTAGTTCGTGTAGTACGCTGTTGTTGATCTAGCGAGGTAGTCCCACTTGCTGCGGATTGAGCATTCCTCGCTGTAGGCGTTGTGGTTTATACTTTTCAGCCCGGCTTGTGCACAATTGCAGCACTCCGGAGGGGATGCGGCGATCCAAAGTTCACATTTGGCCCGCAAATGTGGCCCTCCGCAGTGGCTGCATTTGTCCACTTCCTGTGTACAGTATTTCCTTCCGTGGCCGTACGCCAGACAACGGGAACACTGGATGAGTGGAGACTGGTCCTCCACCCTGACCCTCTGAAGGTCTATGTGGAGTGCACCAGCCTCAACCATCCTATGCCAGACAGCAGGACTTACCTGCATAATTATATGCACCGTCTGCGGGTTACGAGTCCGCTTTTTATATTTAATTTTTAATCTTATTTCATTTTCTTCTAGGTTTCCGAAGATGTTGTCGTTTTGCCGAAGCATCGCTGCGACAATTGTATCGTCTTCATCAATCAGCACATCCTTTACTATCACTAGTGGGTCTTTGTTAGGTATATGCGTCACCTTTAATTCCCTATCTTTCTTGCCAATTTTATCTATTACCTGGTCTAGGTCGTTTTTAGTCCGACACCCTATTATTACTTTCTGGTTCTTGGCCTTTCTAATCTTTTCAACTTTAATGCCTTCCGTCTTGGCATCAACAGCCCGCTTCACTCTCTCGAGGACCTCACCGCTCGTCTGTGTGGCGTCCTCCGAGGTCACTGCGATTGAGTGAAGCGCCGGTGCCGGCTGGAATTTTGGAGTCGAGGCCACAGCGGCGTAGGTTAGTTTGCTGGTTGGGGTCACTGTCGGCGGCTGTTGGTCTGCCTGCGCGACTCTGGTTCGGACAGTCTCGACTAGATGTTTTAGAGTCTGCTGTTCTGCCCTGGCCCCGTCCATGATTACTTCCAGCTTTTCTAGTTTGTCCAGGACTGGCTCTTCTGGAGTTACACCGTCCTCGCCTCCTATCCGTTCTTTAATGATATCCGCGTTTATTCTCGCAATATCCGTGTCTTTCTCGATCTCAAGCAGTTTGGATTGGACTTCATCAAGTTTGTCATTCAGTTCTGCTGATATCCCTTTGGTGGTCTCAAACACTGTGGTTACATTTTGGTTGACCACATCCGCAGTTTTATATACAAGGTCTAGCTTTTCGGAGTGCTGGGTACTAGCATAGGTGATGTCACCTAGGCTGCACTCTATTTCGGCTAGTTTTTCCATCACCGCCTTCATGTCCTGACTAGATGTTGTTGTCGTTTGTGCGGTGGTTGGCTGCGGTGTGGCTTGAGCAGACTCCAGTTTCTCCTCTAGGTCTCCGAACCGGTTGCCCAGTTCGAAGAGGATCGTGAGGCTTCGGTCGGCTTTCTCCTCCAGAAAAGACTTGATGTCCCTTCGCATCTGTGGGTACTCCTTTATCTTTTCCGGGATGTTCTCCATCATAAGCATCATTTCCTGGATGAGATTGCCGACCGAACTTCTCTGGACAGAGGAAACTCCCTTTTTATATAAGTCCATTAACTGAGTAGACCTCCTTTTGACTGTAGCACGCCTTATAAAAGTCTGACCGGGGTCCTGAGCCCTGGTATGAGGCTCCGAGGAGCCAGATGTTGGGGTTCCCGGGGTTTTCCTTGGGCTCTGGGACTGCGCCGGTCTGCCTGCTGGCGTATGCGCAAGTGGCATCTTTTATTCTGACACAAGGAGGGTGCAAAATGGGGAGCAGATCGTCGATTGTAAAGTAAATATGGTGTAAAAGTGTAAAAATTAAAGTGTATACTATATATGTGTATATATTTTGTCAGGTCTGGTCTGGTATATATGAGCGACCTGCGCTCAGTCAAAATTTATTGTTAAAATTTAATATTTTTAGGTAGAAATACCTAAAATGTAGATTTTCAGTTTTTATGATGTAGAGTCACAAATGGTGGCTCTACGTCTCTACCTTATGTAACAAGTCGTAAAGGGTGGCGAGATACACCCTAAGTTAAAAACCGTATAATTTTATAATTTTTCGCCGCAAAGTTATGACAGATTTCCCTAAAAACAAAATGGCGGCCAAAATGGCGGCTCCAACAGGGTCGCGTCCTATAAGGCGTTTGTAGCTCTAATAGAGCCCCACTACTGGGCACCAAGCCCGTCCTTCTAGGGCCAATAGTTTCCGAGCTATCCCTAGGGTAAGTTTTGGGTAATTTATCCTCACTTTAGGTAAACTGCCCGTAGCTCGGGAACTATTGGTCGCCCAGAACAGGGATTTTGGATTTCCACATAGAGGGGGTGAAGGCCTACAAGATGGTGGGGTCCACTGAAAATAAAATTTCAGGTCGTAGTAGGGTAAATTTACCCCACTACGTTGGTAAAGGTCCTCCAGAGAGCCCCTATGCAGAAATCCCCAACCCTGTAGCCCAAATAGTTTGGGAGATACGGCCTGTCAAAGTTTTTCAAAATGGCGTCCAAGATGGCGGCCGCCAACTTTGGAGGGCCGTATCTCCGCCGCTATTAGGGCTAGAGGCCCCGGGTTTGGGATGGTTGGAAGGCCCCGGCAAGCTCTACCTCGCGCGCTCGCTAGGGGGGGGGGCAAAAATAAAAGTAGGAATTTGGGAATTCTAAGGATGGGAGGGGGTGGGGGACAAAATTACAAACACCCTAGCAGAAGACGCAAACACTCTAGGAGTGATAACTCCTGAGATATATCAATTCCAAAATTTTTTGGGAAAATTCCAAAAAATTTTGGAATTAATTTAGCGCCCGAACTATTGGGCCCAGAGAGTCGGGGTTTCTTCTGGGACGGTTGGCGGGTCGTGGGCTACCCTCCCCACGGCGTGGAATCCCGAAATTCCAATAAGTTGGAATTTGGGGAAAATTACCCCGGGACCCGAAAGGTGGTAAATTTCCAACCCCTACACTGGAAAGCCCGACTCTCTAAGTCCAAGGACTTCGGAGCTATTGGCCGTTTAAAAATTTACCCAAAATGAGGATTCGGAAACAAAATGGCCGACTTTTGGGTAAATTCTCAAACAAAGGCCTAGCCCACCGGTGTTTGGGCTTTTTAGAAGTCCGGGGAGGAGTCCTAGACAAATATGGACCCTCCAACCCCCTACTTTAATACCCTAAAACACAAAATCAAAAAACAAACTTAAAATTTAAATAACTCCTGGACTATTAATCCTAAAAATACAAACAAAACACCTAAAAATAGAACAAACACAGGGCTATCCGACACAATACACAGAATAAAAATATGTCTTATAGCTTAAGTAGAATCTTAGGGGGAAGTTTTCACCCCTAACTTTGGAAATTTATATCTCGGTGATTATTTATCCGAATTCGAAAATTTAAATTTTGTATTAAAGGGCCTAATGGGTACTAAATTTAGAAAATATAATAAAATCTAATGTCATATAAAAATTTGGAGATATAATTTACCAAATGTTCAAAGTTAAAAATCTTAGCTGATATGTGGCCGGCGACGACGCTCGAGGTGTTGGATGAAACGTCGCGCTGCGCTCCTCCTAATGGTGATCTCTTCGACACCCGGCCGCCCCGGGAAGACAAACCACGTGTCGAGAGGTTATGTTGTTTTTTGCCAATTTCTCGGTAAGTATAACCGGGAAAAATCGGCAAGTTGCACCGTCGTGTAGGGGGCGCTGAGGCGCACACGCAGGTAATCTCAAAACCCACGCGCCACAACAATTGCGGGCGCAGTGAGCGAAAAACTGGCTGATTTTTGCACAATTTCACTTTAACTTTCACTTTTTGGTGAATTCTACT
The DNA here is from genome assembly GCA_943789525.1 of Agriphila geniculea. NCBI lineage: Eukaryota > Metazoa > Arthropoda > Insecta > Lepidoptera > Crambidae > Agriphila > Agriphila geniculea. Next base: position 27,966 of record OX038870.1, on the reverse strand, counting down.
TCGCACTGAACTCCAATTTTCACACACTTTGCACCACCGTATGCGCCGCGTCAGCGCGCAACTTTTGGTATATCGCACGTCTCGATACGGTCAGAAAAACCTATTTTTCTGAATTTTTAACTGCGGGAGCCACGTGCTTTTGCTGCGTACTGGTCGGCAGTCGGAGCCAGAATGGGTTAGGTTAGGTTAGGTTAGGTTAGGTTAGGTTAGGTTAGGTTAGGTTAGGTTAGGTTAGGTTAGGTTAGGTTAGGTTAGGTTAGGTTAGGTTAGGTTAGGTTAGGTTAGGTTAGGTTAGGTTAGGTTAGGTTAGGTTAGGTTAGGTTAGGTTAGGTTAGGTTAGGTTAGGTTAGGTTAGGTTAGGTTAGGTTAGGTTAGGTTAGGTTAGGTTAGGTTAGGTTAGGTTAGGTTAGGTTAGGTTAGGTTAGGTTAGGTTAGGTTAGGTTAGGTTAGGTTAGGTTAGGTTAGGTTAGGTTAGGTTAGGTTAGGTTAGGTTAGGTTAGGTTAGGTTAGGTTAGGTTAGGTTAGGTTAGGTTAGGTTAGGTTAGGTTAGGTTAGGTTAGGTTAGGTTAGGTTAGGTTAGGTTAGGTTAGGTTAGGTTAGGTTAGGTTAGGTTAGGTTAGGTTAGGTTAGGTTAGGTTAGGTTAGGTTAGGTTAGGTTAGGTTAGGTTAGGTTAGGTTAGGTTAGGTTAGGTTAGGTTAGGTTAGGTTAGGTTAGGTTAGGTTAGGTTAGGTTAGGTTAGGTTAGGTTAGGTTAGGTTAGGTTAGGTTAGGTTAGGTTAGGTTAGGTTAGGTTAGGTTAGGTTAGGTTAGGTTAGGTTAGGTTAGGTTAGGTTAGGTTAGGTTAGGTTAGGTTAGGTTAGGTTAGGTTAGGTTAGGTTAGGTTAGGTTAGGTTAGGTTAGGTTAGGTTAGGTTAGGTTAGGTTAGGTTAGGTTAGGTTAGGTTAGGTTAGGTTAGGTTAGGTTAGGTTAGGTTAGGTTAGGTTAGGTTAGGTTAGGTTAGGTTAGGTTAGGTTAGGTTAGGTTAGGTTAGGTTAGGTTAGGTTAGGTTAGGTTAGGTTAGGTTAGGTTAGGTTAGGTTAGGTTAGGTTAGGTTAGGTTAGGTTAGGTTAGGTTAGGTTAGGTTAGGTTAGGTTAGGTTAGGTTAGGTTAGGTTAGGTTAGGTTAGGTTAGGTTAGGTTAGGTTAGGTTAGGTTAGGTTAGGTTAGGTTAGGTTAGGTTAGGTTAGGTTAGGTTAGGTTAGGTTAGGTTAGGTTAGGTTAGGTTAGGTTAGGTTAGGTTAGGTTAGGTTAGGTTAGGTTAGGTTAGGTTAGGTTAGGTTAGGTTAGGTTAGGTTAGGTTAGGTTAGGTTAGGTTAGGTTAGGTTAGGTTAGGTTAGGTTAGGTTAGGTTAGGTTAGGTTAGGTTAGGTTAGGTTAGGTTAGGTTAGGTTAGGTTAGGTTAGGTTAGGTTAGGTTAGGTTAGGTTAGGTTAGGTTAGGTTAGGTTAGGTTAGGTTAGGTTAGGTTAGGTTAGGTTAGGTTAGGTTAGGTTAGGTTAGGTTAGGTTAGGTTAGGTTAGGTTAGGTTAGGTTAGGTTAGGTTAGGTTAGGTTAGGTTAGGTTAGGTTAGGTTAGGTTAGGTTAGGTTAGGTTAGGTTAGGTTAGGTTAGGTTAGGTTAGGTTAGGTTAGGTTAGGTTAGGTTAGGTTAGGTTAGGTTAGGTTAGGTTAGGTTAGGTTAGGTTAGGTTAGGTTAGGTTAGGTTAGGTTAGGTTAGGTTAGGTTAGGTTAGGTTAGGTTAGGTTAGGTTAGGTTAGGTTAGGTTAGGTTAGGTTAGGTTAGGTTAGGTTAGGTTAGGTTAGGTTAGGTTAGGTTAGGTTAGGTTAGGTTAGGTTAGGTTAGGTTAGGTTAGGTTAGGTTAGGTTAGGTTAGGTTAGGTTAGGTTAGGTTAGGTTAGGTTAGGTTAGGTTAGGTTAGGTTAGGTTAGGTTAGGTTAGGTTAGGTTAGGTTAGGTTAGGTTAGGTTAGGTTAGGTTAGGTTAGGTTAGGTTAGGTTAGGTTAGGTTAGGTTAGGTTAGGTTAGGTTAGGTTAGGTTAGGTTAGGTTAGGTTAGGTTAGGTTAGGTTAGGTTAGGTTAGGTTAGGTTAGGTTAGGTTAGGTTAGGTTAGGTTAGGTTAGGTTAGGTTAGGTTAGGTTAGGTTAGGTTAGGTTAGGTTAGGTTAGGTTAGGTTAGGTTAGGTTAGGTTAGGTTAGGTTAGGTTAGGTTAGGTTAGGTTAGGTTAGGTTAGGTTAGGTTAGGTTAGGTTAGGTTAGGTTAGGTTAGGTTAGGTTAGGTTAGGTTAGGTTAGGTTAGGTTAGGTTAGGTTAGGTTAGGTTAGGTTAGGTTAGGTTAGGTTAGGTTAGGTTAGGTTAGGTTAGGTTAGGTTAGGTTAGGTTAGGTTAGGTTAGGTTAGGTTAGGTTAGGTTAGGTTAGGTTAGGTTAGGTTAGGTTAGGTTAGGTTAGGTTAGGTTAGGTTAGGTTAGGTTAGGTTAGGTTAGGTTAGGTTAGGTTAGGTTAGGTTAGGTTAGGTTAGGTTAGGTTAGGTTAGGTTAGGTTAGGTTAGGTTAGGTTAGGTTAGGTTAGGTTAGGTTAGGTTAGGTTAGGTTAGGTTAGGTTAGGTTAGGTTAGGTTAGGTTAGGTTAGGTTAGGTTAGGTTAGGTTAGGTTAGGTTAGGTTAGGTTAGGTTAGGTTAGGTTAGGTTAGGTTAGGTTAGGTTAGGTTAGGTTAGGTTAGGTTAGGTTAGGTTAGGTTAGGTTAGGTTAGGTTAGGTTAGGTTAGGTTAGGTTAGGTTAGGTTAGGTTAGGTTAGGTTAGGTTAGGTTAGGTTAGGTTAGGTTAGGTTAGGTTAGGTTAGGTTAGGTTAGGTTAGGTTAGGTTAGGTTAGGTTAGGTTAGGTTAGGTTAGGTTAGGTTAGGTTAGGTTAGGTTAGGTTAGGTTAGGTTAGGTTAGGTTAGG
>OX038870.1:17500-20000 GCA_943789525.1 Agriphila geniculea | reverse complement strand
CCGTACATGTGGCCCGAACCGAAGCCGTTTGTCGATGATGACCCCCAGTAGTTTTATTTCATCTGAGAATTGGAGCTCTCTGCCAGACATAAATATTTTGGCAGATTCTGCTTTGCGGTTAAAAGCAATTATTTGTGTCTTCTCAGGTCCAAAGACCAATTTGGCATTTATTCCCCATTTGGTGATATGTTCTAGCGCTGTGTTAACAATTTGCTCCAATTTTGCGGCTGAGTTTGCCGACGCAATGAGAAGTACGTCGTCGGCAAAAGCTTGTATATGACATCCAGAGGGTAAAGTTGTTTCGAAAAGATCATCGAGAACTACGTTCCAGAGTATAGGGCCGCATGCAGACCCTTGGATGCAACCTTTGGTCATCTGCCTCGTGATACGACAGTTAGCATGGTCGAGAGTAATTTTGCGGTCCCGAACATAGCTCTGCAATAACCCGAAAATGTTTTTAGGGCACCTCTTTTTTCTGAGTTGGTGAAACATGACAGGCCACCAGGCGTTATTGAAGGCAGATTTGATGTCAAGGGATACTGCCATCGTGGCCATACCCTTTGCCTTGGCTAACGCGATCTGTTCTATGGCTGTGTGTAAAGCGTTGATGGTTCCTTTTTGTTCGGTGAATCCAAACTGCATTGGGTTACTCTTCCCAGCCTTGGCAGCTGCGTAGCTCACTCGTTGGATGAATAACTTCTCGAGTAGCTTGCCAAAGACTGAAATGAGTCCTATGGGTCGGAGAGAGCTGAGAGATGTGGTGTCTTTTTTCCCGGGTTTAGGTATGATTTTAATGTAGGCTTCCTTCCATTTCCTGGGGAAGTGCTGGAGCGATAGGCATCGGTTTAGGATCGCTGTTAATAAGTCTGGATAAGCAAGGGCAGTTTGTTTGCATATATCTGAGGTAAGACTGTCCAGACCTGGTGCCTTTTTGGGATTCATACCCTCTAGACACTCCAAAACTTCCCCAAAAGTAAATGGAGAATCATCGGGAGTATCTGGTGTATTAGGTAATTCCGCTCGAAGTTCATGGTGTTTATTTTCTGTATCTGGGGTATCAGGAGGGAAAAAGTGGTCGATGATAGCATCAGCAGTCTCTTTCCCGCTGGTGGTAAACCTGTCCCCTATTTTAATAGTACCAGGTGGTTGTCTAGGTGAAGGTTCCTTGAGTAAGCGATTAGTAAGGGACCAAACATTCTCTTTACTTTGCAATTCGCAAAATTCTCGGAAGTTCTTGGTGGATTGGGACTTCATCTCAGCGGCGTAGGCCTCTCTGAGGGCTGTTTGCCTTGTGATTAGTTGATCCATTGGGAGACCACGTTTTTTAGCACTGTGCAGTTGTTTATGCAAAATGATGAGCTCCTGCTTCATGTTTTCGAGTCCATCCGTCCACCACGGCGCTTTTGGTTTCATGCCGCTTTTCCTGATAGGCATGGATCCTTGACATGCTTGATGAATCACTCTAGTGAAACACTCAATCACCTCTTCGAGTTCATCCATCGTACAGTTGGGGATGTCTGTATCCAGCAAGCCAGACGAAATCAAGTTTTCATCTAGTAATTCCTTGAATAAACGCCAGTTAGCTTTGTCAGTCTTGTAAAGAAATGTGGATGTATTTTGTGGTGTGTGACTTGGCCTGTTTCCTAGATCTAGGGCGTATTCTATTGCGTTATGTTGAGATGTTTTGCAAACATTTAGATTGACCTGCCATTCGGTCACAAAGCAATATATGGAGTTTGAAGCCAGTGTAATGTCCACAATGGAAGTCCGCAGTTGTCCGTGTGTTACTGCCTCGAACGTTGGCGTGGAGCCCTCGTTGCACACATTCAGATCATTAGACATTATAATTTCCAAGACATCGTTGCCTCTTGGGTTGGACGAACTTGATCCCCACAAGGGATTCCAACCGTTTAGGTCACCGCCGATGATAAGGCTCTGATTTTTGGTGGCTTTGGCTAAAAAATCAATACGTTCCATAGTGTGTGCCGCATCATCATTGGGTTCGACGTATGCTGAGGCTATGGTGATGGGTCTTCCGTGGACGGTTAGTGTAATGACACACAGATTGGGTGACGAGTAACGAGCTTCGCCCATCACATCACCGACCTCAGGTTTGGTTACAATACAAGACTTGACATGTTGATTGTTATCATTAAACTGATATATATTTAGACCCTGATAAGGTTTCACAGTTGTGCTGTTTCCGACGTAAGGTTCCTGAATGAGCCCAATTTTATATGGGCCATTGATGAAAGAAAGAATAAATTCGTGGTAGCTGTTTCTCGATCGGTCTGTGTTACACTGAAGTATCATGATCTTAGGGTTGAATGTATTGGCAACCATAATCGACACGACTGTTAATTCTTTCCTTCATCGCCTTAAGTCGGGGGCACCTATCCGAGGTGGCGGGGTGACATGTGTCTACCTTGGTTTTAAATTTTTGGCTATGGGAGTGGCAGTTAAAACACTTAGCGGCTTTCTCATTACCCTTTTCCGGGCA
>OX038870.1:0-12500 GCA_943789525.1 Agriphila geniculea | reverse complement strand
GCGGCCCCCCGCAGTGGCTGCACTTGTCCACATCCTGTACGCAATATTTCCGTCCGTGGCCATACGCCAGACAGCGGGAACATTGGATGAGTGGGGACTGGTCCTCCACTCTGACCCTCTGGAGGTCTATGTGGAGTGCACCAGCCTCCACCATCCTATGCCAGACAGCGGGACTGACTTGCATAATTATATGCGCCGTTTGTGGGTTTCTTGTCCTCTTTTTGTACTTAATTTTTATTCTTATTTCTTCTTCTGTCAAGTTTCCAAAAACATTATCGTTCTGTCGGAGTACTGCTGCGATGATGGTTTCATCTTCGTCCAGCAGCACATCCTTTGCAATAACCAAAGGGTCTTTATTGGCTATGTGTGTGACCTTGAGTTCTTTATCTTTCTTTACTATCTTTTCTATCACCTGGTCTAAGTCGTCTTTAGTCCGGCACCCTATTATGACCTTCTGGTTCTTGGCCTTTCTAATCTTTTCAACTTTGATGCCCTCTGTCTTGGCGTCGACGGCACGCTTCACTCTCTCGAGGACCTCACCGCTCGTCTGTGTAGCGTCCTCCGAGGTCACTGCGATTGAGTGAAGCGCCGGTGCCGGCTGGAATTTTGGAATGGAGGCGACAGCAGCGTATGTTAGTTTGCTGCCCGGGGTCACTGTCGGCGGCTGTTGGTCTGCCTGCGCGACTCTGGTTTGGACAGTCTCGACTAGATGTTTTATTGCCTGCTGCTCTGCCCTGGCGCTTTCTATAATAGCTTCCAGCTTTTCTAGTTTCCCTACGACTGGTACTTCTAGTGCTTCGCCATCCATACCTCCCAACCGTTCCTTGATGGTATCGACCTTAACTTCTGTGTTGTCAACCTCTTTTGCGATTTCGTTAAGTTGGGTTTTAATTTCGTTTAACTCTGCCGGTATATTTTCTGTTACTTCATGCACTGTGCACACATTGGTGTTTGCCACATCGAGATTTTCTCCGATTCGATCTATTTTTGTGTGCATCAGTGGGACATTATTCATAACAGCTTCGTATATGCTAGAATGAGAGTCGACCACGTTCGAGAGTGTTTCGTTTTGGGCCTCGTTCAAGCTGTCGAGTTTACTTGCGTGTTTGTTACTCATATATTGAATATCACCCAAGCTGGTTTCAATTGCTACCAGTTTCTCCATCAACTGTTTCATTTCCTGGCCTGGTGTTATTGCCGTTTCCGTAGTGATGATGGGCTGTGGTGCAGCTTGGAGTGTTTCCACCTTTTCTTCGAGGTCACCAAAACGATTTCCCAACTCGAACAGGATGGTGAGGCTTCGGTCAGCGTTCTTTTCCAGGAAGGATTTAATGTCCCTCCGCATCTGCGGGTATTCCTTGATCTTTTCAGGGATGTTCTCCATGATGAGCATCATCTCCTGGATAAGGTCGCTGACCGAAGTGCCCCGAACAACGTGTGGTCTCTTTTTATACGAGTCCATGATGTCAATGGACCTCCGTTTGCAGTCTGCGCGCCTAATAAAGGTTTTGCCGGGGTCCTGTAGCCCAGTGTGGGGCTCCAAGGAGCCAGATGTTGGGGTTCCCGGGGTTTTCCTTGGGCTCTGGGACTTCACCGGTCTACCTGCTGGCGTATGCGCAAGTGGCATCTTTTTATTTTAGTACACAGAGGGTGCCAGATGGGGAGCAGATCGTCGATTGTACAGTGTAAATGGTAAAGTGTAAATAAATTAAAATATAAACTATATATATGTATATATTTTGTCAGGTCAAGTCTAGTATATATGAGCGACCTGCGCTCTGTCAAAATTTTTATTAAAATTAAATATTTTTAGGTAAAAATACCTAAAATGTACTTTTTTAGTTTTTATGATGTAGAGTCACAAAAGGTGGCTCTACGTCTCTACCTTATATCACAAGTCGTAAGGGGCGGCACAATACACCCTAAGTTAAAAACCGTATAATTTTAGAATTTTTTGCCGCGAAGTTATTACAAATTTCCCTAAAAACAAGATGGCGGCCAAAATGGTGGCTCTGACCGGGTCGCGTTCTATAGGGCGTTTGTAGCCCTCTTTGAGCCCTAATGTTCGACACCAGTCCCGTTCCTCTGAGACGAATAGTCTCCGAGCTATCCCTAAGGTCAATTTAGGGAAAACTATCCTCACTAAGGGTCAATCGTCCGTAGCTCGGAAAATATTGGTTCCCTAGCAGTGGGACTTTGGACATTCCCGCAGAGGGGCCCGAAACCTATCGGATAGCGAGGTCACCTTAAAATAAATTTCAAGGTGACGATAGGGTATTTTGACCCTACCAGGTGGAAGGTGGTCCCTCAGGCAGCCCCTACGGAAAAATCCCCAGCCCTGTAGCTCAAATAGTTTAGGAGGTACGACCTTCCAAAGTTTTTCAAAATGGCGTCCAAGATGGCGGACGCCAACTTTGAAGGGTCGTATCTCCGCCGCTATTAGGGCTAGAAACTCCGGGTTTGGTGTCACCGGGGTGCCCCGTCGAGTTCTACCCCGCAAGATCGCTAGGGGGGGGGGCAAAAATAAAAGTGGGAAATCAGGAATTCCAATAATGGGGGTTTGTAGAGGGCAAAATTCCTGACACCCTAGCCCTTTACGCAAAATCGCTAGCACCTATATCAAGGGAGCCAGAGCAATTCCAAAATTTCCCGGGAAAATTCCAAAAAATTTTGGAAAAATTCTGACGCCTTAACTATTGGGCCTACAGAGTCGGGGTTTTTTCTGGGACTATGGGGGGGACGTGGGCTACCCCGTCCACTATGTGAAATCCCGAAATTCCAACAATATGGAATTTCGGGAAAATTTCCCAGGGGTCCGAAAGATGGTATTTTTCGAACCCTTTCACCGAAAATCCCGACTCTCTACGCCCAAGAACCTGGGAGCTATTAAAGTTTTAAAATTTTACCCTAAGTGAGGATTCCCAAACAAAATGGCGGAAATTAGGGTCAAATCTGAATTTAAGCCCTAGGCCACCGGTGTTTGGGCTTTATGGATGTCCGGGGAGGAGTCCTAGGTGAATATAGACCCTCCAACCCCCTATCTACCAACCCTAAATCACTAGGTCAAAATCAAACTTTAAAACTTTAATAGCTCCCACAATACAAGTGGGAAAATTATAAACAAAGTGCCTAAAAATAAAGGAAACACAGTACTATCAAACACAATTAATACAATAAAAATATCTCAAAAAACAAAAGCACAAATTAAGGGGGAAGTTTTCACCCCTAACTTCAAAAAATTATATCTCGGTAATTTACCGTACGATTTTAAAAATTTAAATTTTGTCTTATAGGGCCTAATGAGTATCAAATATATAAAATGTAAGAAAATTTAATCATATATAAAAAATTTTAGATATAATTGTTTGAAGTTTCAAAATAAAATAACTTAACTTCTATGTGGCCGACGACGACGCGCGAAGTGTCGGGTGACTCGCCGTGCTGCGCTCTCCCTGATTGTGTCCTCTGCACCACCCGGCCGCCCCGGGAAGACCGACCTCGTGGTGACAGGTTAAGTTGTTATTTGCTGATATTTCCGGAAGTATGTCCGGTAAAAATCAGCAAGTTACACTGTTGCGTAGGGGGCGCTGCCGCGCACACGCCGATATCTTCAAATCCCACGCGTCTCTACAAATGAGGACGCAGTGGGCGAAAAACTGGTCAAATTTTGCACAAGTTTCACAAAACTTTCACTTTTTCTTCAATTCTACTTCACACTGTGATCCAATTTTCACACACGATACACCGTCGGATGCGCCTCGTCAGCGCGCAACTTTTGAGGTATCACACACCTTGCTACGCTCAGAAAAACCCACAACTTTTAATTTTTAAGTACGGAGCGCACGTGGTTTTGATGCGTACTGGTCGGCGGTCGGAGCCAGAATGGGTTAGGTTAGGTTAGGTTAGGTTAGGTTAGGTTAGGTTAGGTTAGGTTAGGTTAGGTTAGGTTAGGTTAGGTTAGGTTAGGTTAGGTTAGGTTAGGTTAGGTTAGGTTAGGTTAGGTTAGGTTAGGTTAGGTTAGGTTAGGTTAGGTTAGGTTAGGTTAGGTTAGGTTAGGTTAGGTTAGGTTAGGTTAGGTTAGGTTAGGTTAGGTTAGGTTAGGTTAGGTTAGGTTAGGTTAGGTTAGGTTAGGTTAGGTTAGGTTAGGTTAGGTTAGGTTAGGTTAGGTTAGGTTAGGTTAGGTTAGGTTAGGTTAGGTTAGGTTAGGTTAGGTTAGGTTAGGTTAGGTTAGGTTAGGTTAGGTTAGGTTAGGTTAGGTTAGGTTAGGTTAGGTTAGGTTAGGTTAGGTTAGGTTAGGTTAGGTTAGGTTAGGTTAGGTTAGGTTAGGTTAGGTTAGGTTAGGTTAGGTTAGGTTAGGTTAGGTTAGGTTAGGTTAGGTTAGGTTAGGTTAGGTTAGGTTAGGTTAGGTTAGGTTAGGTTAGGTTAGGTTAGGTTAGGTTAGGTTAGGTTAGGTTAGGTTAGGTTAGGTTAGGTTAGGTTAGGTTAGGTTAGGTTAGGTTAGGTTAGGTTAGGTTAGGTTAGGTTAGGTTAGGTTAGGTTAGGTTAGGTTAGGTTAGGTTAGGTTAGGTTAGGTTAGGTTAGGTTAGGTTAGGTTAGGTTAGGTTAGGTTAGGTTAGGTTAGGTTAGGTTAGGTTAGGTTAGGTTAGGTTAGGTTAGGTTAGGTTAGGTTAGGTTAGGTTAGGTTAGGTTAGGTTAGGTTAGGTTAGGTTAGGTTAGGTTAGGTTAGGTTAGGTTAGGTTAGGTTAGGTTAGGTTAGGTTAGGTTAGGTTAGGTTAGGTTAGGTTAGGTTAGGTTAGGTTAGGTTAGGTTAGGTTAGGTTAGGTTAGGTTAGGTTAGGTTAGGTTAGGTTAGGTTAGGTTAGGTTAGGTTAGGTTAGGTTAGGTTAGGTTAGGTTAGGTTAGGTTAGGTTAGGTTAGGTTAGGTTAGGTTAGGTTAGGTTAGGTTAGGTTAGGTTAGGTTAGGTTAGGTTAGGTTAGGTTAGGTTAGGTTAGGTTAGGTTAGGTTAGGTTAGGTTAGGTTAGGTTAGGTTAGGTTAGGTTAGGTTAGGTTAGGTTAGGTTAGGTTAGGTTAGGTTAGGTTAGGTTAGGTTAGGTTAGGTTAGGTTAGGTTAGGTTAGGTTAGGTTAGGTTAGGTTAGGTTAGGTTAGGTTAGGTTAGGTTAGGTTAGGTTAGGTTAGGTTAGGTTAGGTTAGGTTAGGTTAGGTTAGGTTAGGTTAGGTTAGGTTAGGTTAGGTTAGGTTAGGTTAGGTTAGGTTAGGTTAGGTTAGGTTAGGTTAGGTTAGGTTAGGTTAGGTTAGGTTAGGTTAGGTTAGGTTAGGTTAGGTTAGGTTAGGTTAGGTTAGGTTAGGTTAGGTTAGGTTAGGTTAGGTTAGGTTAGGTTAGGTTAGGTTAGGTTAGGTTAGGTTAGGTTAGGTTAGGTTAGGTTAGGTTAGGTTAGGTTAGGTTAGGTTAGGTTAGGTTAGGTTAGGTTAGGTTAGGTTAGGTTAGGTTAGGTTAGGTTAGGTTAGGTTAGGTTAGGTTAGGTTAGGTTAGGTTAGGTTAGGTTAGGTTAGGTTAGGTTAGGTTAGGTTAGGTTAGGTTAGGTTAGGTTAGGTTAGGTTAGGTTAGGTTAGGTTAGGTTAGGTTAGGTTAGGTTAGGTTAGGTTAGGTTAGGTTAGGTTAGGTTAGGTTAGGTTAGGTTAGGTTAGGTTAGGTTAGGTTAGGTTAGGTTAGGTTAGGTTAGGTTAGGTTAGGTTAGGTTAGGTTAGGTTAGGTTAGGTTAGGTTAGGTTAGGTTAGGTTAGGTTAGGTTAGGTTAGGTTAGGTTAGGTTAGGTTAGGTTAGGTTAGGTTAGGTTAGGTTAGGTTAGGTTAGGTTAGGTTAGGTTAGGTTAGGTTAGGTTAGGTTAGGTTAGGTTAGGTTAGGTTAGGTTAGGTTAGGTTAGGTTAGGTTAGGTTAGGTTAGGTTAGGTTAGGTTAGGTTAGGTTAGGTTAGGTTAGGTTAGGTTAGGTTAGGTTAGGTTAGGTTAGGTTAGGTTAGGTTAGGTTAGGTTAGGTTAGGTTAGGTTAGGTTAGGTTAGGTTAGGTTAGGTTAGGTTAGGTTAGGTTAGGTTAGGTTAGGTTAGGTTAGGTTAGGTTAGGTTAGGTTAGGTTAGGTTAGGTTAGGTTAGGTTAGGTTAGGTTAGGTTAGGTTAGGTTAGGTTAGGTTAGGTTAGGTTAGGTTAGGTTAGGTTAGGTTAGGTTAGGTTAGGTTAGGTTAGGTTAGGTTAGGTTAGGTTAGGTTAGGTTAGGTTAGGTTAGGTTAGGTTAGGTTAGGTTAGGTTAGGTTAGGTTAGGTTAGGTTAGGTTAGGTTAGGTTAGGTTAGGTTAGGTTAGGTTAGGTTAGGTTAGGTTAGGTTAGGTTAGGTTAGGTTAGGTTAGGTTAGGTTAGGTTAGGTTAGGTTAGGTTAGGTTAGGTTAGGTTAGGTTAGGTTAGGTTAGGTTAGGTTAGGTTAGGTTAGGTTAGGTTAGGTTAGGTTAGGTTAGGTTAGGTTAGGTTAGGTTAGGTTAGGTTAGGTTAGGTTAGGTTAGGTTAGGTTAGGTTAGGTTAGGTTAGGTTAGGTTAGGTTAGGTTAGGTTAGGTTAGGTTAGGTTAGGTTAGGTTAGGTTAGGTTAGGTTAGGTTAGGTTAGGTTAGGTTAGGTTAGGTTAGGTTAGGTTAGGTTAGGTTAGGTTAGGTTAGGTTAGGTTAGGTTAGGTTAGGTTAGGTTAGGTTAGGTTAGGTTAGGTTAGGTTAGGTTAGGTTAGGTTAGGTTAGGTTAGGTTAGGTTAGGTTAGGTTAGGTTAGGTTAGGTTAGGTTAGGTTAGGTTAGGTTAGGTTAGGTTAGGTTAGGTTAGGTTAGGTTAGGTTAGGTTAGGTTAGGTTAGGTTAGGTTAGGTTAGGTTAGGTTAGGTTAGGTTAGGTTAGGTTAGGTTAGGTTAGGTTAGGTTAGGTTAGGTTAGGTTAGGTTAGGTTAGGTTAGGTTAGGTTAGGTTAGGTTAGGTTAGGTTAGGTTAGGTTAGGTTAGGTTAGGTTAGGTTAGGTTAGGTTAGGTTAGGTTAGGTTAGGTTAGGTTAGGTTAGGTTAGGTTAGGTTAGGTTAGGTTAGGTTAGGTTAGGTTAGGTTAGGTTAGGTTAGGTTAGGTTAGGTTAGGTTAGGTTAGGTTAGGTTAGGTTAGGTTAGGTTAGGTTAGGTTAGGTTAGGTTAGGTTAGGTTAGGTTAGGTTAGGTTAGGTTAGGTTAGGTTAGGTTAGGTTAGGTTAGGTTAGGTTAGGTTAGGTTAGGTTAGGTTAGGTTAGGTTAGGTTAGGTTAGGTTAGGTTAGGTTAGGTTAGGTTAGGTTAGGTTAGGTTAGGTTAGGTTAGGTTAGGTTAGGTTAGGTTAGGTTAGGTTAGGTTAGGTTAGGTTAGGTTAGGTTAGGTTAGGTTAGGTTAGGTTAGGTTAGGTTAGGTTAGGTTAGGTTAGGTTAGGTTAGGTTAGGTTAGGTTAGGTTAGGTTAGGTTAGGTTAGGTTAGGTTAGGTTAGGTTAGGTTAGGTTAGGTTAGGTTAGGTTAGGTTAGGTTAGGTTAGGTTAGGTTAGGTTAGGTTAGGTTAGGTTAGGTTAGGTTAGGTTAGGTTAGGTTAGGTTAGGTTAGGTTAGGTTAGGTTAGGTTAGGTTAGGTTAGGTTAGGTTAGGTTAGGTTAGGTTAGGTTAGGTTAGGTTAGGTTAGGTTAGGTTAGGTTAGGTTAGGTTAGGTTAGGTTAGGTTAGGTTAGGTTAGGTTAGGTTAGGTTAGGTTAGGTTAGGTTAGGTTAGGTTAGGTTAGGTTAGGTTAGGTTAGGTTAGGTTAGGTTAGGTTAGGTTAGGTTAGGTTAGGTTAGGTTAGGTTAGGTTAGGTTAGGTTAGGTTAGGTTAGGTTAGGTTAGGTTAGGTTAGGTTAGGTTAGGTTAGGTTAGGTTAGGTTAGGTTAGGTTAGGTTAGGTTAGGTTAGGTTAGGTTAGGTTAGGTTAGGTTAGGTTAGGTTAGGTTAGGTTAGGTTAGGTTAGGTTAGGTTAGGTTAGGTTAGGTTAGGTTAGGTTAGGTTAGGTTAGGTTAGGTTAGGTTAGGTTAGGTTAGGTTAGGTTAGGTTAGGTTAGGTTAGGTTAGGTTAGGTTAGGTTAGGTTAGGTTAGGTTAGGTTAGGTTAGGTTAGGTTAGGTTAGGTTAGGTTAGGTTAGGTTAGGTTAGGTTAGGTTAGGTTAGGTTAGGTTAGGTTAGGTTAGGTTAGGTTAGGTTAGGTTAGGTTAGGTTAGGTTAGGTTAGGTTAGGTTAGGTTAGGTTAGGTTAGGTTAGGTTAGGTTAGGTTAGGTTAGGTTAGGTTAGGTTAGGTTAGGTTAGGTTAGGTTAGGTTAGGTTAGGTTAGGTTAGGTTAGGTTAGGTTAGGTTAGGTTAGGTTAGGTTAGGTTAGGTTAGGTTAGGTTAGGTTAGGTTAGGTTAGGTTAGGTTAGGTTAGGTTAGGTTAGGTTAGGTTAGGTTAGGTTAGGTTAGGTTAGGTTAGGTTAGGTTAGGTTAGGTTAGGTTAGGTTAGGTTAGGTTAGGTTAGGTTAGGTTAGGTTAGGTTAGGTTAGGTTAGGTTAGGTTAGGTTAGGTTAGGTTAGGTTAGGTTAGGTTAGGTTAGGTTAGGTTAGGTTAGGTTAGGTTAGGTTAGGTTAGGTTAGGTTAGGTTAGGTTAGGTTAGGTTAGGTTAGGTTAGGTTAGGTTAGGTTAGGTTAGGTTAGGTTAGGTTAGGTTAGGTTAGGTTAGGTTAGGTTAGGTTAGGTTAGGTTAGGTTAGGTTAGGTTAGGTTAGGTTAGGTTAGGTTAGGTTAGGTTAGGTTAGGTTAGGTTAGGTTAGGTTAGGTTAGGTTAGGTTAGGTTAGGTTAGGTTAGGTTAGGTTAGGTTAGGTTAGGTTAGGTTAGGTTAGGTTAGGTTAGGTTAGGTTAGGTTAGGTTAGGTTAGGTTAGGTTAGGTTAGGTTAGGTTAGGTTAGGTTAGGTTAGGTTACGTTAGGTTAGGTTAGGTTAGGTTAGGTTAGGTTAGGTTAGGTTAGGTTAGGTTAGGTTAGGTTAGGTTAGGTTAGGTTAGGTTAGGTTAGGTTAGGTTAGGTTAGGTTAGGTTAGGTTAGGTTAGGTTAGGTTAGGTTAGGTTAGGTTAGGTTAGGTTAGGTTAGGTTAGGTTAGGTTAGGTTAGGTTAGGTTAGGTTAGGTTAGGTTAGGTTAGGTTAGGTTAGGTTAGGTTAGGTTAGGTTAGGTTAGGTTAGGTTAGGTTAGGTTAGGTTAGGTTAGGTTAGGTTAGGTTAGGTTAGGTTAGGTTAGGTTAGGTTAGGTTAGGTTAGGTTAGGTTAGGTTAGGTTAGGTTAGGTTAGGTTAGGTTAGGTTAGGTTAGGTTAGGTTAGGTTAGGTTAGGTTAGGTTAGGTTAGGTTAGGTTGGGGTGCGTGCCAGACAACCTCCACGCGGTGCACCCTGGGCGCCACTGCTGTTGCAGTGGTGGCGAATAGTCTGGCGAGGTGGGACCCGGCCGGCGTCTTGGACGTTTCCGAGCAGCGGCGGTGCGGGTCGGAGTGTGGGGGCCTTATGTGGGCCCAGTGGTCTTCGGACGTAGGTCCAGGAACGCCGGAACCCCGTACGTGGTGCGGGGCCGGAGGCCGCCACTTTTAGTGGGGGCCGCGTGGAAGGACACCACTATAAAAAACCAAGGGGAGCCTATCCCCTTAAAAAGAGGCACAAAAAACTTATGATGGACAAATGTGAACAGATAGTACCTCAGGAGGGTAGGGACCGAAAGGAAACAGAATCCCTCCCGGCCACTTCGGTGGTTGGCAAATGCTCCACGGATTCTGGGGGGAGCAGCAAATGTTCGTTGGACAAAGCGCTGGGTCCGAAGAAAAACTGCGCCGAAATTAAACCACCTGGCCGCACAAGGTCGGGTATCCCGAGGAGGGCAAATACTTCCCTTTGTTTTAGGGAGGAGAAATCCCTTTGTTTGAAGTTCCACTGTGATAAACAACACGGTGATGATCCAAACCAGGGAGAGGAGGATAATGATAGCTCAATGGGAAATGTGGGGACTGTCAAGCAGACGGCGGTGGAAGAATCTGCTCATCCTGTAGAGAGCACTCAATCGGGACAATTGATTGAGGAAGTTGAAATGGAGGTTGCCACGGAGACAGCATCAGAGGCTGCCAAGGGGGTGACTAAGGCATTGGTCAAGGAGATGGCTAAAGGAGGGGCGGACTCAGTGGAAGATCTGGGGAGTTCCCGTCCGAAGCGGGTGATAAAGGAAGTTGCCAAGGCGGCTACAGCAGAGGCTGCTAAGGGTGCGGCTAAAGGACCCGCTAAGAGGGTGACAAGAGCGGCTAGCAAGGAGGCGTTGAAGGGGGCTATCAAGAAAGACGTGAAGGTACCTCCAAAGGCTAATGCTCAGAAGGTGGCAAGTACGCGACCAGCAGTTACACCTATGGCAACCGCAGGCGCGCATGTGGGAACTAGCACAGCCAAGAAACGTATCAAGGCTAGCAGCGAAGACAGTGTTGACCAATCAGATACCGATTGGTCCCCTCCAAGAAGTAGCCCTGAGACATTTAAGAAGGGGCCCCCGGCAAGTGTTAAGAAGGGTGCAAAGGTGGCAAAGCTTACGCACGAGGGCAGCGTGGAAGAGATCCTTGAGTCAAACTACCAGACGGTTTTTAAAGTCCTCAAGGACTTTGAATCAAGAATGGGTTCAACTAAGAAGACTGCCTGTGTGAATTCATTAAATATGTTGAGGGAACTGGTGGAAAATGGCACGAGTCAGGTTGAGGAGGTTCGGCGCCTGAGGGCCGAAAACCTTAAGCTCAGAGAGGAGATGGATGTGGTCAAGCGGGATCTGAAAGCTTTTAAGGACAGCTATGAAAAGAGCAACAAGGAGGTGGGAAGCTTAAGAGCAGAGGCAAAGAAACAGTCTGTGGTCGAGGGTAGGGTAGAAAACCCCATTGATGCCAACCAGATCATGCTCGACATACAGAGATCCACTATGGAGTTCGTGCAGAACCTGATGTCGACTAGACTCGAGGGCCTGGAGGTTGATGGCAGGCTCCTGCCTGGTAAAAGTTATCGTCCCCCACTAGGGGTGAACAAAAAGAATGGTGCAAAGGCCACGGCGCAAAAAGGGCCGAAGCCCTCATACGCTGAAGCTACAGCAGGATCGTCTGGTCCGAGCACAGGCCCTGAGGCACAGATGCAGGGATCAGATAATCTCAATCCCAATGAGAACAGTGGGGACTGGAATCTGGTTGGGAAAGGAGGTAAGCCGCAAAAGCCCAAAAAGCAGAACCAGAAGGCGAAGGCAAAGGCGCAGCAAGAAAAGCAGAATCCTGTTCCGAAAACGCCGAAGGGGCCGAAGAAGATAAAGTTAGCACCCCCTAACACTACAGCGGTGGTGATAACTATCTTGCCAGAAGCTGCAGAGAAAGGAACAACCTATAAGGACATCATTGGGAGGGCCAGGGAGGCAGTGAAATTAGAAGAGCTGGGGTTGGATCGGGTGCATGTCAAAACAACGCAGACGGGCGCTCGCATGATCGAAATCCCAGCTTCAGCAGGGGTGCAAAAGGCCGATGAAATGGCCACGAGGCTTCGAGCAGCGTTGGAAGGGGCTGCAAACGTCTCCAGGCCCGTGAAATGTGCAGACCTGCGCATTTCCGGGCTGGATGACTCAGTCACGGTGGAGCTCATCCAGGAGGCCATGGCTGAGAAGGGAGGATGTCCCAAAGATCAAATTAAAGTGGGACCCATCAGGGTTGGACCGGGGGGCTCGGGTGTCGTGATGACGAAGTGTCCTATGGCAGCAGCGAAGGTCCTTGTGGAGGCGAAGCGATTAATGGTGGGATGGAGCTGCGCTCACGTTAAAGTACTGGAGGCTCTCCCGCTCCGCTGCTTTAAATGCATGGCCGTGGGACACACGCGACAGATGTGTAAGTCAGAGGTGGACCGCTCCAATGTGTGTTACAGATGCGGCAAAGAAGGGCACAGAATTGCGCACTGTAATATGGAAATGAAGTGTCTCATATGCTCAGAAGCAAAGCTGCCTTCCGGGCACATTATGGGTGGTAAAAGCTGTCGTCCTCCACCTGTGAAGGCGAAAGCGTCTCCTAAACTTAGGGTCGATGAGGACGGGACCGGTGACGGTGCCATGGAGGTAGTTGAGATAGAACCTTAATGCCCAGACACGATCTCAACTTCCTCCAGGCAAATACAAACCACTGCGCTGCCTCTCAGGATGTCCTGATGCAGCACGCGGTGGAACATAGCTCGGATCTTCTGATAATCTCGGAACCTTATTGTGTGCCCCAACGCACAAATTGGGTAAGGGATGAGGATGAAACGGTTGCCATTCTGGCACCAATCAAGGCCTCCAACTCCCCCCCCCTTTCGGTTAGGGAGAGGGGACCGGGATACGTGGCAGTGATTTGGGGAGAATTCGCCTTGGTAGGCGCGTATTTCTCTCCAAACCGGCCAGAGAATGAACTGGCTCAG
>OX038891.1:22809411-23210064 GCA_943789525.1 Agriphila geniculea | reverse complement strand
TATGTCATTGTTCAGAAATCTAGATTCAGTTCGTTTTATGTACTAACAGATACTTTTGAACCAAAATACATTTGTAAAGATGTGTTCAATCAACAAAGTTTGATGCAACAAAAACAATACACCCTCACATTTGTGTGATGAGCACATTTTGTGAGTCATAATAGATATTCGTATTTATGTATTATATCTGTCATGAAGTCACTATAGTACAAGCAATGTATCTCGATGTGATATATAAATAATATTGCTTGGCATCAGGGGCCCTATTTTTGAATCGCTCGGCAGGCGTCGAGCGCTCTTTTCGACTGATTTTCGTTCGACATATGACGCAAATGTATGAGATGTCGAACGAAAATCAGTAGAAATGAACGCTCGATGCCTGCCGAGCGATTCAAATATAGGGCCCCAGCCATTTTTTGATGTCCCCAATGCTGGGGCACAGGCCTTCCTTATGGGTGGATAAGGAGGATGGGCCATAACCTACCACGCGGGCCCAATGCGGATTTGTGGGTATTAACGACTGCAAATGCACCCGGGACCAACGGCTTAACGTACCTTCCGAAGCATGGAGAAGCTCGAGATAATAAATTTTTGGTCACCCATCCCATGACCGACCCTTGCGAAACTTGCTTAACCTCCGCAATCGCTGGGCCAGGCACTAAGCCACTGCACCATCAAGCTCCTCTATAATAATATACTAGAAAAAAATTGACTCGCCAACAGATCATTTTATCAGGTGCGACTCAAACCCGTGTACTTTGGAAGTCCGGTCTAATGCTCTTCCATTCCAACTGAGCTACAGAGTCTACTAGACTAGAAGGAAAGAAATGTTTGTAGTGTATCTTACTCTTTCGCTGTAAACCAGCATTATTTCAGTAATGTAAAGAATTATAAATTCATACCCAATATGGTACACATTACCATTAATTAAATTAATAAAAGAAAAGCATAAGTATTTGACTAAGTTTGGAATTTACGGTAATCATTCACATATGCAGTCATATAAAGTACTAAGAGAAAGAGCTAAACGTCTGGAATCCAATTGCTATCTAAAATATACTACATCTATAGAAAATTCAATCAAAGAAAACCCTTTTTGGACGTTTTCGAAAAAAGTTTTTGGACGTTTATTAAATCTCGGTATAAATCGTCAAATATACCAAACACATTGAGCTACGAGAATAAAATTGCAAGTGATGGTAATTCTATTGCTAACCTATTCTCTGACTATTTTTACTCAACTTTTCTGCAACCCTCTTCCACAAACGGTTCGACCGATCCAATTAAAAATGTCAACACTGTACCTCTAACTACTATATCTAGTATTCACATCAATATTGAAATGGTAAAGAAACTACTATGTCACTAGACGTCACAAAGTCGGCCGGACCTGACGGCTTGCCTCCGATTTTTCTCACTAATTGCGCTAAATCTATTACAATACCTATTTATCTGCTGTTTTTGAAATCACTGGAGGAAAACAATATTCCCTCAATATGGAAGTCTGCTTTTATAACCCCTGTTTTTAAAAAAGGTGCAAAAACGGAGGTGACCAATTATAGACCAATATCTAAGTTGTGCATTGTTGCCAAAAATATTTGAGAGAATTATCTATAATCAACTCTATTCATCATTAAAAAATTCTTTCTCTGAATCTCAACACGGTTTCCTTCATAGTCCGATCAACGGGGCTTATGCGACCCGAATAATTCTCCCGTCAATGAAATTTGGCATGTGATGACGTTAGGTAATACAGATTACGGATGCAAAATAAGCCAATAAATTTTATTACGAGAAGTTAGGTATTTTTACCTAAACATAAAAATCGCTTATATCTCTCTGTGAATATTTCCTCGGGCTGAAACACTTTCTGTTTACGTACTTATGTACTTGTTAGAATAAGTATGTAAAGTAATCCAATCTTTTTTCGACTTCAGAAATACCCCAAATTTAACTTTTAACTTTTTTCAATATATCTTCTATTGATAAAATTGTCTGTTGATTATTCTTTTTTAATATGTTTTTATATCTTGAAATACATAGCTTTGTTCAGTAAGCCAATAAATTTTCTTCTTTAATCATATTTTTTTTTATTTTTTGAACTTAAGTGGTTATTTACGTAATGTGTAAAAATACTCGGTCCATTTTTATACTTTTATTAGATAAATTATTTTATATTAAAACAGGTTTGTCAATAATCCAAGAAATTTTCGAACGCGCATATATTTTTTATGATAATCGCCGATTTAGGATAGAGCGTAAGGGTTGACCTTCACTTGACTACTTGGAGCTGCTTAGCCACGCACTTTTGGAGTAGTGTAAGCGAGTTTGATTGGTGGCCACCGTTATTAAAAATGATGTTTCAAGAGTTTAAAGGTAGTGGTAGATATTTCTGAATGAAACAATTAATAAGTGTGTTTATAAGTAGATATCGGATATCTAGATAGATAGATCACTCTCTAA
Source organism: Agriphila geniculea (assembly GCA_943789525.1). Taxonomy (NCBI): domain Eukaryota; kingdom Metazoa; phylum Arthropoda; class Insecta; order Lepidoptera; family Crambidae; genus Agriphila; species Agriphila geniculea. The sequence continues at coordinate 23,207,601 of OX038891.1, read as the reverse complement.
TTACGTCGTTAATGCATATTTTAGCCTTTTTTCCCAATCGTGCATATTTTGTTTAGTAGCGGGAGCTACGTATAGGGAGCTAGTTAAGCTAGCCTCTATTTAAATCAATAGAAATGCTGTAAACAATGATTGAACGCCATTCCTCATTCCTTAGCCGAATGGTTGCATAAAAAGTTAGACGCTATTTTGCGTAAAAAACCCGAGGCTTGAAGAAAACGAAAAACATTAATGCCTACATCAACGCCACAGGTCGTACTTCGTACCCTGCGTAAAAGGTATCTCCAGTAATGACGCCAAATTTTAAATTTGGCCAATGACATCAGTTGATGTAGAGAGGTCGTTTTCGGCGTTCAAATTGATACTGGGTGATAAACGTTTTTTAGGGTTCCGTACCCAAAGGGTAAAAACGGGACCCTATTACTAAGACTCCGTTGTCCGTCTGTCTGTCTGTCTGTCTGTCACCAGGCTGTATCTCATGTATTTGTGATAGCTAGAAAGTTGAAATTTTCACAGATGATGTATTTCTATTGCCGCTAAAACAACAAATACTAAAAACAGAATAAAATTAATATTTAAGGGGGGCTCCCATACAATAAACGTGATTTTTTTGCCGTTTTTTGCTCTATATTAATAACGACAACAGGTAGACAGTTAAAATTTTCACAGATGACGTATTTCTACTGCCACTATAACAACAAATACTAAAAACAGAATAAAATAAATATTTAAGGGGGCTCACATACAACAAAAATGATTTTTTGCCGTTTTTTGGTACGAAACCCTTCGTGCGCGAGTCCGACTCGCACTTGGCCGGTTTTTTTATTTTGCATTGTGCATATTTTAGACATATTAACAGTTTTTAGTGCATATTTTAGACTTTTTAGTGCATATTTGCATGCATATTTTGGCACTTTGTTAGTGCATACTTTGTCCGAAGTCTAGCCTATTCAAAAAGAAGAGTGTATTGTGTTCACGGTTCATGTATATTTGTATGTATGTACAACAGATTTGGATGTACGCTAACTAAGTGAACATGGCCTTTTTTGAAAAACCCCCTGATGCCAAATATAGTAGATAGGGACCATCAAACTGAACAACTTTTACTATGGGACCAACTCTGAAATTGAAAAAAAAACAGCTGTTTCATACAAAAAATAATGACGAATAAAATCTGCATACAAACAATATTAACGAAATTGTCAAAATGTATCTAAGGCAGCCATTACAAATGCTCATGGAAGCATCAGTCAAATTCCATCAGTCATGTCAGTCACGGCTGTGACTGACGATTAACCTACCGTGTAATGGGGTGACTGATGGTTGTATGAAGTTGATTTCTTCTTTCCATCAGTCAGTCAGTCAAACATAATTCATGACTGATGGAATTTGACTGACGCGTGCATGAGCGTGTAATGGCTGCCTAACAGCTGTTTTTTTTGTGGTTTCAGAGTTGGTCCCATAGTAAAAGTTGTTCAGTTTGATGGTCCCTATCTATCAAATTCAGCATAAGGGTTTATTTTTTGATATCCCATTACTCTCGTAGTCCGGAAAGTAGTGACACTCAACTCAAGGTATGGCGAGGTCAAAATTTTGTCATTAGATAAATTCACATTTCACATGGCAATATTTAGGCTTTTCAGGTAAAACTGAGCTGATTTAACTCAGTAGCCATCTGCCCCCCCTTGGCAGGTAAAGGGGTGACATTCATAGTTTCACGCCGCCACCGCACTTCAGAAAAAAAAATCGGGCTGCACTCCGGGAGTGCCGGCAGAAGTGAAAACTTGAATATTAAGGTTGTGCATTTTGATATTTTGGAATGGTTAGGGAATAATTTTGCACGAATTGCCGTCTTACGAATTTACTCTGCATTTAAATTTACGAATTCAGAACAGTATTGTACGAAAGTCTTATCCATAGCTTGAAATCTAGAGTTTTGACATTGAATTAAAAAATTAGCGCGTTGCTATGGTGACACAAGTGTTTACGTCTTGAAATGACGCGCCGCCATTTACACCGCGCCCCGTAGAAAGAGAGGGGGATACTTCCGCCGCCGGCTGTCTACTCTCCATCCGTCACATCCGTCTTACGAATTTTCGATCAGGGTCACGTGATTCTTACTGACGCGAGTTTAGCATTCCCCATTACAAAAAGCGTACAACGCCGCTAAAGAAGTTTTCACTTCAAAAATAATATCTCCTTCAATATACCTACCACTTCGAGTGTGGTATTATATCATGATAAATCACGGATGAGGAATCCATTTTTGAGACATTTAATATACAGCTGATTCAAAGAAAAACCGGCCAAGCCAAATGAATAGTATCGTTTTACCTGAAAATAAAACGGTTATTAAATATACTTACCTTATTCAAAGCCTAATAATACACATTATAGTATTATACTTGACTTCCGGCCTAAATTCGTGAACAACAATGCTAATCCCATTGGCTAAAACATCCAATCAGCGATTACTTCTTGTTCGCGCCAAAACTTCCACTACCGGGCATGGCATTTTTTGGGGTACCTACCCAATTTATGTTGGTGTGACAGCTTGAGTTCACTATGGCTTCTGTTACTTAGCAATAGACTGTTGATAATGTTTTTAATTTGTCTCTTGTTTTAATGTCAATATATTTTTGGATTATAAAAGAACTACTGTTTTCTTATAGCTAATACCTAACTTAACGTTCAATTTAATATGGTAACTAAGTAAAACTGGAAGTGTGCAAAAAGGTTCAATTTAAAAAAAAAAAAAAAGTTCTACAAAAGTTTTTCCGGGATGGATATGGACCGTCGCACACTGGGGCGCTCTAAAGAATTAGCGATCGAAACTCGTTACTAATGATAACTGCGTAAATTAAGCACGGAAATGATGGCACGAATGAGCTAGAGACTTGAAACTTTGAACATATATCAGAACTGAAAGGCAATTCAATATTATGGTGTCACTGAGCTGATCTGATGATTGAGCCGGAAGAAGGCCACAGGAACTCTATGATGAAACCATGCAACCCCATCGTGTCTGGGCTCGTTTGAATCGTCTTGACGAGTACTCTAATGAGAAATAGTGTTCAAGGGTCTGATGATGGAGCCGGAAGAAGACCACTGGAACTCTGTAATAAAACCGTGCAAACCCATCGAGTTTGAGCTCGTTTCAATCGTCTTGACGAGGTCTTTGTTGGGAAATAATTTCCCACAACACACATTTTCTAGCATTAACTCTGAAATGTAATGTGCTCTGAATATTCCATTTGAAAAAGGAATGTGAGGCGTTCCACATAGCCGTGGAGGCTGGTTCATCACATTCTAAATTTAAAATCCAGTGCGGAAATGAATTTCAATACTTACATTCTTCCCGATCAAGTACCTATTCTAAATTCAAAACGGTAGAACTCATCAGTTAGCGCTTAACTAAGTTTATTTCCTCGCATTTCTTGAGAAAGCTTTATACAAGCCTTGTCCTGGAAGCTATTTGCATTGCCTCGAATAATTAAAGCAACCTCGACAAATGCCAACTTCCCGTTCTAGGCTGTAATTTACTGCTTATTAACGACAATCGTCGAAATTCAAATTACAAAACATAAGAAGATTTTATCTACTTTTGGAATAAATCAAACGCACCTACAACCAATAAAAGACCGTTATAATTGATGATTAAACGAACTTACCTGTAAGTGAAGTTCTATCATAATTATGCGAAGGATTCTTCCGAAGATATTAGTATTATTAACACATGTAGTATCGCTTGCATGTATCACCACTTAGCACGTTATTTTAGAGTAATAACCTAAAAAACCTAAAAAGAGAAGGTATTTGATTTAGAATTGAGAGATATTTTGACATTTCCGGCTCGAATTCTCATCGCCGCCATTCGGCGCCAACCTTTTCATTTAGTTTAAAGTACAAATCGTATGATATTTCCTCATTTTCTTCAGTGGGTGAACACTTATTGTAATTAACAATAAGCAGTAGGGAGGGTGGGACTCTATACTAATATCTTCGGAAGAATCCTTCGCATAATTATGATAGAACTTCACTTACAGGTAAGTTCGTTTAATCATCAATTATGCTTCAGGATTCTTCCTTCGATATTAGTATTATTAACACATGTAGATGTTTAAAGCATTATATAAGAAAATGGAAATATCATCTCTTGTGTAATTAGTCTTTTAAATTTAAAAAAGAAAATCAGTCACATTTAACATAATTCTTAATGTTTTGGTAGCAAATATGGTACATATAGATGGTTGGAACTAAAAAAAAATAAGCAAGATTCGTTAGGAAAATTCAGTTTAATTATCATTAATCGATGATATCTTGCAAAGATAGTGAAATCATCTACCATTCCGCCGTGTTACGTGGAATTTCTATAATAAAAATAAATGTTATGGCTACATAGCCATGACATACCTATATAGGTATCGGCGTACGTCGAGTGCTAAAACTGGTTACCATGGATTTGAGTCTACTCCACTATCTTTGAATTTTACATTTCAGTAATCCATTATCTATTCTACATATAAGAATTTCATTTCTTTTTTTTTCTTTTTTTTTTTTTAATATGTATTACTATTTTTATTTTATATTTATAAATAAAAAGAAGTGATAATGAAATGTTTAGTATAATAATAATATGTAGCATTCTCGAAAAAGAAGGTAATAATAGAATGGTTTATGTCAAACTAAGAAGAATTCATGTTTCATACTTGAAGTAAACAAATAATTAATAGATTATATTGTTTTCATTCTATGTGCAATAGGCAAGGTACCTCAATGTGAAACTTTTTTTTTTTAAGTTAGAAAAGTTAGAAAAAAAAACTAATTGGAAAATATTTAATAAATAGTAATAAGAAATCTAAGATATCCATTGTATTTGAGCAATGTAAGTCTACGCCAAGGCGTAGTTAGATTCGATACCAAACCTTGAGATTAGCTCATATTGTGAAATCAATAATGAATCCAGTATTAAATAATACTAATAATTGTGTTACACACTTCTGTGTTTATTATGTCTATATTGTTATTTGGTAAATAATCTAACCATTTTTATAACCAAGCTCTGTACTTTCTGATAGTATCAGCAGACATACAAGCTTAAATAACATAGTAATATACCTGTAAAATAATATCACCTTGATAATGTTGTACAAACCAGTCTATTTGTGCGATGAATTTCCGTCCCTGGAATTGGAAGTTATAGGATGTTAGTATTTTAATAGACACTATATTACATGTAAACAATGGGTATCAAGGCTTAAAATTGTGACGATCATGATGGCAGAATTGTAATACTAAATAAGAAACTGGTACAAAAGAATAAAAATAATAGCTTGTTCGATTGATAGTGACAGAATTGTCTTTGTAAATAAAATAGGCACTAAACAAAAATAGCGTTGTGAATGCTAAAATCTAAAATTAAAAAATAATCGCTTTGGGATCCAAATGCTAGGAATCAAGAAAAATATTTCTACTATATTTTATTTCTCCAACTTATTCGACTTGCATTCGAATTTACTCAATTTCAATCCGAAAATACCAAAACTGGTAATAATTTTTTGAATAAGTGAATCAAATAATAACGACTAGAATACTTTACACCGAATACAATAATAAAAAAGGCAATGAAAATATAATAAGCTACATGTTCTAGCTAGATAATTTATATGCAATTATTTTTCAATGTTTTGATTCCTGGCCACAAGTGTCCCCCAGTCTACCCCGTTGTTGAGAGGTACCAGAGGAAAATTTTCCACAACTATGTCTTCTCTAATTCGGTGTAAGTATCGATGACATTCGACTAAATAAAGTAGAATATAATATTATACCGGTATCTACAGGTTTAATCCATTCATAAAATATTCATAATTTATTTTGCAGTTTTGTGAATGTTTTTCTTGTAAAAGACCTTAATGGAAAGTTGTGAAGGTAGCTGTATAAAAAAATGTGTTTAAATTTATTGTGTATCTCAATTCTTTAAAAAATGTTCTGAGACATATTGTTAGAGTAAATATTATGTCCAATATAACAGGGAGATAATGCTGTCTAAGAAGTCGTAGCCGGCGGCATAAATTTTGTAAAAATATGGGCACTACAATACCCAAAAGTTAAGAATTTAAATTCGTATATTTCTATTACTTTTCCAATATTAAAACCATAAAGTTGATAGGATTTCTAAAATGCAAAGACTTTCTATGTTGTATTCTTGTTTTCTTACAAACAATAACCATTTCTTATTTTCAATATAGGTTAACTTTTATACTGTTTATAATAATGCGACTTCTGGGATTTCTAGAATGTGTTTTGTTATAAACAATAAGCATTTTTTATTCTTATTATAGGATAACATTTTTACAGTTTATACTAATATGACTTCTGTTAGATTTTAACTAAACCCGATATGACAACCTGATAAAACATTTTTTCTCGAACAGAGATGTTGAACCTTCAACTTAATGTGTAGTTGACAAATTATTATCTGTCACTAAAATACATACGTATTATGTGGCTGTTATGTATTTCGCCCGAATTTTAGTCAAATTAATGTTAGAATTTAATATATATCTCTGGAGATGGCACAAGTGAGTACGAGTGAGTATAAAAGAAAATAATAATAATCTTGGTGCTCTCCTAGCGCAGTGAAAATAGTATTTATACTCATGTCGAATTTAGACCAAACAACTATGTGGACGCCTATGTGCCTATAGTTGGCGACCACTGCCTGTATTCGCTGAATACAGATAAATGCTGCACCAGATCCTTACAAATATCCTTACCCCGCGTACGATGATTGAATGTGAATGTTGACGAATGTATCCTCGATTCCTCGGCAACTGTTTCGATGGACCGTAACGGCCGCCTGCGGGTCTGCTGCTATCGACGAAAGATATCGTTGATGGGGCTTCGTCGCCGCGTCTGGATATTCGTTTGCCGTCGGAATTAAGCATATGGTATACCTGGCTGCATGTTTCGTTTGTTGTTTTCAAGTTTAAATTGTTTTAAAACAAAATGTACCAGCAAATAAATATATAAATCAGTTTTAAAAGTTATGTTTTATTTAAGTACTGCGCCCGGTTTACTTACAGTTTTTTCGTTAATAAATATCGTTAACCTCAGGCCTGTAGCCAATGCATCATTCATATTCGACTCAACTGTTGGTGGCCTTTTAAGTGAACAGCATCAATTACACTTGAGTTGACCATATACCTTCTGTTTATAATAAAATGTATGTTGTGCACAACAAATGAATGTTGCAATGCCCCATTGTATATAATGTATAAAGTGCAAAACACTGTCTTAACTTACTGTCATAAAAAAGGTGTTCTATATTGGAAAGCTGCTCCTTAAGCTTCATTATCACTATAATATATTCACTTGGCTAATAATTTCTTCACATCAGAATCATTATCATTAAGATCAATCAATTTATGTTTTACACACACAAATTCAATTTGAAAATTAATAGACAGGTAATTTTTACATTTTACAAGGGCATAGCTTAGAAATAAACATACTAATTAGTTAGTGATTAAACATAAATAATAAGCCTGAAACATAGGAAAGGTTAAAGCCTAGTTAAGGCAAATGTTTAAAGTTTTTACTTATTAAAACTGCATTTATGGATAACAAAATGTATGGATTCTATTATTCAATTTCTTATTGAAATTTCTATCAGCAGGCTCATGTTAGGCGTACCTATATTAATAGAAGCTATTTCACATAAAAATTGTGAAATATCAGGTATCAGCTAGTTGCTGTATAACTTATTATCTGGTTCCATGAAGTTGATAAATTTAACATTTATTTATAGCTCTGCTTATGAACGTTATACTGGCAGTTTTTCGTTACAGTTGTAACAATGTGTATAATAAAATCATACATAATCTTAATATATAAAATCGTAAACTGAATGACTGACTGATCTATCAACGCACAGCCCAAACCGCTGGACCTAGAGACTTGAAATTTTGCACATAGATACCTCATACAGTGTAGGCATCCACTAAGGAAGGATTTTTGAAAATTCCATCCCTAAGGAGGTGAAATAAGGGATGAAAATTTGTATGAAAGTCCCTCAGTTTTGAAGCTAGGATCTTAAAATTTTGTATTTAGGCTGACGATTAAAAATTAATAAATACGGGTCTCAGCGTTTTTCAAAATTCTACCCCCGAAGGGGTGAAAAGGGGTATGAAGTTCCGTATAGAAGGAAATCCTTCATTTTCGAAGTAAAAATAGCTAAATTTATTATTTAGGCTTATGGGTGTAAATCTAGCGCAATGTATATCGTTATCGTTATTATTTCAATCCCTATGGGGATGAAATTGGGATGCAATGGGGTAAATAAACCTAAAAATCAATATGGATGTCGTTATTGAGGTTTTCGGGGATGACGATTGCGGAAATGACATTTATTTTAAAGTCTGATGGTGGACATGATTTAACCCCCTAAAGGGGTGAAAATGGGGTTAAAATTTTGTATGGAAAAATAATATAAAATAGACATTACAAATTTTAACTTCGTAGGAGCATGTCTGAAAATAAATAGGAAAACATATATTTTGTGATTTTAAACATCAACCCCTTAGAGAGGGTAAATGGGGTAAGTAAACATAAAAATTGATATGGATGTCGTTCTTGAGGTTTTATGGGATGGCGATTGCAAAAATGACATTTATTTTAGAGTCCAACACGATGTACATGATTTAACCCCTAAAACAATGAAAATGGGGTTCATATTTTGTATGGTAAAAGAATATGAAATAGACATTACAACTTAAAACTTCGTAGGAGCACGTCTTAAAATAAATAGGCAAAAATATATTTTGTGATTTTAAAAATCAATCCCTTAGGGGGTAAATGGGGTTAGTGAACATAAAAATCGATATGGATGTCATTCTTGAGGTTTTATGGGATGGTGATTGCGAAAATGACATTTCTTTTAAAGTCCAACTTGGTGGACATGATTCAGCCCCAGGGGACGGGGAGAAAGGGAACGGTAACTGGACGGGGCGGAAGAGAACGGGAACGGGATGGGACAGAAACGGGAACGGGAACGGGATGGGACAGAAACGGGAACGGGACGGGACGGGAACGGTACCGGACGGGACGGGAACGGTACCGGACGGGACGGGAACGGGAGCGGGAACTAGAGCGGGAACGGGAACGAGAGCGGGAACGGGAACGGAACGGGATGGGATGGGATGGGAACAAAACGAGAGTGGGAACGGGAACGAAACGGGATGGAATGGGACGGGAACGGGACGGGAACGGGAAACGGAACGAGAGCGGGAATAGGATGGGATGGGACGCGAACATAAAGAGAGTGGGAACGGTAACGGGAATGAAACGGAATGGGACGGGACGGGAACGGAACGGGACGGGAACGGTACGGGAACGGGACGGAATGGCAACGTGATGGGATGGGAATGGGAAAGGGAGCGGGAGCGGGAGCGGGACGTAACGGGAACGGGAACGACCAGTCGTTTTTACCTGATTAGGCGGGTCCCCACCAAGTGAGCAAGCCTTGTGTGAGGTCCGCCACATGCGGCAAACGTCTTGCCTCGCGAGGCAGCGCGCTTGGTGGAGAACCGCCTAATCGCGTAAAAATGGCTGGTCGGATCCTGGTTGAAGATTCCCTAAGGATTTTTTCTAATATCCACGCGGACGAAGTCGCGGGCGGAAGCTAGTTATATTATATACATTTTGCAAGCCAGAAATTTATCTCAGTACCGATGGTACTCTATTATTCCGTTGGGATCAACGCAACACCAAGGATATCTATGATATCAAAATTCATACCTGATGAACTAAGCTGTTGTCAGGGCTGCTGTTGCAGCTCCAGCAGAGCAGCCGCCTGGCTGGAAAGCGGATGGCGGTGAATTTGGCGGACGACGGAGTCACCCGATTGGTGCTCGGCAACGGTTCCAACATGGTAACCTTTGAGGGCAGCCTGCTTTTTACACTGTCGCGTCATCAGGGGCACTTTGAGTTGCTGCACTTGTTGCAGTTGCGTTGTCTGACCTATCTATGCAGTGAAATAGTCCAGTGTGACTATTTCGAGTGCAAAAGATATTTGGTTCATGCCTTATTAGACTCATGCCTTATGACAGAAAGTACCCAGTATGGTAAGTTCGTGTCAGACAAATTAAATAATTAAATGGTAAAAGCCCAGTGTAGCAGTTACGCATTTTTAAATCTCAGCAAACAATGTTGTCTGGGAGGGAATGCTATTAGCATTAAGTCCGCTCTTTTTGTACTCATGTACATTAAAGTAAAATAAATATAAATGGTAAAAGCCCAGTATGGCAGTTACGCATTCATAAAGGTAAGCAAACAATTATGCAGTTAAGGCAAGTAAACGGTAAAAGCCCAGTCTGGCAGTTACGCGTTCAAGCCAAGTAAACGGTAAAAGCCCAAAATGGCAGTTACGCATTTAATAGTGTTTCTCCATCTTGTATTCTTCTTCTTGTCCTCTTCCGTCTTGAAAACTTTTTTCCTTTCTGCACGAAGCATTTTAACTAAGTATAATTAAATTTTCACTGTATTAAATATAATTCTGAAGAATTCTCACTTTGAGATTGTATGCGTGCGTCCGTGGCGAAGCACGAAAAGCGAATGAAAAGGTTGGCGCCGAATGGCGGCGATGAGAATTCGAGCCGGAAATGTCAAAATATCTCTCAATTCTAAATCAAATACCTTCTCTTTTTAGGTTTTTTAGGTTATTACTCTAAAATAACGTGCTAAGTGGTGATACATGCAAGCGATACTACATGTGTTAATAATACTAATATCGAAGGAAGAATCCTGAAGCATAATGGACTGTATGAATTAAAAGCTCTCTTCGATATTTTCTTCTTTATTTGGGTCTTCCTGTTTACAATGTTGCGTGGTTGAACTGCGATCTCGAACTGTGCTCAGACACTATCCGGCCCTATTTTTATACCTGCGCGCACCGAGCGCCCGGCCGGCTCCGGCCAATCACAAGTCCTACATTTATTGCCTGACCAATCGCAGGCCCTACTTTAATTTCTAAGCGCTGTCTCGTTCCTACCGGTGCCTCTCTGTCTCGCAGTGTTATCTCTGTCTAATATATACTTTCATTTCATTCTTTCTAATTTGTCCTACCTCGGATAGTGTGCTGAGCTTACAATTTTTAATTTGAACTTATCTTACAACAATATCTTACTTTGTGTACTTATGCCTATTTTTACATATCTTTTCCTACTTATTCTTACTTATGAACTAAATAAATGTGAACACCGTTTTGGAATTCTTTAATAGAAACTCTTACGATCTAAGTTTATACATATCGAAAAACACGTGCTATTTATTTACATGTTTGCTAAGCTCGCCGTCCTCAACAACCGTAAACTCTGAAAAAGGCAATCGGCCGAAACTTTTGCCTTTAGTTTTTTTTAATACAACCCCTAGTGCATCGACGACAATATATTTGAATCTCGGCCGTTTGCCTTTACTTAGGTTGTAGGCATTTAAATGTAAAAATTACAACATTCATGTCAACACGGTATGTTTCACATATGAAATGTATATGAAGCTTAGTAAGGTATGTAGCCAATCCTCAAAAAACTACCAATTAATATTGCATTATTGGAACAAAATAGAAACTTGTATTATTTTAGTAAAAACGCCACAACTTTGAAAAACCATTTCTTTAATGTTTTTTCTGGCTGCTTCTCTGAGTTTGCTGAGATTTCTACACTTATTTTTAGAAGGAAAAAGAAAGATTTTATTAACAATAAATAGCAACATTAATCGAGAATATGATTCGGTAATGTTTTTCTTCACAAAATCCGATTTTCGACTTACGATCATGTTTCGGGACTTCGGCCCCACCGTGCGTCGGCCAACTAGGGTCATTTTCGATCTATCGCATCAATATGCGATCGTCCCAATGCACCAGGGGGCCTATTACGAAAATAATGTACGCAATTGCGTAACGCAGTCACTTGGCCACGATAGTCGTCCGCAGTTCGTTGGTTGTAGTTATAACAAACATTTTGAATTTGGTTATCGTAGTCCATAGGCTATTATACTTCAGATTCGTCCTCGATATTAGTATATTAACACATGTAGTACCGCTTGCATGTATCACCACTTAGCACGTTATTTTAAAGCAATAACCTAAAAAACCTAAAAAGAGAAGGTTTTTGACTTAAAATTGACAGATATTTTGACATTTCCGGTCCAAGTTTGTCCTGTCACTGCTACACGCCAACCACTTCATTCGCTTTTCGTGCTTCGCCACGGACGCACGTATACAGTCTCAAAGTGAGACTTCTTTAGAATTATATTTTTACAGTGAAAATTAAATTATAGTTAAGCATTTACTTCGAGAAGAAGGAAAAAAGTTTTCAAGACGGAAGAGGACAAGAAGAAGAAGTCAAGACGGAGGAACACTTTTAAATGCCGTTTACTTGGTTAAACAGCATAATTGTCTGCTATTTATCTGATGCGAACTTACCATACTGGGTATTTTCTGTCAGTTTTTTTATTTATCTGATGCGAACTTACCATACTGGGTACTTTCTGTCAGTTTATTTATTTGTCTGATGCGAATTTACCATACTGGGTACTTTCTGTCAAAGCATTGTGTTTAAGACACAATTAAATATCTATTGCACTCGAGATAGTCATGCTGGACTATTTCACCGCATAGATACGTCAAACAACGCTACTGCAGCAACTCAAAGTGCCGTTGACGACGCGACATTGTAAAAAAGCAGACTACCCTCAAAGGTTGCCACGTTGTTGGAACCGCTGCCGAGCACCAATCGGGTGACTCCGTCGTCCGCTGAATCGCCACCATCCACCTTCCAGGCAGGCGGCCGCTGTGCTGGAGCTGCAAGAGCAGCCCTGACAACAGCGTTGCTCATCAGGTATGAATTTTGACATCATGATATCCTTGGTGTTGAGTTAATCTCAACGGTATTATAGTGTACCATCGGTACTAAGATAAATTTATAGTTTACAAAACTGACAGAGTTAGCTATAAATGCTAAAATTTAATAACTTAATGGAACCAGATATTGAGTTATATAGCAAATAGCTCATACCTGATACTTCACACACCTATTATGTGAAATAGCTTAGTTGCTGAAATAGCTAGCTGCTGGCATGCTGATAGAAATTTCAACTAAAAATGGAATAACAGAATCCTTACATTTTATTATCTATTAATGAATCATAATTGCAACGCAATTATACTTCAGGATTCTTCCTTCGATATTAGTACTATTAACACATGTAGTATCGCTTGCATGTATCACCACTTAGCACGTTATTTTAGAGTAATAACCTAAAAAACCTAAAAAGAGAAGGTATTTTATTTAGAATTGACAGATATTTTGACATTTCCGGCTCGAATTCTCCTCGCCGCCATTCGGTGCCAACCTTTTCATTCGCTTTTCGTGCTTCGCCACGGACGCACGCATACAATCTCAAAGTGAGAATTCTTCAGAATTATATTTTATACAGTGAAAATTTAATTATACTTAGTTAAAATGCTTCGTGCAGAAAGGAAAAAAGTTTTCAAGACGGAAGAGGACAAGAAGAAGAATACAAGATGGAGAAACACTATTAAATGCGTAACTGCCATTTCGGGCTTTTACCGTTTACTTGGCTTGAACGCGTAACTGCCAGACTGGGCTTTTACCGTTTACTTGCCTTAACTGCATAATTGTTTGCTTACCTTTATGAATGCGTAACTGCCATACTGGGCTTTTACCATTATATTTATTTTACTTTAATGTACATGAGTACAAAAAGAGCGGACTTAATGCTAATAGAATTCCCTCCCAGACAACATTGTTTGCTGAGATTTAAAAATGCGTAACTGCTACACTGGGCTTTTACCATTTAATTATTTTATTTGTCTGACACGAACTTACCATACTGGGTACTTTCTGTCATAAGGCATGTGTCTAGTCTAATAAGGCATGAACCAAATATCTTTTGCACTCGAAATAGTCACACTGGACTATTTTACCGCATAGATAGGTCAGACAACGCAACTGCAACAAGTGCAGCAACTCAAAGTGCCCCTGATGACGCGACAGTGTAAAAAGCAAGCTGCCCTCAAAGGTTACCATGTTGGAACCGTTGCCGAGCACCAATCGGGTGACTCCGCCGTCCGCCGAATTCGCCGCCATCCGCTTTCCAGCCAGGCGGCTGCTCTGCTGGAGCTGCAACACCAGCCCTGACAACAGCTTAGTTCATCAGGTATGAATTTTGATATCATAGATATCCTTGGTGTTGCGTTGATCCCAACGGAATAATAGAGTACCATCGGTACTGAGATAAATTTCTGGCTTGCAAAATTTATATAATATAATTATGTATGATTTTATTATACACATTGTTACAACTGTAACGAAAAACTGCCAGTATAACGTTCATAAGCAGAGCTATAAATAAATGCTAAAATTTATCAACTTCATGGAACCAGATAATAAGTTATACAACAACTAGCTGATACCTGATATTTCACAATTTTTATGTGAAGTAGCTTCTATTAATATAGGTACGCCTAACATGAGCCTGCTAATAGAAATTTCAATAAGAAATTGAATAATAGAATCCATACATTTTGTTATCCATAAATGCAGTAAGTGTTTATTACTGTGTACCACAGTTTTAATAAGTATAAACTTTAAACATTTGCCTTTACTAGGAGATCCTATGTTTCAGGCTTATTTTTTATGTTTAATCACTAACTAATATGTTTATTTCTAAGCTATGCCCTTGTAAAATGTAAAAAACACCTGTCTATTAATTTTCAAATTGAATTTGTGTGTGTAAAACATAAATTGATTGATCTTAATGATAATGATTCTGATGTGTAGAAATTATTAGCCAAGTGAATATATTATAGTGATAATGAAGTTTAAGGAGCAGCTTTCCAATATAGAACACCTTTTTTATGACAGTTATTTAAGACAGTGTTTTGCACTTTATACATTATACAATGGGGCATTGCAACATTCATTTGTTGTGCACAACATACATTTTATTATAAACAGGAGGTATATGGTCAACTCAAGTGTAATTGATGCTGTCCACTTAAAAGGCCACAAACAGTTGAGTCGAATATGAATGATGCATTGGCCACAGGCCTGAGGTTAACGATATTGATCAACGAAAAAACTGTAAGTAAACCGGGCGCAGTACTTAAATAAAACATAAATTTTAAAAGAGATTTATGTATTTATTTGCTGGTACATTTTGTTTTAAAACAATTTAAACTTGAAAACAACAAACGAAACATGCAGCCAGGTATACCATATGCTTAATTCCGACGGCAAACGAATATCGAGACGCGGCGACGAAGCCCCATCAACGATTTCTTTCGTCGATAGCAGCAGACCCGCAGGCGGCCGTTACGGTCCATCGAAACAGTTGCCGAAGATACATTCGTCAACATTCACATTCGATCATCGTACGCGGGGTAAGGATACTCGTAAGGAGCTGGTGCAGCATTTATCTGTATTCAGCGAATACAGGCAGTGGTCGCCAACTATAGGCACATAGGCGTCCACATAGTTGTTTGGTCTAAATTCGACATGTGTGAAAATACTATTTTCACTGCGCTAGAAGGGCACCAAGATTATTATTATTTTCTTTTATACTCACTCGTACTCACTTGTGCCATCTCCAGAGATATATATTAAATTCTAACATTAATTTGACTAAAATTCGGGCGAAATACATAACAGCCACATAATACGTATGTATTTTAGTGACAGACAATAATTTGTCAACTACACATTAAGTTGAAGGTTCAACATCTCTGTTCGAGAAAAAATGTTTTATCAGGTTGTCATATCGGGTTTAGTTAAAATCTAACAGAAGTCATATTAGTATAAACTGTAAAAACGTTATCCTATAATAAGAATAAAAAATGCTTAATGTTTATAACAAAACACATTCTAGAAATCCCAGAAGTCGCATTATTATAAACAGTATAAAAGTTAACCTATATTGAAAATAAGAAATGGTTATTGTTTGTAAGAAAACAAGAATACAACATAGAAGTCTTTGCATTTTAGAAATCCCATCAACTTTATGGTTTTAATATTGGAAAAGTAATAGAAATATACGAATTTAAATTCTTAACTTTTAGGTATTGTAGTGCCCATATTTTTACAAAATTTATGCCGCCGGCTACGACTTCTTAGACAGCATTATCTCCCTGTTATATTGGACATAATATTTACTCTAACAATGTGTCTCAGAACATTTTTTAAAGAATTGAGATACACAATAATTTTAAACATATTTTTTTTTTATACAGCTACCTTCACAACTTTCCACTAAGTCTTTTACAAGAAAAACATTCACAAAACTGCAAAATAAATTATGACTATTTTATGAATGTATTAAACCTGTAGATACCGGTATAATATTATATTTTACTTTATTTAGTTGAATGTCATCGATACTTACACCGAATTAGAGAAGACATAGTTGTGGAATATTTTTCTCTGGTACCTCTCAACAACGGGGTAGACTGGGGGACACTTATGGCCAGGAATCAAAACATTGAAAAATAATTGCATATAAATTATCTAGCTAGAACATGAAGCGTATTATATTTTCATTGCCTTTTTTATTATTGTATTCGGTGTAAAGTATTCTAGTCGTTATTATTTGATTCACTTATTCAAAAAATTATTACCAGTTTTGGTATTTTCGGATTGAAATTGAGTAAATTCGAATGCAAGTCGAATTAGGTAGTAGAAATAAAATATACTAGAAATATTTTTCTTGATTCCTAGCATTTGGATCCCAAAGCGATTATTTTTTATTTTAGATTTAAGCATTCACAACGCTATTTTTGTTTAGTGCCTATTTTATTTACAAAGACAATTCTGTCACTATCAATCGAACAAGCTATTATTTTTATTCTTTTGTACCAGTTTCTTAGTGTTACAATTCTGCCATCATGATCGTCACAATTTTAAGCCTTGATACCCATTGTTTACATGTTATATAGTGTCTATTAAAGTACTAACATCCTATAACTTCCAATTCCAGGGACGGAAATTCATCGCACAAATAGACTGGTTTGTACAACATTATCAAGGTGATATTATTTTACAGGTACATTACTATGTTATTTAAGCTTGTATGTCTGCTGATACTATCAGAAACTACAGAGCTTGGTTATAAAAATGGTTCGATTATTCACCAAATAACAATATAGACATAATAAACACAGAAGTGTGTAACACAATTATTAGTATTATTTAATATTGGATTCATTATTGATTTCACAATATGAGCTAATCTCAAGGTTTGGTATCGAATTTAACTACGCCTTGGCGTAGACTTACATTGCTCAAATACAATGGATATCTTAGATTTCTTATTAGGTACTATTTATTAAATATTTTCCAATTTGTTTTTTTCTAACTTTTTTAACTTAAAAAAAAAAAAGTTTCACATTGAGGTACCTTGCCTATTGCACATAGAATTAAAACAATATAATCTATTAACTATTTGTTTACTTCAAGTATGAAACATGAATTCTTCTTAGTTTGACATAAACCATTCTATAATTACCTTCTTTTTCGAGAATGCTACATATTATTATTATAATAAACATTCATAATCACTTCTTTTTATTTATAAATATAAAATAAAAATAGTAATACATATAAAAAAGAAAAAAAAAAGAAATGAAATTCTTATATGTAGAATAGATAATGGATTACTGAAATGTAAAATTCAATGATAGTGAAGTAGACTCAAATCCATGGTAACCAGTTTTAGCACTCGACGTACGCCTAAAAATAAATGTTATGGCTATGTAGCCATAACATTTATTTTTTATTATAGAAATTCCACGTAACACGGCTAAATGGTAGATGATTTCACTATCTTTGCAAGATATCATCGATTAATGATAATTAAACTGAATTTTCCTAACGAATCTTGCTTATTTTTTTTTGGTTCCAACCATCTATATGTACCATATTTGCTACCAAAACATTAAGAATTATGTTAAATGAGACTGATTTTCTTTTTTAAATTTAAAAGACTAATTACACAAGAGATGATATTTCCAATTTCTTATATAATGCTTTAAACATCTACATGTGTTAATAGTACTAATATCGAAGGAAGAATCCTGAAGTATAATTAATGATTAAACGAACTTACCTGTAAGTGAAGTTCTATCATAATTATACGAAGGATTCTTCCGAAGATATTAGTATAGAGTCCCACCCTCCCTACTGCTTATTGTTAATTACAATAAGTGTTCACCCACTGAAGAAAATGAGGAAATATCATACGATTTGGACTTTAAACTAAATGAAAAGGTTGGCACCGAATGGCGGCGAGGAGAATTCGAGCCGGAAATGTCAAAATATCTGTCAATTCTAAATAAAATACCTTCTCTTTTTAGGTTTTTTAGGTTATTACTCTAAAATAACGTGCTAAGTGGTGATACATGCAAGCGATACTACATGTGTTAATAGTACTAATATCTTCGGAAGAATCCTTCGTATAATTATGATAGAACTTCACTTACAGGTAAGTTCGTTTAATCATTAATTATCCTACCAATATTATAAATGTGAAAGTTTGTGGGTTTGAATGTTTTTTCCTCAATCACGCCAAAACTACTGAACGGATTTGGTTGAAATTTGGCACACATATGGTAAGTAGCCTAGATTAAAACATAAAATGCTTTTAATTCTGATATTCCCACGGGAGCAGGAACCACAGGTGAAAACCCGGGTGGCCGCTAGTAAATCATAAATGCAATTTATGTTTGTTGGAATACAGTAAAAAATGTAATCATTTGCCTTAACTAGGAAACCTTGTATTTCAGGCGGGTAGACCTAACATGTTGAACTTGTTCATTACTAAATATTTAGTATGTTTCTTTCTAAGCTATGGCCTTGTACAAATTATCTCTATTACTTTTCAAATTTAATTTGTGTGAGTGTGTACAAAATAATGTTTCTGATGTGGGAAAACTATTAGCTACAAGTGTCAGTGAAGTTTTAGGCAGATTTCCAATACAAAACTATATACACCTTTTTGTGACAGTATTTCGAATTTTTTACATAATGTGGGGCATTACGACGTTCAATTATACCGTACATGATCAACTCTAGTGTAGCTGAGGCTGCTCACTTTTAAGGCCTTTTAAGGCCACCGACAGTTCAGTCGAATATGAATGATGCATTGGCCACAGGCCTGATGTGAACGATATCCATCAACAAAAAAAAAAAAAAAACTGTAAGTAAATCGGGCGCAGTACTCAATAAAACAATTTTAAAACTGATTTATATATTTATTTGCCTTAAAAACGACAACAAAAGACATAGGCAGGTATGTCACATGCTTCATCTCCGACGGCAAGCGAACAGCGAGACGCGGCGAGGAAGCCCCATCAGCTGTTTGTTTTGTCAGTCACAGCAGACTCGCAGACGGGCATCACGGCCCATCCAAATAGTTGCCGATGATGCATCATCAATTTTTGCCTTCAATCATCATACGTGAGGTAAGGACACCCGTTAAGATAATGTATTCGTGAGGGTGCGTGCTGGTGTGACATCTGTCTGTATTCAGCGAATACAGGCAGTGGTCACCGACTACAGGCGCAAAGGTCCACTTAATCGTTTGCGCCGGTAATCGTCTGTGTGAATATACCATTTAGCCGCGCTACACAGGTCACCCAGATTATTATTATATTTTTCTATTATATATATACATATACTATAGTATATCATCTCCAGTCGAGCAGAATGCATAACAGTTATAACACATACAAATAATAGTTTTGTTACAATTTGTTGAAGGTTCAACAGAAGGCGACATGAGTAAAAAAAAAAAAAAAAAAAAAAACAGGTTGTCATATCAGATTTAGTTAAGAACTGTTTAAAATTTAATTTAGCTTTTATAAAAAATTACGTACTCAAAGTACTTAAAAATAATTTTATCACGATTAAAAATGTAACTTATTGTTTTTAAAACACACTCTAGACATCCTTCCATCACCTTTAAGGTTTTAATATTGATTAGGAAAGTGATAGTAATATACGAATTTAAAATCAGAAATTTTGGGCATTTTAGTGCCCATATTTTTATTACAAAACTACCGCCGCCAGCTATAAAGTTTTTTAAATAGCATGATTTCCCTGTTATTGGACAATATTTACTTTTTATAAGGGTCTCAGAACATTTTTTAAGGTAATGAAGTTCATCTTTTTATATACAATGTTTTTTTTTTATATACAGCTACCGTCGCAACTTTCCATTATATTACAGATGTATTAGCAATTATGATCTTTACAAGACAAACGTTCACAAAACTGCAGAAATCACTTAGTTGAATGTCATCGATACTTACACAGAATTCCGCGTAAGTCTAATTAGAGACGACATATTTTCTTTTGGGCCTTTTAACAACGGGGTGGACTAGGAGACACTAGTGGTCATATTCAGGAATCACAAATTGCAAAATATTTGCATATCAATTATCTAGAACATGCAGTTCAAATTGCTTTCACTGCAATTTTTCTTATTGTATTCAGTGCGGGGTATTAAGCATTCTAGATATTATTATTCTGATGCTAAATAGAAATTATTCAATTCATAAATTCAAAAACTAATCACCAGTTTTGGTTTTTATTTTCCAGATTGAGTAAATTCAAATGCAATGCAAGTCGAATTAAGCAGTGGAGATAAAATGCAGTAGATTTTCTTTTTCTCTATTTCTAGCATTTGATTTCAAAAATATTTGTTTTCTAATTTGAGATTATAGCATTCACAATGCTATTTTGGTTTAGTATTGTACAAAGACTATTCTGACACTAAGATACCTATTATTTTAATTCTTTTCCACCAGTTTTTTAAACGAAGGTGTAACGATTGTGCCATCATAATCGTCACAATCTTGAGCCTCGGTTTGGCACCTCTTATTCACATGTAAGATACTTCTTCGTATATCTTATTCTAATATAAAGTATTAACATTCTATAACTTTTAATTTCAGGGACGGAAATTAATCGCACAAATAAATTGGTTTTCATAACATTATCAAGGTGGTATTATTTTACAGGTAAATTATTTATGTTATTATTGAAGCTGCTGTCTGTTAATACTATCAGGAAGTACAGAGTTTGGTAACAGAAACGGTTCGATTATTTAACAAATACTAATATAGACATAATAAACAAATTTTTTTTTACAGATGTGTATAACACAATTATCAGTATTACATAATATTGCGTTCATTATTAAATGGACAAAATTGAGCTAATCTCAAGGTTTGGTAAAGAACTTAACTAAGTACGCCTTTGCGTAGACTTCATTGTAGAAATACAATGGATATCTTAGATTACTTAAGACATTTTATTACATATTTTCAAATTTTATTCTTTTTTCATCATTTTTATCTTAAAAGTTTAACTTTGATTACCTTGCCTATTGCACAAATAATGCAAACAATACAAAAAAAAAAAAAAACGAGAATGGATCATACATATTTATATTAAATAAGCAGTTCATAATCACTTCTTATTTAGAAAGAAATTAAATTCTATATGTAATGTAAGTAATAGATTGCTGAAATGAAACTTTTAATGAAATGAAGTAGACTTGTGTTGTGTCCAACCAGTTTTAATACTCGACGTATGCCGATACCTTTATAGCCCTAACAAAAAATGTTACTATAGATGTTCCAGGTAACACGGCGAAATAGTCAATGACTCCGCTATATTTGCAAAATATTAAAACATATTATCACCGATAATCAAACTGAGTTTTCCAAACCAACCTTGTATATTTATATGTATATATGCGTGTGTATATATATATATTGATATATTGTACCAGCCATCTATAGGTACCGTTTTTAGTATATGTAATCATGTAAAACGTTCAGAATGATGTTAAATGGTATTCTTTTCTTTTTTAAAAAGACTAATACGCAAGAAATGATATTTCCATTTTCTTATTATAATGCTTTTAACATCTACATGTGTTAATATACTAATATCGAGGACGAATCTGAAGTATAATTAATGATTAAACGAACTTACCTGTAAGTGAAGTTCTATCATAATTATACGAAGGATTCGTCCGAAGATATTAGTATAGAATCCCACCCTCCCTACTCATTATTGTAAATTACAATAACTGTTTACCCACTGAAGAAAATGAGGAAATATCATAGGATTTGGACTTTAAACTAAATGAAGTGGTTGGCGTGTAGCAGTGACAGGACAAACTTGGACCGGAAATGTCAAAATATCTGTCAATTTTAAGTCAAAAACCTTCTCTTTTTAGGTTTTTTAGGTTATTGCTTTAAAATAACGTGCTAAGTGGTGATACATGCAAGCGGTACTACATGTGTTAATATACTAATATCTTCGGACGAATCCTTCGTATAATTATGATAGAACTTCACTTACAGGTAAGTTCGTTTAATCATTAACTAAACGAACGATATCGGATACGCTAGAGAGAAACTGACAAACTCACGCAATCACTTCGCAATATCGCATACGAAAGTGATTTGTAATAGGAAACAATCAAAACGAAGCACGGACGCAGCTGCGTGTATCGCATTAAACTTTTCGTAATAGACCCCCTGACCACATTGGAAAAATAGCCATTAGCTTGGTGTTATCAAATATCATCGTCTGGGTTGCGAAGTAGGAAGCTTCTAGGAGATATGCCACCATGAACATGGTCACCCATCGCTAAAAATATTTTGATCGCATATTTATATAAATGGTGAACAAGGTTGTGGGCGGCATCATTACCTGAACTATTTTTGTGTTTTCATATCGATCGAATAAGGAACAAGGGTCACATGATTCAAAGAAAAAACCGGCCAAGTGCGAGTCGAACTCGCGCACGAAGAGTTCCGTACCAAAAAACGGCAAAAAAATCAAGTTTGTGGTATGGGAGCCCCCCTCAAATATTATTTTTATTCTGTTTTTAATATTTGTTGTTATAGGGGCAACAGAAATACATCATCTATGAAAATTCCAACTGTCTACCTGTTGTCGTTATTAATATCGAGCAAAAAACGGCAAAAATATCACGTTTGTTGTATGGGAGCTCCCCTTAAATATTAATTTTATTCTGTTTTTAGTATTTGTTGTTATAACGGCAACAGAAATACATCATCTGTTAAAATTTCAACTGTCTAGCTATCACGGTTCATGAGATACAGCTTGATGACAGACAGACAGACAGACAGATGGACAGCGGAGTCTTAGTAATAGGGTCCCGTTTTTACCCTTTGGATACGGAACCCTAAAAAGTAAAATATTGACAATAGTATCAAAATCAGTTTGCTATTTTTTTTATTCAACAGTTGGTGTCTTTGAAAATTAATTTTTTTTTAAAAGAAAAAAAAAATATATCTTAAAGAAGGTACATTTATTCAACTTAAAAAATATATTTACTTATATAGTTAATATTGGTATTAATTGGTTTAATGCTGACTGTCGCAGCGCCGTAGCGCAGAAAGAGTCAGCTCTTTTAGCCTAGGCTGATGCTCGAGCGCGCAAATCAGCGGACTCACAAACCCTGAAGAAAGCATATAACCGAGCCGCCAAGTCTAGTAAACGGATGTTGCGCAGGGCACGTTTTGACCGCATTGGAGCCAAATTGCTTCCCATCCATCTGGAAGTAGAAAGTTTTGGTCCCTGGCGAAAGCAGCCGAATCAAATTTCTGTCGCCCTTCACTCCTACCACTGCTGAAACCTGACGGATCGCTGGCTCATACGGCGACTGAGAAGGCACACTTGTTTGCCTCTCTTTTTGCAGAGAATTAGCATCTAGATGTCGGTAACAAAGTTCCACCTTCGATACCTCGTGTTGACTCCTCTATGGGAGACTTTCAGATCCGAAACAAAGAGGTTCTTAAAACTCTCCGTACTCTAGACGTGAACAAAGCTAGTGGTCCCGATGGAATCCCAGCAATTGTTCTGCGCAACTGTACACCTGAACTGTCTCCTGTTGTTTAGAAAAGATCGGTCACGCCACCCTTTGTACATTTCATAATTTATTACGAGCGTGTCATCATGAACCTGCCTTTAGAAGAAGCACGTAAAAAGCACGTGCGCTAGGTATTGTGTTTGGGGCTAGCTTTACGAGATGGCGTTACGGGTACTTTAATATGGAATTGCCGAGCGAGAATCGACAGCGGCGCGCGCGTGTGTGTGCGCCAAGTTATTTTTAGATCTATTCGTTTTGTGTATTCGGTGTGCAAGCGTAGCAAGTAAATGAAATATTGTTTGTTATTAACATGCAACGTTGCATTCCATTCGTTACTACGCATTGATTTTTACGTCCGCGGTGAGAAAGCACTTATTGTCTTGTATTTATTCGGTTCGCGTCGCCATTTTGTTTGGGCGTTGTCTTGTTTTGTTTTAAGTAAAACCCGTGAAGTTTTGATGTGATTTCTTGTGAAATAGCAAGTATAAAATCGGGTGTTTGTTATCATTTCATTGTAAGATTAAGTAGTTTGTGTCGTGACTCAATGTATGTTGTGCTTAGACATGCGAGCCGCGCCGGCGCCGCCGCGCCGCGCCGCGTTTTTCCCGCGCCGCCGCCGCCGTGGCGTTCAGGTCGGCGCGCCGAATAAAGCAAAAGCGCAAGGGAAGGCAAGAGAGGGCGAGGAAAAGCAAGCGAGCGAGAGGGACAGGAAAAGTGCAGAAGCAACGCACAGCTGCTCACTCGCTCTATTTTTAATTTTTCCTTCTAAATTCAACCACGTCAACTAATTTTAAAATTCAATATAAAATATTTGTATTAAAAAGGAACTGCAGCTGTGCAATTTTTATTACTTACGATTGGTATATGTTTGTTATTTATAATAATAGCACATGGACATGAAAAACAAGAAAATAATAATAATAAAATTATAAAAAATGAAATTTTGACGGCTTAAATTCGGACGCTTTTGCCCTAAATTTGACCATTATTTTCCCTAAATTCGGCAAACAAAGGTGAAATAAAGGATGACCAGTGTCAGAAACCTTTAATGTTTTTATTTAAGTAACCGACATATCGCTCGAAAGATTGATCAGCTGAAGTGGCAGTGGGCTGGACACATGGCGAGAAGAACCGATGGGGGAGGCCTATACCCAGCAGTGGGTGTCGTGCGGCTGATATTATTTACATATTAAATTGCAAAAATAATATATTTATTATTATTATCAACATTAATAATATTATGCTTATCAAAAATAAGCTTATAGTACTTTATTATTAACATATAACATTAATAATAAGTGGCCGAAAATATAAAATATCGTAACGGTACAAAAGTCCGGCCGCTGGTTTGATGGTTGGCCGACTATAGGACTTGTAGACAGTGGGAGCTCACGATAGAAATAAAATACACGCACGAATACTAAAATGAACAATATATTTCACTTTTTGGGAAATTCGGTACAGCACTCGAAAAAGCTCTTACTTTAAGCACGGTTAGTAGCGAACTAAAGTAACGTTAAAATTTAAACATGGAGGTTCTTTCACACACACTACCCTCCTTTTTTTTACAAAATAATAATAAATTAAAAATAGGCATGAGCGCGTCGCTAACACTCCCCACCCCTAGTGCTGAAGCAGCACTAATCTACTAGTGAAACGGGTGCAACGCGTGCCACAGATCGCCGTAATGTGTCAGTTTGTGTCTTCACGTCAACGACGCGGACTCGGCCATCCTTACCAGGGTACACTCGTTCAATAAGACCCTTTCGCCACAAGTTGCGAGGACCGCTCGGATCGACGATCAGGACCAAGTCACCTACCTGTAGTGGTTTCTGCTCCTCGTTCCATTTTTTCCGTGGTCGCAGCTCTGGTAGGATTTCCTTTACCCACCTTTGCCAGAACATATCGGCCAATGTCTGTGACTTACGCCAGAGTTTCTTAAGATAAAGGTCAGACTCGTCGAACATTCCAAGTGTCGGCAGGTTGGATGAGCCCCCTAAAAGGAAATGGTTCGGCGTCAAAGTTTCAGGATCACCGGGATCAACTGAAACGTGCATCAAGGGACGACTGTTAACTATGTTTTCGACCTTTGCCAACAAGGTGCTTAGAACTTCTTCCCTTGGTGCCCGCTCTTTGAGTATCACTCGAAGAGACGACTTTACAGAACGAATAAGACGTTCCCATGCCCCACCCCAGTGAGGACTGGCAGGGGGGATAAATGACCACTGAACGGCATTGTTTGCAGCTACATTTTCCAAAGGTTGAAAATCAATTTCTTTAATAGATTTGCGCAATTCCGTATCAGAACCTCGCAAATTAGTTCCATTATCCGAGTATAAGTGACTGGGCCATCCACGACGAGCTGCCATACGACGCAACGCCATGATAAGTGAGTCAGATGAAAGAGAACTCACCAACTCAATGTGTACGGCACGTACCGTAAGGCATGTGAACAGGACGCCATATCTCTTGGCTCGCTGTCTTCCAATTGCCACTTCCATTGGTCCGAATAGATCTAATCCACAGTGAGTAAAAACTCGTTGGTGATGAGCCATGCGAGCCGCGGGAAGGTCACCCATTCTAGGCACCAGCGGCTTACTTCTTTTAAGCTTGCACGACATGCACCTATGCACAACATACTTAACCGTAGGCCGTAAACGAAGCACCCAGTATCTTTGTTTTACTTCGTTCACCACAGTTTCATGATTTCCGTGGGCGGATATGATGTGGTAACGACGCACTAGAAGTCGTGCTGTCGGATGCTGACCATCTAGTATTATAGGTCGTTTTACTTCTGGACTGATCTCGGTAGCAGCATCGATACGCCCGCCGACACGAAGAATCCCATGCTCGTCTAAATACGGAGACAAAGTGAGCAACTTACTGGTGGGCAGTAAGGGTTTACCTTTTGCTTGCATCAGCAGCAGGCGTTCAGCGTGCTCTATTAAGGCGCAGTCTACTTTAACGGTAAGTCCCTTAAACATTTTTATAGATTTTAACAAAACCGCAGTTGCGCGCTGCAGTCTAAGAAACGAAGAAAATCGATTTGCATCAGGTACAGGTAACCCAGCAGGCACCTCACCAGTTTCACTATTTAATACGGCCACACATTCGGTACTCACCTCACAATTTTTTGTAAATATCAGATCGACCGGCCACGACTTTTCATCATCATATAAAAAACGAGGACCGTTAAGCCATTCTTTATTAAACATAGCAACGTCGAATGTATCCCTTGTAGCCAAGTCAGCAACGTTTAAATTGGTAGGTAGGTATCGCCACTCGTGCGATTGAGTTAACTCGTCAATTTCACCTAACCGGTTTGCTACGAATATTTTGTAAGCGCGCGTGTTATTTTTTATCCACTGTATGACTGTAGTGGAGTCACACCAGAAATAACGGCGCACGGCTTTTATTTTGCGCTCATTAGCGATAGTATCGGCTAACCTCGCAGCCAACAAACTTGCTTGCAATTCTGCTTGAGGGACAGTTAAAGGTTTGACAGGTAAAACACGACATTTACTAGCTACAAATGCAATATGAATTGTTCCGTTATAAATCCAACGCCAATAAGCAACCGCACATATGGCCTTTGTTGATGCATCACAAAAAACATGCAGTTGCGCATTGTTATAATGTGCCGTAGCGCTGACCGGTCTCGTAGCATCGTAGCCTCTCGTAACGGGCCGCGTAGTCGCAGGCGGCGGCGGCGGAGCGGGGCGCGCGGCGGACGCGGTCTGCGCCGAGCTGTTGTTATTGTATTCCATTTCTCGCTCCGTCTTACTGGCACCTATAGAATTATAGCATCTAGGTATACGTATGTGGTTTATTACCTTAAGTAGATCGATCCATTCGCACCATTTTTTATAAATATCGTCGGGAATAACATCGTCCCACCCGATGTTTGACCGCCACGTATCCTGCAGCATTATTCTTCCTTGAATTGTGAAAGGCGCTAAAAAACCAAAGACATCAAAAATAGACATAATTATACGTAACATTAGTCGCTTTGTAGGCCTTTCCTTTTGCTGAATAATGCTGTCGGGAATTTTTTTAAAGGACAAGTCAAATCCGAGTTCATCATCGGCCGGGTACCAGATAAGGCCTAGCGTGCGTTCTCCTTCAAACTGCTGATCTATTTTAAACCTTACCGCAGCAGTACCTAAGACATCATTTGGTATGCTATCTAGCACGGCCACGCTGTTGCTAGTCCAATTACACATCTCGAAACCACCAGCCCTATAAATATAAGCAATATTTTTTACCATTTCGATTGCAGTCTCCTCGTCTGGTAAGCTTTGTATATAGTCATCTACATAATGTGAGTTGTGAATTGCGTCGACAGCGTCCGGCATTGATGATTGAAAACGCTGTGCGTTTTTATTCTTGATGAACTGTGCAATAAAAGGTGAACAGTTGGCGCCAAAAATAAGTGACGTCATAACAAATGTTTTAACAGGTTCGCTGGGTGACTGACTATTTTGCCATAAAAACCGAAGTGCGTCTTGATCCTCAGGGCGTATTTTCACCCTAAGGAACATGTCCTTAATGTCGCCTGTCACTGCTATTTTATGTTCCCTAAAGCGCAGCATAATACCTAAAAGTGACGACAATAGGTCCGGTCCCTTTAATAAATAGTCATTCAAACACTTACCATCAGTTTTGTCTGCCGCGTCAAACACTAGACGCAACTTTTTTTTATTGGGGTTGTCCACCCCAAAATGTGATAAATACCACGTTCTCTGTGTGACATTAGTGTCAACGAGCTCCTTCGCATAATCGTTTTGGAATAAATGATTTACCCTTTCTTCATACCTTTCAGCATATCCACTATCCCTTACCATTTTCCTTTCCACCCCTTTTAGCCTTTTCAGCGCATTCGGGAACGAGTCGGGCATTGTACAGCTGTTCTCCTTCCACGGTAACCCTACCTGCCAGCGACCATTCACTAGCTTAGCGGACTGTTCCAGCTGAGCCACAGCACGAACGTCATCTACATTTTCCCGACGTTTCCCAGACACCCCCATCGCATCTAAAGAAAAATACCTTTTTACTTCCTCGTGCAGGTCATCCAGGTCACAGCGTCCAAGGTTTGTCATAGCTAATGTTGCATGCTCGAAGGTGGCGGAGTGGCGGCCAGCGGTCTGCTGCACGCGCTGCGGTACGCACACATTACCATGAAGGCACCAACCGAGAGGGGTAAGTGTAGCGGACGGCTCATATTTGTTACCTAACTGAATTTCAATTAGATACAAAAGATGATAATTATCTTGACCTATCAACATTTCAGGCCTTTTATCAGAATTACACACTTTATCCTTTGAATTAAACAAATTAGCATAATTACTTAAATTAACAACAGACAATTTTTGTACAGGTAAGTTTAACTCAGATACACTGCGCGCGCGCACGGAATAAATCTTATTGTCCTTACCAGATAGATTCACCGTCATAACCGTCGTGTCACAAACCAGTTTGTTATCGAGCCACGCGCCTCGGACGCGCATAGTTTCTCGGCGGCCGCGCAGTCCTGCGCGCTGTGCCAGGCTGGAACTTATTAATG
Organism: Agriphila geniculea; assembly: GCA_943789525.1. Taxonomy (NCBI): domain Eukaryota; kingdom Metazoa; phylum Arthropoda; class Insecta; order Lepidoptera; family Crambidae; genus Agriphila; species Agriphila geniculea. The sequence continues at coordinate 23,178,053 of OX038891.1, read as the reverse complement.
TCACTGTTGAGCCATCATCGAGTAGCGCACTCGAATTAATCACACCGTTTGGTCCGTGTATGCGTATAGGTACTACTTTCAACAGTACTTTGTATTCACTTTCACTGCCACTGATATGAGTAATAACTTCTGACGAGGAGGGCTCAGGCGAAGGCGAAGACGGCGCGGCTGGCGGCTGCGGCGGCATGGGGAGGGGGAGGGCGGGCTCCTGTGCGCTCGCCCGCTGCTCGATGCTAGCGTTGTGGTGTCCAGTTACGTAATGAAGTAATTTATGATGCGCCTGCCCGCAATTATCTTTATCACACAAGGGCGCGGTGCAACTCTGCCGATCGTGGCGTGCGAGTAAACATTTAAAACATAGGCCGCTGCGTTTCACGTATTGCCATCTCACCTTGTTCAAGGACTTCTTGAATTTTTTGCAATCCGTTAACTTATGTTGCGATACACGACAGAAATAGCACTTGTCACTGTGTTCGGTTTGTTGTGCTAACACTGTTTGCGTTCGGAGAGGGCCGCCGTCCTGTTGTTTATATTTTTGAAAATCAACTCGCGGGCCCACAGTGCAGCTGTTAGCAGTAGTTGATATTTTCACCGCCTCTTCCCTTAAAAAGTCTGATAAAATATCCATTCGTGACTTCTTGTTGCCTTTGGAAATAAGCGGGAAACTATAGTCAGACCATTTTGATATCAACACTGTTGGCATTTTAGATAAAATTATAGATACTAAGTTCATCCCTTGCAGGTATTCGTCGCGACCGACAGCTTGTACAGCAGCAACGAAATTTTGAATTTTCACTGAGAACAACACAATATCTTTGTGATAATCTTGCGATATAGGCTGAATTTTCTTTATATCTTGCATGATCCTGGATATGATAGTGTCAGGGTTGCCAAATCTCAGCTCCAACGTTGACATTATTTTTTCAGGTTCTGAAGCTGTGATGAGCAGCGATGCAATGGCCTCTTTAGCTGGACCACGCAGACATTTTCGTAATCTCCAAAGGTTTTCTTGGGGGGTAAATTTACACACTTGTGTTGACTCATCGTAGGCCTGTTTGATTAGTAGCCAATCCATAGGGTCGCCTGCGAAAATAGGTAATTCTTTCGGCGTGCATATACGGCTTAACAGGTTTGTATCCGAGTCGCTTTTTGTTCGGTTTGCAGAAGCGGCCATTTCCTTGAGTGCAGCGGCGAGCATCTGGATTGTTCCATCAGACGTGCCAGCATCATTAGCAAGCGGCGGCGGACACACTTCAGCCATTGTTACAACACGATCAGGGGCTGAATGTGCCTGTTCCAGTTCTGCCTGGCTGCGATCTAACCACTTCTCCACTTCAACATCGGTACAAGTGCGCTTCTCTAAGTGTGAACTGTATTTTTCATCCTCTAGTTCCGCTAGGTCCGCCTCTAATTTCTTGTCGATCAACTCCATTTGAATTCTAGCTTTTTCACGTGCTGCTTCCAACTCGAGCTGTTTTCTTCTCGCCAACACGGATGACGACGTAGATTTCTTACTCGTAACGGACGCGGGCGGTTGGGCCGTTTCGTGCTTCATGCTGGTGCCCTCGATCACACGCGTTTGATATAAGTTTGGTAAAATCCGTTGATCGTCTTTCCGATAACCACCAGTAGGCTCAGAAAATGCTTGTTTGTGCTCAGGTTGGCCGTCCACTTCGTTTTTTCTTGACTGGCTGCGTGTATGAACCATTTTCGGCGGCGGGGTGTGGTACATAATATCCGGCTCGAAGGACCACTTGTAGACAGTGGGAGCTCACGATAGAAATAAAATACACGCACGAATACTAAAATGAACAATATATTTCACTTTTTGGGAAATTCGGTACAGCACTCGAAAAAGCTCTTACTTTAAGCACGGTTAGTAGCGAACTAAAGTAACGTTAAAATTTAAACATGGAGGTTCTTTCACACACACTACCCTCCTTTTTTTTACAAAAAAATAATAAATTAAAAATAGGCATGAGCGCGTCGCTAACAGGACTCGTGGTCAATCTATGCTCGGCCACCATTTCAAAAGGCAGCCGAATTTAGATTTTTCACCAGTTTCTTAGACCTAGCTCCGGCGAGCTTTAATTTAGTAACAAATAAAATTATATGAGAAAATATCATTTTATATTATTCTTTGATTAAGGTTTTATCACAAATAAACATCAATAGATCGAGAAATCAGTGAAAGTAATTAAAATCGCTTACCCTATAACTTGGATGTCCCTCGAACTTAACTACAAAATTGCACAACGCGCGGCACAACCACGCGGGCCGCTGGTCAAATTGCTACTGAGTGCAAGCAAAATGCAAACCCGATGACGGCTTGCTGCCATTTTGACAATTCCTAATGAGTGATATTATAAAGCTTCTTTTCGTACAAAAACCCTTTAAGAATAGCATATACTCACACATTTTATTTAATATTTTGTTTGAGTGGCCGAATTTAGGATGTGTCCGAATTTAGTCGCAACGCAAGTGAACAAGTTTATCTACATAATATGAGTATCTAAGATGAGTTTGGGTAGCTAGGCAGTCTAGAGGCACTTTGAATTGTTTTCAAGGAAAAAATATTTTTTCCCCCCACAGAAAAGTGCAAGATATATATAGGCGGTGTTGTTGTTACGCAAATAAATAAATTTGACTTAAAATGCCGGAAAAATTTGTGCCACGCCGGCGCGGTCACGCCACGCCGACTATAAATGGTCGGCGCGCCGCCGCGGGCAATTTAGGCCTCGGCGCGCATGTCTAGACTTGTGCTTTATCATCTCGAGTGAATTTTGTATGGAGTGAAAGACTTTTTCGTGGCACACATTCGGTGTTACTCAATAATCTGAAGAAAGAAGAAATTATTACGAAATCTCCACAACGTATTCCTGGTGCCGTCTTTGTCTGGGGTTCACTTGGCCAAGTTAGGTAGGAAGTGTTGACGTCACAGGACGGTGCCAGGCACCGCACCACAGGCGAGAAGATTCGTCGCATCGCGTGACGTCGTGAAGAATTTGGACTTTAACCGTGAGTCAGTTGACTATTAATTATAAGTCAATATAATAATATTGATAATAAGTTCTGGTTGAGTTGTAAGCCGGTCGAAACACCAGGGCAGAGCCGGCATTTTGGCCCGTTCCATTCCGTTACGCTGCTTTTGTGTTACTTTTGCTTTATGTTATTTTCCTGGATCGATCCGCTTGCAACAAGCAGCCTGGTAGCAGAGTGCAATTAGTTAATTTGTCATTAGTGCAAACATTTGTCATTAGTGGAAACATTTGTCATTAGTTTAAACACCTGTGTTAACTCGCCTGTACCGCCTCTCACTTGAGACTAGAATAGTACCTCAATCGTGGAAGCTTGCAAATGTGCAGCCTGTGCCCAAAAAGGGTAGCCGTGCCGATCCTTCCAACTATAGGCCGATTTCAGTCACGTCCATACTCTGTAAGACTATGGGACGTGTACTCAACACCCGTCTTTTGGCATCCTTAGTGATAGCCAGTTTGGTTTTCGCCGTGGTCGGTCGACTGGAGACCTTCTCGTGTATGCCACCCATCTTTGGAATGAAGCTATTGAGGAACACGGCGAAGCCCTTGCCGTATCGCTCGACATCTCCAAAGCCTTTGATAGGGTCTGGCACAACAGCCTGCTAGGTAAGCTTCCCTCATAATACAGTATCTCTGTTAGCCTTTGCACTTGGATTGCTGACTTCCTCCGGAATCGTCAAATCCGAGTTGTGGTGGACGGTCAGTCATTCGACCTAAAAGAAATTGATGCAGGTGTCCCGCAAGGATCTGTTCTGTCTGCTACACTGTTTCTTCTGCATATTAACGATCTGCTGGACAATAAAACTATTGGGTATGCAGATGACACCATCATAACCAGTAGATATCTTTCAACTGCAAGGGCTACCAGTGATGACATCCAGACTTGTCGAGAGTCCCTTGTTGAGCAAATGAGAGTCGTCGAATGAAAGTCCCTTGTTGAGACCACCATCTTGCTTGGTAAACAGGATGTGGTCTAAAGTGTAGCATGCATGCCCAGGAAATGCCTATTCACTCTTGCCTTGAAAAGACCAAGGTTGTAATTATCGGGGAACACATGGGCAGGCAGCGCATTCCATTCTTTAGCAGTTGGCATAAGAAATGTATTGGCAAAGCGCATAGTTCGGACCCTTGGAGTATCTACTATGTAAGGGTGATATCCTAACCTGCGTCTAGTACCCCAATGGTAGAAAGAAGCTGGAGGAACAAGGTCGTGCCGTTCCCTCGCACACTCTCTAAATTGTATTCTATAAAAAACCGATAAACAAGCAACTTTGCGAAGTTAACTAAGGCTCTGAAGATCTGCCGTGGCCAATGTTGAGTAGCCGATGAGCCTCCTGGCACGATTTTTAATCGATACTAGAATTTCAAGCTTATACTTAGCAGAACCATCCCACAGGTGACAGCAGTACTCCATGACCAGACGAATCTGCGCTTCTGTTATAACAAAAGCAGCTGGTTCGGTTAGAAGTACCGCTTAGCCCGTGAGAGGATGCCCAGTTTCTTAGCAGCACACTGTGCAATGGAGTCGATGTACTCGCCGAAATTCGGGTTTGGTGACAGATTTAGGCCAAGAAGTTGCAGAAGTTCGGCTATCGGTAAGGATACACCCTGGAAAGTCGAAGTCGGTTGGAAGGAACTTCCTTTTGCGGTGAATAAATAAGCCTGCGTTTTTGTAGCTTTGAAACTGACAAGATTGGCGTTGCCCGAATCTGAGACAGCCTGAAGTGCCAGATTAATTTGCTCAACAAGGGACTCTTGACAAGACTGGATTTCTTCACAGGTACCCTTTGCAGTTGAAAGATATCTACCCGCTATGTTGGTGTCATCTGCATACCCAATAGTTTTATTGTCCAGCAGATCGTTAAAATGCAGAAGAAACAGTGTTGCAGACGAGACAGATCCTTGCGGGACACCTGCATCAATTTATTTTAGGATTGATGACTAACCGTCTACCAAAGATGGGTGGTATACACGAGAAGGTCTCCAGTCGACCGACTGTGGCGAAAACTAAATTGACGATCACTAAGGAGATCATTGGTCTCGAGGTATGCCAAAAGACGAGTGTTAAGCACGCTTTCCATAGTCTTACAGAGTATGGACGTGAATGAAATTGGCCTACAATTGGATTGTAAGGATCGGCATGGCTAACCTTTTTGGGCCCTGGCTGCAAGCTTCCACGATTTGAGTACTATTCCAGTCTCAAGTGAAAGGCGGTACAGGCAGGTTAGCACAGGAGACAGTTCAGGTGCACAGTTGCGCAGAACCATTGCTGGGATTCCATCGGGACCATACTTACATACTTAGATCTTTTTGTGGGAGTCATAACGACTATTGGAAAAATAAACAGAGTTGATCTCAGGTGAACTGCTCGAGTATCTGACAGAAAGGTAAAGTAGTTCGGTACGAAATATGCAGTCGCGGAAGCAAAAAGATCAATGATTGGTTTTCCCCATTTCACGAATATCGCATACGTTGCCTCTGATGGTGCCATTGTGGTGCCGGTTTGAAGCGGGATAGTCGATATGCGTCCAAGTTGAACATATCTGGTATGTGATAAATGGACAGATGGATGTTGTTTTTGTCCAGAATTTTGAGCATCCATTTTTGGCATTTCCGCACAACATGTCCAGTTAATCTCTCTCTCTCTCTCTCTCCGCAATAATTACATTTCAAAACTGTATTCTTATTCTTCCTCTTTCTCTAGGTGGTTAATACATTTTCAGTATTATCTGTTTCTACTTTGGCAGTCAAAGCTTTGTCATAAGCACTTAGTTCGTAAAGATGTCAGATTCTCTACTGTCAGATCCTTTTTTATGATTAAAAGCCAACTCGACTTGAGATCAAAATAATCTTTACTGGTACGATACGATTACTTTAATATGGTTGCTAAATAGCCATTTATGCTCATCATAATTCATATGGTGAAGTGAAGCTGATAGTGAAGTACCAGGAGAACTCCTCAACAATAAACGCCCTTGCGTCGGGAAAAGCAGTACTATGTAAAAGGTGATGAGCCGTTGACATAAGTCTATTGTAACTTAGATAATATCGTCACCAAATATACTTACCACAAAAAAGTTTTTAATAAAAACAAAACCTCCTTCAAAAATCTTGAAAATAATCTAACAAAAAACAGCTTCAAACATAAATTAATGGCTCTAAAAAGCAAGAAATAAAATATTGAAATCTGCATAATAACTAACTCGAAAGTTTGTATGCATATCTTATATTAAACAACGTCTTATGAAGTCGGGTGGGGTTTAAACCTATGATTAAAGTTTAGATATATTAGTTTAGATAAAAAATATCCTTCCCCCCCCCCCCACCCGACTTCAAAAGGCGTTGTTTAATATAAGATATGCATACAAACTTTCGAGTTAGTTATTATGCAGATTTCAATATTTTATTACTTGCTTTTTAGAGCCATTAATTTATTTTTGAAGCTGTTTTTTGTTAGATTATTTTCAAGGTTTTTGAAGGAGGTTTTGTTTTTTTTAAATTAAATTGTTGTAAATCGTTCTCATACTGCCGTGTATGTGCCGGCCTAGAATAGCACTACCCCCTATCATCCCGTGGGTGTCGTAAAAGGCGACTAAGAGAGCATAGCCTTTTAATTTTTTTTTGTACAGGAGAAAATGCATTTACGCATCTCCGAACAGCTAGGGAGGAAGAAGATGTGCATGTAGCTTTTTCCTTCCACCCGGCCTTCTCCGCCGGAGTGGGTCCGCACGCACATCCACTTCTCGGACCCTTTCCACGGCCTCTTTCTGTGACATCACGTCCTCACAGAAGGAAACCACTGCCTGCCACGACCTGTCGCTCCTTAGCATAGCGACTGTGACGCTGGGAAGCGAGAGGTCCCTTCCGATGACCGCTTCCAAGTTAGGTATTAGCTATAAGAAAACAGTAGTTCTTTTATAATCCAAAAATATATTGACATTAAAACAAGAGACAAATTAAAAACATTATCAACAGTCTATTGCTAAGTAACAGAAGCCATAGTGAACTCAAGCTGTCACACCAACATAAATTGGGTAGGTAGAGGTACCCCAAAAAATGCCATGCCCGGTAGTGGAAGTTTTGGCGCGAACAAGAAGTGATCGCTGATTGGATGATTTTGGCTAATGGACGGCATTGTTGTTCACGAATTTAGGCCGGAAGTCAAGTATAATACTATAATGTGTATTATTAGACTTTGAATAAGGTAAGTATATTTAATAACCGTATGTGCCGTGTATGTGCCGGCCTAGAATAGCACTACCCCTATCATCCCGTGGGTGTCGTAAAAGGCGACTAAGGGAGCATAGCCTTCAAGAGACGGGCAGCAGCGTCTCCAAAAAACCTTGGCCTACTGTGATCGCCAACCCGCCTGCCAAGCGTGGCGATTATGGCAAACCCCCCCTCATGCACAATGGATTGAAAACTCGGCCCCCAGTCCCCGGCAGCCCCGCTATTCCTAGCTACGGTAGCGGCTACGGTAACGGCGGGGCAGGGGGTGCTAAGAATCCCCGGGTACGGCTTGGCTACCAACAACGACGACAACTGCACCTGGCAACTTATAACACGCGCACACTGAGAACCGACGCGAAGCTAACCGAGTTGGAAGAAGCTGTCAGCAAGTTACACTGGGACATTATCGGGTTATCTGAAGTCCGAAGAGAGGGAGAGGACTCGATAATCCTTAACTCCGGTACTGTACTACCGGGAGGACGACCAACAGTCCCTAGGTGGTGTCGAGTTCATCGTCCACAAGTCCCTTGTCAACAACGTGATTACCATCGGAAGTGTGTCGACCAGGGTGGCGTACCTTATACTCAGAATATCCAAACGGTATTCGTTGAATGTCATACAGGTTTACGCACCGACCTCAACGCACCAAGATGACGAAGTGGAAGCTATGTATGAGGAGATCTCTAAAGCTATGCATAGCTACAAAACCCACTACACTGTTGTGATGGGGGACTTCAATGCAAAGTTGGGGAAACGATGCGGTGATGAGCTAAGAGTGGGGCAATTTGGAGTTGGGCAACGGAATGACAGAGGCCAGATGCTGGCCGACTTTATGGAGAAGGAGAACCTCTTTATGATGAACTCCTTCTTCAGGAAGCCGGAAAGCCGAAAGTGGACCTGGATGAGCCCAGACGGTAAAGTCAGAAATGAGATAGATTTTATCATGTCGACGAAAAAGCAAATATTCAATGATGTCACTGTGATCAACGCTGTCAAGACGGGGAGCGATCACCGATTGGTACGTGGCACATTGAATATCAACCCAAAGCTGGAAAGAAGTCGACTGATAAAATCTACGCTCCGACCATTACCGGCCCAAACTCAAAACCCCGAAAGCTTTCAACTCGAACTCCAAGACCGCTTCGAAGCCCTTGAGAACAGCATAGATGTGGACGATCTAAACAACATGGTGGTGGATACTGTTCGTACGGTAGGGTCCAAGTTCTTAAAGACCCGCCGTCCCAAGCTAAAGAAACTCTCCGACCACACACTCCTACTCATGGATCAGAGACGAGAAATGAGGTTCCAGAGTTCAGCGGATGCTCATCGTTATAGGCAGCTTAATAGACAGATATCTAAGTCTTTGACGAGCGACCTTCGCCAATTTAATACGAATCGTATTAAAGAGGCCATCGAGCGGAATAAAGGCTCCAAAGTGTTCGCGAGAGATCTGCCTATTGGGCAAAGCCAGATGACGAAGCTGAAAACTGACGAAGGACGCATCATCTCATCGAAACCTGGAATCCTGAGGGAGATCGAGAGTTTCTATGGGCAGTTATATTCCACGCAGACACCTGTTGAAAGCAAGGCTAAAGACCCCAGAGCCAAGCTTACCCGACACTATACCCAAGATATCCCGGACGTCAGCATGTACGAGATTAGTATGGCTCTCAAACAGCTGAAAAACAACAAGGCGGCGGGTGACGACGGAATCACTACAGAACTTCTGAGAGCGGGCGGTAAGCCGATACTTAGAGTCCTCCAGAAGCTTTTCAATTCCGTCATCGTCGAGGGCAGAACGCCGAAGGCATGGAACATAAGTGAGGTGATTTTGTTCTTTAAAAAGGGTGATAAGTCCCTCTTAAAGAACTACAGACTCATCTCACTTCTGAGCCATGTCTATAAGTTGTTTTCGAGAGTCCTTACGAATCGTCTCGTTCGCAAGTTTGACGACTTCCAACCTCCCGAACAAGCCGGATTTCGAAAAGGCTTTAGCACCATAGACCACATCCATACGCTGCGGCAGGTTATACAGAAGACCGAAGAGTATAATCTGCCACTATGCTTGGCGTTCGTGGATTATGAGAAAGCCTTTGATTCGATTGAAACCTGGGCGGTGCTGCAGTCTCTCCAAAGGTGCCAAGTGGACTATAGGTATATCGAGGTGTTGAGGTACTTATACAAAAATGCCACCATGTCGATCCGAGTACAGAACCAGGGTGCCTACTGCCATGTCTTAGCGCAGTTTTAATTCAATCTTACCATGCTATTTCGTACTATGACCTTCTTATAATAAGATTATTATAATAATGTTTCTGTTAGAAGTTTTGTGACGTCATCGTTCAATCATTCACAAAACCCGTACCACGACGTGTCTTTAGACAGCTAGCATTATTGTTTTGGTGTCAAATTATGAGGAATTTAGCAATCTTAAAAAAGTTGCTTTTTATCAACGGAATCAAAACTATTTGGAGATATTCTATTTAGATATTAGAAAATCCGTCATAAACAGTATGTGAAACGTTTTTATACATCTTGATCTTCATTGTGAATGTAAAATAGTTGGGATTATTTGATTTATTATTTGATAACAAGTACTTGTTTTCAGATGGATAGCTAATTTGAAACAATCGAGTTTTTAAAAGCCGATAACGCAGAAACAAATACCTAGATCCTTTTTTAATGAATTTATTTTGCACAAAATAATAGTAATTTCAGGCAAATTAGTGTTATTTTTCGCCAATAAAAGTTTGGGGAGGAAGGGAAGAGGGGGAGAACCCCCTTGCCTTCTAACCTATATTCGGGACCTACAGGGGTAAATAAGATTCGATTCCAAACTAAATAGGGGTTTGATAAGTTGTTTCTGTTGTCGTCAAAATTATTGTAAAATAGACATTTTTACCTAAAAACTCTAAATTTTCAGAAATTTATTGCTCGCGTAGGTATAATGTGGTTACTAATCATAAAAGTACTTTAAATTCGACATTTTACTTTAAAATATAAATTTTATTAATTTAGAAAGTAAGCAAATAGGTAGGTACGTAACTTACCAAAATTCTCCTAGTGTCGCATTCTTGGCCGTTGTTTATGTTAACAACATTAGTTTCGAGATTTTGAGTGGCACACAACACAACAAGTGTTCTTGTTTGAATCATAGAAAATGTTTCAAACTAAAAACGAAAATGAATACCTACTTTCCTTAGGTGCACTGAGATAAAACATGTTTCCGATACGAACATAGCAAATAAACTGAAGTGATGGCTAGCAGGGATGGGACAATTTCGCAATATCATTCGTTCCTTAGCGAGAATAAAGTAATATTACTTTGTACAGGTCATGGTATGAATTTGAATAATCTTATTATAAGCTTAAAACAAAACGTTCATAAAACATGATGTTTTTCTAAAAGATGATGGTAGGCGCCCAGAGCACACGTCCTATCCAACTGCAGCGTGGTGTGAGACAGGGAGACGTTATTTCTCCGAAACTGTTCACAGCTGATTTGGAGGACATCTTTAAGCTCTTGGACTGGAAAGGACTCGGCATCAACATTAATGGCCAGTACTTAACACACCTTCGTTTTGCCGATGATATAGTCCTTATGGCTGAGACCATGGAAGACCTGAACATAATGCTCGAAGATCTCCGTGGTGCTTCCCAAAGAGTGGGTCTCAAGATGAACATGGATAAGACGAAAATTATGTCAAATGGCCATGTTGTACCCTCTCCAGTTCATTTTGGGAACACTACTCTTGAAGTTGTTGACCACTACGTATACCTAGGACAGGCAGTCCAGTTAGGTAAGTCCAACTTTGAGAAAGAGATCTCTCGTCGAATCCAACTCGGGTGGGCAGCATTCGGGAAGCTTCGAAAAATCTTCGCGTCCGATTTACCTCATTGTCTCAAGACGAAAGTCTATGAACAGTGTGTGTTGCCAGTGATGACTTACGGCAGTGAAACGTGGTCGCTAACTATGGGTTTTATAAGGAGGCTCAAGGTCAGCCAGCGTGCAATGGAGAGAGCCATGCTCGGCGTTTCCCTGCGTGATCGAATCAGAAACGAGGAGATCCGCAGGAGAACTAAAGTAACCGACATCGCTCGAAGGATTGCTCAGCTGAAGTGGCAATGGGCAGGACACATAGCGAGAAGAACTGATGGCCGTTGGAGCGGAAAGGTTCTGGAATGGCGACCGCGCACCGGACGACGCTCCGTGGGTAGGCCCCCGACAAGGTGGACCGACGATCTGGTGAAGGTCGCGGGAAGCCACTGGATGCGGGCAGCGCAGGACCGATCGTCGTGGAGATCCTTAGGGGAGGCCTATACCCAGCAGTGGGTGTCATGCGGCTGATATGATGATGATGATGATGATGATTTAATAACCGTTTTATTTTCAGGTAAAACGATACTATTCATTTGGCTTGGCCGGTTTATCTTTGAATCAGCTGTATATTAAATGTCTCAAAAATGGATTCCTCATCCATGATTTATCATGATATGATACCACACTCGAGGTGGTAGGTATATTGAAGGAGATATGATTTTTGAAGTGAAAACTTCTTTAGTGGCGTTGTAGGCTTTTTGTAATGGGGAATGCCAAACTCGCGTCAGTAAGAATCACGTGACCCTGATCGAAAATTCGTAAGACAGATGTGACGGATGGAGAGTAGACAGCCGGCGGCGGAAGTATCCCCCTCTCTTTCTACGGGGCGCGGTGAAAATGGCGGCGCGTCATTTCAAGACGTAGCAACGCGCTAATTTTTTATTTCAGTGTCAAAACTAGATTTTCTGTCAAGCTATGGATAAGACTTTCGTACAATACTGTTCTGTATTCGTAAATTCAAATACAGAGTAAATTCGTAAGACGGCAATCGTGCAAAATTATTCCCTAACCATTCCAAAATATCAAAATGTACAACGTTAATATTCAAGTTTTCACTTCTGCCGGCACTCCCGGAGTGCAACCCGATTTTTTTTTTCTGAAGTGCGGTGGCGGCGTGACTCTATGAATGCCACCCCTTTACCTGCCAAGGGGGGGCAGATGGCTACTGAGTTAAATCAGCTCAGTTTTACCTGAACTGCCTTAATATTGCCATGTGAATTCATCTATGACAAAATTTTGACCTCGCCATACATTGAGTTTAGTGTCACTACTTTCCGGAATACGAGAGTAATGGGATATCAAATGAGCATTTGTAATGGCTGCCTTAGATACATTTTGACAATTTCGTCAATATTGTTTATATGAAGATTTTATTCGTCATTATTTTTTGTATGAAACAGCTGATTTTCTTCTCAATTTCAGAGTTGCTCCCATAGTAAAAGTTGTTCAGTTTGATGATCCCTATCTACTATATTTGGCATCAGGGGGTTTTTCAAAACAGGCCATGTTCACTTAGTTAGCGTAATGTAAGGATTCTAATGATACCCCACACATCCAAATCTGTTGTACATACATACATGAACCGTGAACACAATACACTCATCTTTTTGAATAGACTAGACATCGGACAAAGTATGCACTAACAAAGTGCCAAAATATGCATGCAAATAATGCACTAAAAAGGCCAAAATATGCACTAAAAACTGTTAATATGTCCAAAATATGCACAATGTAAAAAAATACCGTTTATCACCCAGTATCAATTTGAACGCCGAAAACGACCTCTGTACATCAACTGATGTCATAGGCCAATTTTAAAATTTGGCGTTCCAGAAGTTCCAGAAATGTCTGGAGATACCTTTCACGCCTGGTACGAAGTACGACTTGTGGCGTTCTACTCTAAACTACTACTACTACGCGCACTACTCTAAAAGTGCGTGGCTAAGCAGCTCCAAGTAGTCAAGTGAAGGTCAACCCTTTCTTACGCTCTATCCTAAATCGGCGATTATCATAAAAAATATATGCGCGTTCGAAAATATCTTGGATTATTAATAAATCTGTTTTAATATAAAATAATTTATCTAATAAAAGTATAAAAATGGACCGAGTATTTTTACACATTACGTAAATAACCACTTAAGTTCAAAAAATACAAAAAATATGATTAAAGAAGAAAATTTATTGGCTTACTGAACAAAGCTATGTATTTAAGGATATAAAAGCACATTAAAAAAGAATAATCAACAGACAATTTTTTCATTGGGAGATATATTGAAAAAAGTTAAAAGTTAAATTTGGGGTATTTCTGAAGTCGAAAAAAGATTGGATTCCTTTACATACTTATTCTAACAAGTACATAAGTACGTATACAGAAAGTGTTTCAGCCCGAGAAAATATTCACAGAGAGATATAAGCGATTTTTATGTTTAGGTAAAAATACCTAACTTCTCGTAAAAAAAAATATTGGCTTATTGTGCATCTGTAATCTGTATTACCTAACGTAATCACATGCCAAATTTCATTGACGGGAGAATTATTCGGTAGTCTCCATACAACAAATATGCTCATTGATCGGACTATTCAAGGACGATCAACAGTATCTAATCTGGTGTTATTAAATGATTACATCACTGACAATATGCAAAATGGCAGGCAGGTCGATGTCATTTACACGGATTATAGCAAATGTTTTGATAGAATTCACCATGCAACTTTAATCAGCAAATTGGAAAACATTGGAATAAATGGTGATCTATTGAGATGGTTCAAGTCATACATTTCCAATAGGTCTCAGGCGGTAGTTATCAACAACTACATCTCCAGTTGGGTTGTAGCGCCCAGTGGGGTACCTCAAGGCTCCCTTTTGGGTCCACTATTGTTTTTAATCTTTGTAAATGACATCGACGCTTGCTTCCACCATTCTAGATTGCTTTGCTTTGCAGACGATATGAAGATCTTTAAATCCATAGCATCTGCATCAGATGTATCAGATCTCCAGTCAGATTTACTGCGCTTAGATATGTACTGTAAGGCAAACAACTTGGATCTTAACCCATCCAAATGTTCAGTCGTAACTTTCAGCCGAAAAAATGACATTATTCCATCTAAATATAAATTAGAAGATCATAATTTACAAAAACTTTCTAAAATACGAGATCTAGGAATTATCCATGACTCAAAGCTTCTTTTCGATGAGCACATTGATAAGATTGTCAAAAAAGCATCACGGGCACTGGGATTTGTGATGAGGACATCAGTTTGCTTCAATGACATTAAGACTATTAAAATTTTGTACTGCACCTTTGTAAGAAGCATTTTGGAATATGGGTCAGAGATTTGGAACCCGCGCTATAATAAGTACATCAACCGTATTGAGCAAATACAGAAGAAATTTGTTAAGTTCTTGTGCTATCGTGTAAGGTTACCGTATAGTTCAAATAATTATTTGAAACTTTGTTCAAGATTTCACCTTCTTCCCTTAGAGAACCGAAGACATATATCAGATGTTATCTACCTATTAAAAATAATCAGAAATCAAATTAATTCTACTGAACTCCTTTCTAAAATTAACTTCAATATTCCATCACGAACATTAAGACATTTCACTCCGATTCACATACCTTTTGTTTCAACAAATTATCGTAGAAATGCCTTTCTGTGGCGAGCAAGTAGTAGTCTAAATAAGTTTTGTAAATCATATGACTTTGACATATTTTGTTCTAATACAGCAACGGCAAGACGGTTATTAAGTCAGAATTTCTTTTCAAATACTTAGAAATTATTATGTCACAAAGTTTATTAATTTACTATTCTACGCTTAATATTGATTTCTTATATGTTATTCTAATTGTTTACATTATGAGTACCAAGTGCATTGTGTCCACATGTAGGAACTAATTTATTTGATTTCTTAACGTGAAGACCTGTAATGGGCAATCCACTACTTATTGTAAACATTAATAATGTCGCATGTGCTGTTGGTTTTCCCTCAAAAAAAAAAAAATATTACTATGATTTCATGTTCCACAAAATTATGTTATACTAGCGGCCGCCCGCGACTTCGTCTGCGTGGAAAGTTGTTTTGCTATCCCTCGGGAACAATACTTTTTTTCGGGATAAAAGGTACCCTATGTCCTTCTACAGAGAAGTCAGGGGCATACACGTTGTCAGGGGTGCAGACCCCTGACAACGTGTATGCAAAATTTCATGATGATCGGTTCAGTAGTTAAGACGTGAAGGCATAACAAACAAACATACAAACAAACAAACAAACGGACTTTCGCATTTATAATATTAGTAAGGATATTAATATTTTATCACCTAGATCAGTGGTTCCTAACCTTTTCAATATTGTTACCCATATCACCTAGTAGAGAAGAAGACTTTACCCCCAGCGTGGCCTTTGGGGAAGGGTGTATTTGAAATGAACCATAGTGCCATCTCTCTATTCTATTCGTGCTTACTGGTACCACCTCTGTTACCCCCATAGAATAGCTGTTTTTCCCCTGCGGGGGTAATTACCCCCAGGTTAGGAACCAATGACCTAGATAGTATGTGGCTTCCCAACATTATTATTTAGACGGAAGCCGGACCGGTGATCAGTCACCTTGGTCGGAACCATTTCACTCAATTACTTTTTGGGTGAAATGGCTTTACCAACTGGGCGTACCCAGCATCTACTTAGGGGTGGGGCAAAAGTAAGAATATTCGATAAATAGGTACCTTATAGGAATTTAAAATGCTTTGAAAAAAACTGACCTTATATCAATAATAACTTACAAGTATTCTGGCAAAATTTCGTTAAAAGGTCGTTTTCGAAATTATTTTGTGCCAAAAAAAGTTGGTTTAGTCGACAAATGTCAACTTCTACAAATGACAACCTAGTTTAAAACGCCAAATTCTACAAATGTCCAATTCTACAAATGCCAACTCCAACAAATGCCCACTTCTACAAATGCCAAATTCTACAAATGTCAACTTCTACAAATGCCAACTTCTACAAATGCCAACATTTAGTTGGAATATTTTTAATCACTTTTTGATTTTTGATGTTATTTTTTTTGCGTTTTTATATTGTATTTTCAATCATTTTTGGATTTTGGATATGTTTTGGATTGTTTATAGTGTATTTTTTTAATCATATTTGGAATTTGGTTATTTTTCATCAATTCGTAAAATAAAAACGTCTCCAAGGTAGCAGGATCACATAAATAAATATAGAAAAGGTTTACTTCGTTGATTGAAAAAAAACTCCTTTTTATTTATTCACTTTCTCAAAAAACCTTTTTGGTTTTTCTTTTCTTCGTAATAAAATGTCTCCAAAGTACCAGGATCACATAAATATGGAAAAGGTTAACTTCTTTGATTAAAATAAAGCCTTTTTTATATTAATTCAATTTAAAAAAATAAAAAAATTCTATGGAACTTAACCTTCTCCATATTAATGTGATCCTGGTACTTTGGAGACGTTTTTATTACGAAGCAAAAATAGTATTTTTTTAAAGTAATCACTATAAATTTTTTTATTGAAAATTATTGAAGTTAACCTCCTCCATTATTATGTAACCCGGTACTTTGAGACATTATTATTACGAAGAAAAGAAAAAAAAAAGAAAAAAATTTCGAATGTAATAAATAAGATGATACAAAAAAAACAAAAAAGATATCAAAAGTTATTGAACTTAACCTTCTCCATATTTATATGATCCTGGTACTTTGGAGACTTTATTATTTAACGAATTGATGAAAAAAAACAAATTCCAAATATGATTGAAAAAAATACAGTATAAAAACAAACCAAAACATATCCAAAACCCAAAAATAATTGAAAATACACTATAAAAACGCAAAAAAAATATAACATCAAAAATCAAAAAGTGATTGAAAATATTCCAACTAAATGTTGGCATTTGTAGAAGTTGGCATTTGTAGAAGTTGACATTTGTAGGATTTGGCATTTGTAGAAGTGGGCATTTGTAGAAGTTGGCATTTGTAGAATTGGACATTTGTAGAATTTGGCGTTTTAAACTAGGTTGTCATTTGTAGAAGTTGACATTTGTCGACTAACTCTTAAGGCTTAGATATTGTAAAATAATTAATTTTGTAAACATCTAGCTTAAATTACTTAAAGTCATGGTGGAGGGTGGGGCAGGCGCCCCACCTTGCCCCAACGTGGGTACGCCCATGACAACATAGGAATCCTACTTAATATTATAAATGTGAAAGTTTGTGGGTTTGGATGTTTGTTCCTCAATCACGCAAAAACTACTGAACGAATTTGGTTGAAATTTGGCACACAGATAGTGAATAGCCTAGATTAAAACATAGAATACTTTTTATCCCGATATTCCCACGGGAACGGGAACCACGCGGGTGAAACCGCGGGCAGCCGCTAGTCTTACATATCATTGGTATGAGTTGTCCGTATTTAAAACAGAAGATCAAAGGTTTTGTTGCTTACTCAATAAATGTTTTATTTTGCTTGCTTGTAACTATTACATTACATTTTTTTTAGTAACTGCCGTATGTTGGCCGAACATTTCTTAACATTGAACTAATTTCATGATGTAGTGTAACCAATTGGATAACAGTGAATGAGGCATAAAATTATGTATCTAAGGTTTCTACCTAGCGAAAGGAAACTTATGACGTAGTATAATAAATAGTCAAACTACAAAACCCAAAAGAACTTCTTAGGGCTGGTTTACATTATCTTAGTTGTTAGTAGAGTGCTCTAGTAGAGTGTGAGTCAATGCCGCACGGACCTATTGGTCCGGCACAGATACGGCATTGATAAATTGATATTTTCTCATAGATATAGACTATTCGTGTATGGGCAACCTTATTTGATTGACAATCCTAATGAATTTGTAATACTCTGTGACCGATTGAGAAATTATCGGATTGACTGGTTCTCTATTTTTTTATACAATGAGGCAGGCACAGAAAAGTTAACAGTACCTATTTAAAATTAGATTTTATTCATAGCTACTATAAAAATTATAAATATCAATTTTAGGAAGTTCCTTCTACACACAATAGGGCAGCGGTTCCCGAATTCTTTTGGCTATGGAACCCTTTTTGGTTCACCATTTTTGGGAGGAACCCTAGGTCAAGTAAGAAGTAAACTTACCAGGGTTGCCACATTTCGGAATAGAAAACCCAGGACACGGTTGCGTGGCGAGCGCGAAGCACAAGCCGCGACAAAGTTTTTGGTTCTATTTGCTAACTATAGGTAAATGTACATTGAAGTCATTAAAAATGGCAGTAAAACCACTGTAGAGTCTGGTAACTGGTAAAGGAAGGACATGATGAATGTATGTGAATGTTTGTAGTTAAAATAATCAAAATCAATGGAAACAAACGGGTGTGTGAGCAAAGTAAGAGTAAAATAAAAAAAAGGAGAACTACCTAAGTGAAGGGAAAATAAAGCCTTTTGATTTAATGTTTTAGGTATTTTTGGACGCTGTTTTAGGACTCTGTTTCCATGCATATTTTCTATTACTACGGGCCCTTCTCATTATTTCTGCGTCATTTTTATATTTACTTACGAATTCCGAACAAGACATGTCTTTTGCAATTCTGCTTACATCAAATCTACAGAGCAACGATTTCTGACATTAGAACATTTAAGGTAAAAGGTAGAATGCAAAATAAGGCATTTAACTTGTTGTCCTTTATGCTTTAAATATTTGGACCCATTTTTTATGAACACTTTGATTTTGATTGCGTGTTATCAACAGAAATTTGGACAAAACTAATGGATCGTCGGGATGCAGGACTATTGTCCTGCATCCCGAATATCATCGAAATCGGGACTGTCTTTATACCTAAACTCTTGTATTTTCGCGGAACCCCTGAGAGCCTCTCACAAAACCCCAGGGTTCCGCGGAACCCCATTCGGGAACCGCTGCAACAGGGTATTATGGAATTCGCAGATGCTTGGTTTTCATAAAGGAATACACAGGGACAACATTTTCGGGATCATGGGATGGGATCGGATGGGAGCGGGAACAGGCTGTGAGACATAAAAAATTAATAAGTTATAAAATATAAGAAAAGATAATTCCTTAGCCAGCAAACATCTTGAAATTGGGTGGTGATTGCACAGAATGCGTATTTTGTGTATGCGTAGCGGTGAGGTATGGGAGTGGTGGGAGAGGGGCGCTTGCTGTTGGTCACTTGCAAGTTCACATGCGTGAGCTTATCCCCGCTACGTCGAAAGAGCGTCAAGATATATGTCGGAATCTATAACTTGGGCAAGCAATCCTTTATACACTTTCAGTTTTCTAGTAATCTCAATAATAACAAATCAAATCAAATCATTTATTAGTTCATAAGCATGGGTATTACAAGATGTCATATAAAAAAAAAAGGTACAGCCATGATTCACCGTAAGGTATACGAACATTGAACATTAAAATTTTAATTATTATTATTACTTAGTCATTATTATACTTCAGATTCGTCCTCGATATTAGTATATTAACACATGTAGTACCGCTTGCATGTATCACCACTTAGCACGTTATTTTAAAGCAATAACCTAAAAAACCTAAAAAGAGAAGGTTTTTGACTTAAAATTGACAGATATTTTGACATTTCCGGTCCAAGTTCGCCCTGTCACTGCTACACGCCAACCACTTCATTCGCTTTTCGTGCTTCGCCACGGACGCACGTATACAGTCTCAAAGTGAGACTTCTTTAGAATTATATTTTTACAGTGAAAATTAAATTATAGTTAAGCATTTACTTCGTGAAGAAAGAAAAAAGTTTTCAAGATGGAAGAGGACAAGAAGAAGAAGTCAAGACGGAGGAACACTTTTAAATACCGTTTACTTGGTTAAACAGCATAATTGCCTGCTATTTATCTGATGCGAACTTACCATACTGGGTACTTTCTGTCAGTTTTTTATTTATCTGATGCGAACTTACCATACTGGGTACTTTCTGTCAGTTTATTTATTTGTCTGATGCGAATTTACCATACTGGGTACTTTCTGTCAAAGCATTGTGTTTAAGACACAATTAAATATCTATTGCACTCGAGATAGTCATACTGGACTATTTCACCGCATAGATGCGTCAAACAACGCTACTGCAGCAACTTAAAGTGCCGTTGACGACGCGCCATTGTAAAAAAGCAGACTTCCCTCAAAGGTTGCCACGTTGTTGGAACCGCTGCCGAGCACCAATCGGGTGACTCCGTCGTCCGCTGAATCGCAGCCATCCACCTTCCAGGCAGGCGGCCGCTGTGCTGGAGCTGCAAGAGCAGCCCTGACATCAGCGTTGCTCATCAGGTATGAATTTTGACATCATGATATCCTTGGTGTTGAGTTAATCTCAACGGTATTATAGTGTACCATCGGTACTAAGATAAATTTATAGTTTACAAAACTGACAGAGTTAGCTATAAATGCTAAAACTTAATAACTTCATGGAACCAGATATTGAGTTATACAGCAAATAGCTCATACCTGATACTTCACACACCTATTATGTGAAAATAGCTAGCTGCTGGCATGCTGATAGAAATTTCAACTAAAAATGGAATAATAGAATCCTTACATTTTATTATCTATAAATGAATCGTAATTGCAATGCAATTATCCTACTAATATTATAAATGTGAAAGTTTGTGGGTTTGGATGTTTTTTCCTCAATCACGCCTAAACTACTGAACGGATTTGGTTGAAATTTGGCACACATATGGTAAGTAGCCTAGATTAAAACATAGAATACTTTTAATCCTGATATTCCCACGGGAACGGGAACCACACGGGTGAAAACCCGGGTGGCCGCTAGTAAATCATAAATGCAATTTATGTTTGTTGGAATACAGTAAAAAAAAAATTTGATCATTTGCCTTAACTAGGAAACCTTGTATTTCAGGCGGGTAGACCTAACATGTTGAACTTGTTCATTACTAACTATTTAGGATGTTTCTTTCTAAGCTATGGTCTCGTATAAATTATCTCTATTACTTTTCAAATTTAATTTGTGTGAGTGTGTACAAAATAATGTTTCTGATGTGGGTAAATTATTAGCTACAAGTGTCAGTGAAGTTTTAGGCAGCTTTCCAATACAAAACTATATACACCTTTTTGTGACAGTATTTCGAATTTTTGACATAATGTGGGGCCTCACGACGTTCAATTATACCGTACACGATCAACTCTAGTGTAGCTGAGGCTGCTCACTTAAAAGGCCACCGACAGTTCAGTCGAATATGAATGATGCATTGGCCACAGGCCTGATGTGAACGATATCCATCAACAAAAAAAAAACTGTAATTAAATCGGGCGCAGTACTCAATAAAACAATTTTAAAACTGATTTATATATTTATTTGCCTTAAAAACGACAACAAAAGACGTAGGCAGGTATGTCACATGCTTCATCTCCGACGGCAAGCAAACAGCGAGACGCGGCGAGGAAGCCCCATCAGCTGTCTGTTTCGTCAGTCACAGCAGACTCGCAGACGGGCATTACGGCCCATCCAAATAGTTGCCGATGGTGCATCATCAATTTTTGCCTTCAATCATCATACGTGAGGTAAGGACACCCGTTAAGATAATGTATTCGTGAGGGTGCGTGCTGGTGGCTGGTGTGACATTTGTCTGTATTCAGCGAATACAGGCAGTGGTCACCGACTACAGGCGCAAAGGTCCACTTAATCGTTTGCGCCGGTAATCGTCTGCGTGAATATACCATTTAGCCGCGCTACACAGGTCACCCAGATTATTATTATATTTTTCTTATATATATACTATAGTATATCATCTCCAGTCGAGCAGAATGCATAACAGTTATAATACATACAAATAATAGTTTTGTTACAAAAAAAAAAAAAAACAGGTTGTCATATCAGATTAAGTTAAGAACTGTTTAAAATTTAATTTAGCTTTTATAAAAAATTAAGTACTCTAAGTACATAAAAATAATTTTATCACGATTAAAAAAGTAACTTATTGTTTTTAAAAAACACAGTCTAGACTTCCCATCCCATCACCTTTAAGGTTTTAATATTGATAAGGAAAGTGATAGTAATATACGAATCTAAAATCATAAATTTTGGGCATTTTAGTGCCCATATTTTTATTACAAAATTACCGCCGCCGGCTATAAAGTTTTTTAAATAGCATGATTTCCTTGTTATTGGACAATATTTACTATTTATAAGTTACATTACAATGTTTTTTTTTATATACAGCTACCGTCGCAACTTTCCATTATATTACAGATGTATTAGCAATTATTATCTTTACAAGACAAACGTTCACAAAACTGCAGAAATCACTTAGTTGAATGTCATCGATACTTACACAGAATTCCGCGTAAGTCTAATTAGAGACGACATATTTTCTTTTGGGCCTTTCAACAACGGGGTGGACTAGGAGACACTAGTGGTCACATCAGGAATCACAAATTGCAAAATATTTGCATATAAATTATCTATAACATGCAGTTCAATATGCTTTCATTGCAATTTTTCTTATTGTATTCAGTGCGGGGTGTTAAGTATTCTAGATATTATTATTCTGATGCTAAATAGAAATTATTCAATTCATAAATTCAAAAACTAATCACCAGTTTTGTTTTTTTTTTTTTTTTTCCAGATTGAGATTGAGTAAATTCAAATGCAATGCAAGTCGAATTAAGCAGTGGAGATAAAATGCAGTAGATTTTCTTTTTCTCTATTTCTAGCATTTGATTTCAAAAATATTTATTTTCTAATTTGAGATTATAGCATTCACAATGCTATTTTGGTTTAGTATTGTACAAAGACTATTCTGACACTAAGATACCAATTATTTTAATTCTTTTCCACCAGTTTTTTAAACACAGGTGTAACGATTGTGCTATCATAATCGTCACAATCTTGAGCCTCGGTTTGGCACCTCTTATTCACATGTAAGGTACTTCTTCGTATATCTTATTCTAATATAAAGTATTAACATTCTATAACTTTTAATTTCAAGGACGGAAATTAATCGCACAAATGAATTGGTTTTCATAACATTATCAAGGTGGTATTATTTTACAAGTATATTATTTATGTTATTATTGAAGCTGCTGTCTGTTAATACTATCAGGAAGTACAGAGTTTGGTAACAGAAACGGTTCGATTATTTAACAAATACTAATATAGACATAATAAACAATTTTTTTTTTTTTACAGATGTGTATAACACAATTATCAGTATTAAATAATATTGCGTTCATTATTGAATGGACAAAATTGAGCTAATCTCAAGGTTTGGTAAAGAATTTAACTAAGTACGCCTTTGCGTAGACTTCATTGTACAAATACAATGGATATCTTGGATTACTTAAGACATTTTATTACATATTTTCCAATTTTATTCTTTTTTTTCATCGTTTTTATGCTAAAAGTTTAACTTTGATTACCTTGCCTATTGCACAAATAATGCAAACAATACAAAAAAAAAATCAAGAATGGATCATACATATTTATATTAAATAAACAGTTCATAATCACTTCTTATTTAGAAAGAAATTAAATTCTATATGTAATGTAAGTAATAGATTGCTGAAATGAAACATTTAATGAAATTAAGTAGACTTGTGTTGTGCCAACCAGTTTTAGTACTCGACGTATGCCGATACCTTTATAGCCCTAACAAAAAATGTTACTATAAATGTTCCAGGTAACACGGCGAAATGGTCAATGACTCCGCTATATTTACAAAATATTAAAACATATTATCACCGATAATCAAACTGAGTTTTCCAAACCAACCTTGTATATTTTATATGTATGTATGTGCGTGTATATAAGGTGGTACCGTTTTAACTGTGAAAACTTTAAGGGGTTGTCAGGTGACGTGTTTAGAACACAATAAAAATAATAAAAAAATTCAGAAAATTATTTTGTTTTTTTTACTTTTATAATTTTTTTTATTATAATTATTATCGTCGTCGATTCTTCCGATATTGAAACTAAACAATCACAAAATAATAATAAATACAACAAAATAAATGATTACTATGGTATTCCCTTGTTTTACTCACGCATTATGCGATCCATACGCGGCCGGCCGGCCGGCGCGGCGCGCTGCGCTGGCCGACAAACAAACAGCTGACGATGTTGTACCACTGTACCTCACTCACTACGCTACGCACACGTACCTAAAACAGGCTTTACAAACGAATGTTGTTGCCTACGCTTTTTAAGGTATCACTAAGTTCGATGACCTTTGATAAACTCGAACTTAATTAATTGTAAAAAAACGTGAGTAATTAAGTACCTAATAATCTCTGTTACTTCAAATTGGTAAGTGTACTTACATGACCCCAAACAGCTGGTTGATTTTGTTTACACTGCACACTACACAAGAAGGTGATAAGACTGATAAGCTTCCCATCACACTTGACAGGCTTTGGACTTTCAAACTAATATTGGTACTCAATAAAAACAGTCAGTCTTTTACATAAAATAACTAAAATAGGTTAGGTACCTACATACTTGGTATTATTTTATTATTACCTACATTCATCTGGCGTGTTTAAAAGTCCATCACCTATTAACAAGTTCTATTCACAAGTCCTATTTACACTTTAAAAAAACTATCTACAGAACTGCTACACTACACCCGATCACCACCTCTCTCAATGCACAATAGGATTAGTACGCAGTAGGATTTGTATATCGAGGCATAGCTAACACTCTACGCAAACAAACACAACACAACACGACGAGAGAACACACGGACACAGACTGCAGAGCAGAAAAAATAAGAAGTGCGTGCTGCGTGCGGTCGTCCAACCAAGAGAGAGAAGAGAGAGAGAGAAGACGGCAGGCGGGCAGCGGAGGGTTTTGTTTTAGTTTAAAGGTGACTCTACACACTACACGGAATCTCAACTCCTAGAAATAGTTTGTGGACTTCTTTTCGCATACATAACTTAAGCGATTTTTAAATTATTATACTTTACTATCATTGCCATAAAACTACAAAATCGAGTCATCAAAACCATCATTTAATCACAAAAAAGGCAGGAGGTGTGGTTGTGAACATTAATTAAACGTACCTACCTAATCGAATGATTCTTAACATTGTTAATAGCCATTAAAAAGTAAAAGTAAAATGGGAGATAGATAGTGACAGATAACATTTATTTACAATTACAATAACATCCTATTTTATTCATTCATATGTTTTTTCTTTTGTAAACAGTTTTATAACTTAAAAAAATCCCAACAACAATAAAAAGGATGCCCTAAGTACTTAACCTAATAAAATAAATTAACGAGCATGAAGCTAGCGATTTAACAATTTACTTACCTACTCATCAAAAATCAATATCACAAAAACGAAACGTCTGTAGCACCTTTTATCGGTAACTTTTTGGCGCTTTCTTTGTAGATGCGCCGACGACGCGGCATGCACGCGGCACCTGAAAGACGCGTGCGGCCGCGGCGCGGGGCGGCACGGGCGGGGGGCAACAAAGGGCGCCGCCCGCCTTGTCATCCGCCGCCCGCCGCCCCGCCACAGATTTTGATTTGAGTTGGTGACCTGTCGCACGCGCCGGAGGACGCTTTGTCGTGATATTTCACGCATTTTGCCGATCTTTTAATGTCATGTCACAGAATAATAATAATAGGTACGTGTTTAGGTACACAAAAGCATGGACACGAAGTCTATGAAATGTCGTAAAGTCTGTTCATCCTTACTTGTCTTATTTAGTAAACAGTTTTTGACAGTTGTCATACGTCTTTTAAACTTAAATCGTTATTTAAAAATATGTTAGTAAGTTTATGAAATTATTGTTAATTTATTAACAATTTATTTAGTAATCTATGTGTGGAAAACCATTTCTTTTATTTTATAAATGATTATTTCAATAAAGAGTTGGGTGAAGATTGTTTACCATATAAGACAAGTAAAGATGGACAGACTTTAACTCGTAACACATATCGTGATGTGATGTGTGAGTGTATTGTACCTACCTACATTATGAATTAGTGTGATAGTTGTCATTAAATTTACGAGTTACGAGTAGGTATTTAGTCTTTCTGTGTGATTATCTTGCATTGATTCTTTTGTGGACAAGTAAAAGGATTTCGAGTACAGGACACACTGACTGGTCATGTAAATAATGGACGTCAATGAACTTTAAAGAGTTTGAGTGCATTGTGATTGTGATGTAATAGTGAAAAGAGTCGGATACGATGTGTGAAGGAAGAGAGACCCCATTAGAACTAAATACGTTAGTAAGTAATTTACTAAACACGTCATAGGATAAACACCTTAAATTTATGTGATTACATAAATTTAAGGTGTTTGATTAAAGGTCATTCAACTTACTTGTTAGACTAGAAATGTAATGGAAAGCGGGATCATGTAATTACAATTACTAATTTAAAGCGACCGTTCATAATACCTACCTAACGTCAAAGATTTAAATCTTTGCCTAACGTACACTTACTTTAATAAAGTTGAGTTTATCAAAGGTCATCGAACTTATTGATAGGTACCTTAAAAGCGTAGGTAACATTAATTTGCTAGGAAAGCCATGTATTAAGTAGGTAGTAGTATCAGTAGCATATTTCGAAAATTCTAAGGCGTAATACGTACGCGTACGTACGATACGTGTCATCAGCTGCTTGGGTTCATGACCGCGTGCGGTTCGCGCGTGGATGGCATTATGTGTTGGTAAAACAAGAGAACACCATAGTTATTCGATTATTGTTGTATTTATTGTTATTTTGTAGTCATTTAGGTTAAATATCGGAAGAATCGACGACGATAATAATTATAATAAAAAAATAAATAAAAATAAAAAAAAAAAAAAATAATTTTTAGATTTTTTTTATTATTTTTATTGTGTTCTAAACACATCACCTGACTACCCCTTAAAGTTTTCACAGTTAAAACGGTACCACCTTATATATATATGTATATACACGCACATATATATACAATATATATATATTGTACCAGCCATCTATAGGTACCGTTTTTAGTATATGTGATCATGTAAAACGTTCAGAATGATGTGAAATGGTATTCTTTTCTTTTTTAAAAAGACTAATACGCAAGAAATGATATTTCCATTTTCTTATTATAATGCTTTTAACATCTACATGTGTTAATATACTAATATCGAGGACGAATCTGAAGTATAATTAATGATTAAACGAACTTACCTGTAAGTGAAGTTCTATCATAATTATACGAAGGATTCGTCCGAAGATATTAGTATAGAATCCCACCCTCCCTACTCATTATTGTAAATTACAATAACTGTTTACCCATTGAAGAAAATGAGGAAATATCATAGGATTTGGACTTTAAACTAAATGAAGTGGTTGGCGTGTAGCAGTGACAGGGCGAACTTGGACCGGAAATGTCAAAATATCTGTCAATTTTAAGTCAAAAACCTTCTCTTTTTAGGTTATTGCTTTAAAATAACGTGCTAAGTGGTGATACATGCAAGCGGTACTACATGTGTTAATATACTAATATCTTCGGACGAATCCTTCGTATAATTATGATAGAACTTCACTTACAGGTAAGTTCGTTTAATCATTAATAATTCATTAGATTCATTAAATTACATTAGTCATTTCTTAAAGAATATATTAGAGAATAAAGAGGCAAGTAGATGTCAGTATTGAAGTTCGTATCTATTTTTTACATTGTTTAACATAGCATACGTTATTAATTATATTTTGTCTTCGAAAAAAGATCTTATATCATAATACGCTTTTTCCGCAAGAAAGATGCAAAAATTTTAAAAGTACTCAGAGAAAGTTTCTAATGCTTATCATAATGAAAAAAATGTGTAAAGGAGTTGAAGTCATAAATATAGACCATCGAAATTGATTTACAACGGTATTCGACACAGTCTAAAGGCTGGTTTACATTATCTTAGTCTTTAGTAGAGTGCTTTAGGAGAGTGCTTTAGTGGAAACTTGTAAACGGTCGTCTTATGACTAAAGAGAGTAACGTTCTAGTAGCCTTTCTACCCGCTTTCCAGTAGCACCCCCTGCGCGCCCGCTCACCCCCCGCGAGATATTTTACTCGCACTCGCACTGGAAGCATGTAAATCGACATTTTAGTAGCGTCTTTAGTAGAGTGCATTTGCCGGTGAACGTGACGTGTAATTGAATTAAATAATAAAGGTAAGCCGCTCAGGCGATGGCACCGCGCGATAACTAGGTATGGCGAAAATGACACTCTACTGGAAGCGTGTAAACGGTCACTGGAAAGGCACCAAAACTACTAAAGCACTCGCATTCGAATCTACTCGCACGCTACTAAGCACTCTACTAAATACTAAGATAATGTAAACCAGCCTTAAGTTAATTTACGAGTTGTCAATTCACTTAGGTGAGTCCTAACAGGACACCAATACAACTTCATGAAAAGTGGACTTTTAACGGATTAGGTGTCGTGGAAAGTTAGCATTATCTAAAATAACTCACCTTAGACCGGGCAAATGCTTATTTGTCGCCTCCAAAGCAGCGAAACTGGGTAAACGCCACGGAAATATCATCCAATCACTTCATCCAAATATGCCACTAACACAATATTAAGTAAACAAAATCAACACTTAAAACAAGTCAAAAACACCACTAGAACGGTAAATAAGGCACTTTCGATTGTCTTTTGTTGAGAAATAGGCGATTAATTAGCACTAAATAAGTCGGCGTTTCAAGTTGCGGAAAAGTTGCAACTTTGACAGTTCAGTTTCTTTCAAGACGTTTACGTCAGAGCGTCCAATAAGTGCAAAGTCCGAAATACGTCCAAAACGTTGTAGGACAAAATAGCGTTATATTTTGATAGCACGCTATTTTATTTAACCCATTAACGGCGGAGTTTTGCTAAGGCTATGGATTTTTTCATTTTTTAATATGTTGTTAATAACGATCAATATGATATAAATTCATCAATAAAAAAAAAATTGTTATATTTTTTGGAAAAACGAGGTGATGCCATATGGCACTGCTAGCATAATATAGGAGCATAATATAACATGTTATCAAGATATTGTATTATTAAGACATTGTTCTTTTCGTAACGTCAGCTAACCTAGACAAGGTATTTGTAATGAGGGAATAAAAACTCTAATGCAGGGAAGCTGCATTGGAGTGGATACAGGGAAATCTTCATGAAGCCAGGCTCATGAAGCACTTCATGAATTCTCAGCTGGTTGTTCATCCGCTTCTAAATAACTCTCAGAGCAGTTTGTAGAACTTCCAAATAATCTTGTGAAGGGTGTTGCGGATTTCCCGACGAGATGCACGGACAATCCGACTAGTTGGCGGCTAGGGAGCCAATGAGGCTTGACTGAGCCCGATTAACTATTGTCGCCAATATGTGGATTTTGAATATAGGTAGGTACGGTATCTTCTTTAGGTACCACCTCGGCCAGATACACGAGCTCTCATTTACCTTGATTTGATGAGATCATGAGAACTCGTCTGACTAGATAAACGTCCAGGGGCAGACACTCAGTGACTCGCAGTGACTTGGACTAGTTGATGGAAATGAAGGCTCATCTTCTTCACTGGTATCATTCAAAGTCAATGAAGTACATTTGCTACCACGGACCTTCTTTTTATCAGCTAAGACCACTTTGCATCGAGAGTTGAAAAAGTTGAGGCCTGTAAGATTATTGGCCTGACCTGGTTGATTTTCGTCGGCAGAGTCTTTAACAGTTGGGATAGCCGGGTCTGGTGGCCCAATGAATATACATGATGATACCAAGAATTTATCATCTGAAATAAAACACTTTTTAACGGATACTAGCGCGGTTTTATTGAATGTACTTTGGTATTTAGTTGGTATTTGGTTTGATTTTTGGTTTTTCCCGACGTTTCGGCACCTTTGCAGCTGCCGTGGTCACGGGGGGACTGAAGCTACCCGTGAGCCTACCCTCAAGCGATGAATTTTTTTTTTTTTATACGTTCAGAAATTAAAATTTAACAAAATTTTTAATTATTTTGTGTTGATTTATAATTTAATTTTATGAATTATTTAATGCTAAAAAGAGAGAGAAATCTACTGAAACTACCACCATTTCATAAAATTGGGAGGCCCCTCCAAGAAAGAAATGGCGAAAGAAAACTTGGAGAGGGAGCCGACCTCCGTCTTTTGTATTAATTTATTTATTTGCAAAAGGAACTAACCGTATCATTAGATCTTACAGTGTGTGTGAGGGGCTTTAGCTTGTGAATGATGGGGTCCCAAGCTGGTGGAATTTTCCAACCATCATCTCTATTGAAATTAGGATATTTATTTATTTCGATAGCCTCGCGGAGCATTCTAGGGATAAATCTACGTTCCCTAGCAAGGATTTGGGGTTTGTCAAATCTAATATAATGGTTGGGCCCCTCAAAGGCGTGTTCACTCACTGCAGACTTGTTATCGCGCCTATGTTTCATGTCAGCTACATGCTCTTTGACGCGGGTTCCTATGCTTCTCTTTGTTTGCCCGATGTAGGAGAGTCCACAGTCACAATCTAGTTTGTAGACGCCTGCAGCTTGAAGGGGGATATTACACTTGACAGGTCGTAAGAATTGGTTGATCTTCTTCGGCGGCTTGAAGTAAGTTTTGATTGACGCTCGCTTCAGAATGTTTCCAATCTTGTCAGTGACACCCTTCAAGTATGGTAGGATGGCAGGTTGACGCTCTACTGTGGCTGGTTTGGCGCGTTTTCTGTGATTGAGGTGTGGTACTTGCAACTTGTTGTTACGCAGTACTTGTTGGACGTGCTGAAGCTCAGCAGTCAGGTGTTGTTTGTCACAGATTCCGCGGGCTCTCTGAAACAAAGATTTCCCTACGGTAGCTAACTGTATAGGATGATGGTGAGAGTCACCATTAAGGTATCTGTCTGTATGGGTTGCTTTACGATACACTGTGTGGCTCAAGGTTTGGTTCGGATTCCTGATAATGAGAATGTCTAGGAAAGCTAGTTTATTGTCTGCCTCTAACTCCATAGTAAATTGTATGTTGGGGTTTATGGAGTTGAGATGGTTAAGAAATGCAGGGACACTGTCTCTAGGTAGTATTGTGAAAGTGTCATCTACGTACCGTTTGTAGAACCGGGGAGTCACTGGTGCTGTGGCTAGTGCTTTCTCCTCAAAATCCTCCATGAAAATGTCAGCAACGATGGGGGATACAGGAGAGCCCATTGCTACGCCGTCCACTTGCACGTAGAACTCCTCGTTCCATAACAGATAGCCAGATGTTAGGCATAATTCTAGTAGTTCTGCATATTCAATTGGCATGTTGTTGTCAACTAGCTTTTTCCTGATGATATCAATGCAGTCCTGTACTGGTAAGCATGTGAATAAGGACTGAACATCAAAACTAACCATAGTTTCATCATCAGCGAGATGTAGATGTTGATCTCACTGACAAACTGGTAGGAATCCTTTACAAAGGCTGATGTGTTACCTCTCAGTGGTGTAAGTGTTTTTGCTACGTGTTTAGCCAATTTATAAGTTGGTGAGTCAATTTGGCTTACAATCGGACGCAGCGGAGCATTGTCTTTGTGTATTTTCGGTAACCCATACAGTTTCGGCGGTGTAGGGCAGGATGGAATAAGATAATTGACATCAAGATCTAACTGTTCTGAATATTTTTTGATGAGTTCACTCGTTTTCTTAAGGATCTTGGCGGTTTGATCACAATTCACATGTTTATACGTTTTCTCATCACTTAAAAGTTCTTGCATTTTTGTGTTATAATCCAAATTTAGGGATTATAACACAAAAATGCAAGAACTTTTAAGTGATGAGAATGAGCCAAATTGACTCACCAACTTATAAATTGGCTAAACACGTAGCAAAAACACTTACACCACTGAGAGGTAACACATCAGCCTTTGTAAAGGATTCCTACCAGTTTGTCAGTGAGATACAACATCTACATCTCGCTGATGATGAAACTATGGTTAGTTTTGATGTTCAGTCCTTATTCACATGCTTACCAGTACAGGACTGCATTGATATCACCAGGAAAAAGCTAGTTGACAACAACATGCCAATTGAATATGCAGAACTACTAGAATTATGCCTAACATCTGGCTATCTGTTATGGAACGAGGAGTTCTACGTGCAAGTGGACGGCGTAGCAATGGGCTCTCCTGTATCCCCCATCGTTGCTGACATTTTCATGGAGGATTTTGAGGAGAAAGCACTAGCCACAGCACCAGTGACTCCCCGGTTCTACAAACGGTACGTAGATGACACTTTCACAATACTACCTAGAGACAGTGTCCCTGCATTTCTTAACCATCTCAACTCCATAAACCCCAACATACAATTTACTATGGAGTTAGAGGCAGACAATAAACTAGCTTTCCTAGACATTCTCATTATCAGGAATCCGAACCAAACCTTGAGCCACACAGTGTATCGTAAAGCAACCCATACAGACAGATACCTTAATGGTGACTCTCACCATCATCCTATACAGTTAGCTACCGTAGGGAAATCTTTGTTTCAGAGAGCCCGCGGAATCTGTGACAAACAACACCTGACTGCTGAGCTTCAGCACGTCCAACAAGTACTGCGTAACAACAAGTTGCAAGTACCACACCTCAATCACAGAAAACGCGCCAAACCAGCCACAGTAGAGCGTCAACCTGCCATCCTACCATACTTGAAGGGTGTCACTGACAAGATTGGAAACATTCTGAAGCGAGCGTCAATCAAAACTTACTTCAAGCCGCCGAAGAAGATCAACCAATTCTTACGACCTGTCAAGTGTAATATCCCCCTTCAAGCTGCAGGCGTCTACAAACTAGATTGTGACTGTGGACTCTCCTACATCGGGCAAACAAAGAGAAGCATAGGGACCCGCGTCAAAGAGCATGTAGCTGACATGAAACATAGGCGCGATAACAAGTCTGCAGTGAGTGAACACGCCTTTGAGGGGCCCAACCATTATATTAGATTTGACAAACCCCAAATCCTTGCTAGGGAACGTAGATTTATCCCTAGAATGCTCCGCGAGGCTATCGAAATAAATAAATATCCTAATTTCAATAGAGATGATGGTTGGAAAATTCCACCAGCTTGGGACCCCATCATTCACAAGCTAAAGCCCCTCACACACACTGTAAGATCTAATGATACGGTTAGTTCCTTTTGCAAATAAATAAATTAATACAAAAGACGGAGGTCGGCTCCCTCTCCAAGTTTTCTTTCGCCATTTCTTTCTTGGAGGGGCCTCCCAATTTTATGAAATGGTGGCAGTTTCAGTAGATTTCTCTCTCTTTTTAGCATTAAATAATTCATAAAATTAAATTATAAATCAACACAAAATAATTAAAAATTTTGTTAAATTTTAATTTCTGAACGTATAAAAAAAAAAAAAAATTCATCGCTTGAGGGTAGGCTCACGGGTAGCTTCAGTCCCCCCGTGACCACGGCAGCTGCAAAGGTGCCGAAACGTCGGGAAAAACCAAAAATCAAACCAAATACCAACTAAATACCAAAGTACATTCAATAAAACCGCGCTAGTATCCGTTAAAAAGTGTTTTATTTCATGTCTAGTGAGCGCGTAAGCTTGAGAAGTGAATTTATCATCTTCTAGAACAGTGAGTCCGTTGTGCAAGGTGCAATCTCTGTTATGACAAAAACATAAGTTATAGAACAATTCCTGACTTCAAACAACATTGTAATGAACAAAGTCATAGAAGCCATGTGATACATACAAGTCACATAATTTCAACAAAAACGATATCGTTTTCGGGGCTAGTGATGCCGTTTGGCATCACTCACTTTTATCACTTGATATAAAAAAACTAAAACATAATTCCACATTTTTCACGTGTTTTTCAATAAGAAACAAGTCTTAGAAACACACTTAAATACTCAGTAGCATGTAAAAGTAAAAAAATAAAGGTTGGGAAGAAACTTACTTGAAATGGAACTCATTATTTTGTTGTTATTTTTTCAATACTGAATTTTACTCGTCTTCTATGTAATTAAATTTGATTATGATTGGTTAAAACCAAATTCATTATAAAACTATACATCTCTAGTAAGAAATACATTCTGTGTACTAAGTATCGGGAATTTGTCAATAAAACAAAAAATACAAATTATTCATCTAAATTTATTTTATCGCCTTCAAAGTAGGCCCCATCGCTTGCAATACAACATCTCCACCGCTTCACCCAGTCTTCCATACATTTTTCATAGGCTATTTGCGGTATGGCCTTTAGCTCATTCAGCGAATTTTCTTTTATAGCTTCCGACTCTAAACGTTTTCCTCGAAGTGGTAATTTTAACTTGGGAAATAAAAAAAAGTCAGACGGAGCCATATCAGGTGAATACGGTGCTTGGTCGAGAACTTTTGTTGAATTTTTCGCTAAAAACTCTTTCACTATAATGGCTGTGTGTGATGTATTATCATTTTTCATTGTAAAAATCGCCAAGGACTCAAAACTATCACCAACAAAAAGAGTAGTTTAAAACAAATTAAATGACAGATTCCGCTCAAATTTTGCGCGCTTAATCAGTACAGTGCTACCAACATGCAGTAAAAAAATTAGAACGACCTCTTTTACGCGGGTCTTTTTATTGACATATTCCCGATACTTTTTACACAGAGTAGTACTATGATTGGTTGATTGACTGACATGAGTTTTTGTCGAAAAAATCGAGAAAATTTGAACGGTAAAATAGCGATGCAATACGGCATCGCTAGCCGTTAATGGGTTAATGTTTCCTGCCCGTTGATTTTGTAAGTCTGTTGCTAACAACTCTCGATTGAAATCGATTGAAAGCGCAGTTAAATTGCTGCTTTAAGTATGATAGTTGTAATGTAACATTGGTTCTTATTAAAACAGCAATGTAATTGCGATTTCTGTCAGAGTTGATTGCAACAAAGTTACATAATTACCCTCAAGATTGCTGAGGCGCGTTCCGTACTTACGCTACGAGTGCAACCGGACGCTATAACGCCGTTCCAAACATTAGAGCGTGACGTTCGGTTGACACAATTTTCCCGTTCCAAACGTCAGAGCGTTGCAACTTTTTAACCATCATAATCGGTGGTTGGAAAACGCTCTGACGTTTGTCTATGCAAAAAGTGTCAATGTTATTTAGCTTGCTACAAATTAGTAATCTGTGATGTTATTTGACATTATTTTGTATTTTGATGTTTTTGTGTATAATTTTAAATTAAATCATGGTAGCTTAGCAAAACAAAACAGTTTTTATTTGATTTTGAATAAAGAAAAGTTTAAATTATTCATATTCCAAATGGAAATTGAAGACTTTGTATTCACATTTACATTTAAAGTTCTTGGTCATTCTTAACCTTAGAGTGAGTTAAAAAACAACTTAACAACCGCACTCTAAGCCAACGAACGCAACCCTATTGTGTAATAAAAACACCGACCAACACGCACGGCACGCGTCGTTCGAGGCCTATATTACACTATCATATTTTCATCAAATTATGATGTTATATAAAAACGCATATTTAAATTATCATAATCAAACGCTTGCTGTCAAATATAATCCCAAATCCATGGCGATAGATGATACGAATATTAAACTATCTTAAGAGCGCTTTCACATATTATATATATTTTGAAAGCGCTATACTTAAGCGTTATAATTGCGTGACATTAGTGCTGCATGCAACACGGACCCGGGGCCGTACCGGCTAACTTACATAGCCATCGTAATCGCTTTCATTTGACAGATGGATGTGATACATTGCTACATTTTTTTGTAAGTTTTTATTTATGCCCAATAGAAGTAGCAATGTATCACATTCATCTGTCAAATGAAAGCGATTACGATAGCCATGTAAGTTAGCCGGTACGGCCCCGGGTCCGTGTTGCATGCAGCAGTTTTTGTAAAAATATTTCGTAAACGAAATGTTAATTTTTGAAGTGAAAACTTCTTTAGCGGCGTTGTGCGCTTTTTGTATGGGGAAAAATGCTAAACTCGCGTCAGGAATCACGTGGCTGATCGAAAATACGTAAGACGAATGTGACGGATGGAGATTGGAGAGAAGACAGCTCTCAGCGGAAGTATCCCCCTCTCTTTCTACGGGGCGCGTTGAAAATGGTGGCGCGTCATTTTATGACGTAAACACTTGTGTCACCAGCAACGCGCTAATTTTGAAAATGGAACTAATAGCAGCGATCTCTTCGGTGAAATCATAGATTTATTTTTACTCTGTGACTATAAGTTTAAATCGTAGAATGCGTGGATGTAGAAATTAAAAAGGCCACTGGCGCGAAATCTAATTTTTCTCTAATTACAAACTGATTGAATTGTGTGACTGTATAGGAAAGAAATAATTTTAATCCTTTGCCGCTAATTTTTCTCATCAAACGACCTTCTACTTTAATCTTTTAGTTTTTAATAATAGAAATATGAGAAATAACTGTTTTATAACGTCAGATAACTGTTGCATTCGGACATGTGCAATAGCACGATTCGGACAGGTCTCTGCATTCCAAGCATTTTTCCCGCCACAGCCAATACGCGAAACCGGTCGCCCTACACTTCTGACAGCTCAGTTTGACACATTAGTTGCAATATAGATTAGTGATGCGTACATTGATGCTTCTGTTTTAAATTCATCATACAAATAGCTTTAAACACAGCAATGGATTACATTTTTACGTAGTCATCGTATTTTAAAGTTTTTTTAAGAGTAATTTAGTAGCACCAGGCATCCGTCACTCGCCCATACCTACCGCGATAAGTATCTACAGCGCGCGACAACTCGGAGTTGCAAAATCAGTCAGGGTTGCCGCCTCGCTTGTGAGTACACGCGTACGTTATTCTGTGCCTCTATGACGGTCAATCGATCATTATTTATTGCTCCCAGCACTGTACCGTACACTATTATAATTTATAAATAACTAGCGGCCGCCCGCGACTTCATCTGCGTGGAAATATTTTTTGCTATCCCTCGGGAATAATATTTTTTTTCGGGATGAAAGGTATCCTATGTCCTTCTCTGTACTTAAGGGTACAGACTGTACCCCTAAGAACGTGTATGCAAAATTTCATGATGATCGGTTCAGTAGTTAAGACGTGAAGGCGTAACAAACAAACGGACTTTCGCATTTATAATATTAGTAAGGATGGAGAATCGTAATACTAATAATTGTTGCGTGGACGGCTGTCGCAATAAACAGAAGGATTCAAAGTTTTCATTTTTAGGGTTCCGTACCAAAATGGTAAAAAAGGAACCCTTATGGTGTGACTCGGTCTGTCTGTCACAGCTGGATATCTCGAGAACTTGAAATTCGGAATAGTTTGAGATGACATTTGCCCAACTATTTTGTAAATAAGAAATTAATAAAAAAATAAATATCTTTTTTACAACAGGGACTGAAAAAGGGTCTGAAAAATTTGAAGTGGGTTCTACTAGAGCATGTGGAATATCATATGATAGAACGCCGTTTGCACCTTGTTAATCATTTTTTCTTTTTGTTTTAGGCCACATAGTTTTCAACTTATGATGAAAAATATAAAAGAAAATTACCGCCCCCCCCCCCCCCCCCCCCTTATCTCCGAAGTTTGCAAAGAGAAAAATCAGAAATCATTCTGTGATAGCAGTTTATATAAAGATTACAGGAAAAATAAAACAATGTCTCAATATAGGTAGCACACTTTTTTAGAAATTATCAATTTTCTAAAAAAGTTAACATTAGTTCTACTATCGGTCAAGAGATGGCGCTGACCTAAAGCTGCAATACTAATTTGATTATTCTACTCTGCAGTGTGGTTTGATGGTGCAATTATGATGTACGGAACCCTCGGTGCGCGAGTCCAACTCGATCTATATTTTGTTTATTTTTCTCGTAATTTTTATGAGTATGTACATACCTATTTATTTCTGATAAGTAGGTGTAACCTACTATAGGTAGGAAAGCGTGTAGTTATAGGTACTTATATTCAGAGGCGGGTCGTGACTATTTTTTCTCGGTCAAATTTCCTAAAAAAGAATTAGGTAGGTGGGTACCTACCTAATTCTTTTTTTTGAGCGAATTATACCTACTTAACTAAATACCTACATTTCTGGATTTAAGGATTCCGTAACCGGCAACAGTATGGTGGCGGTGGCATAAAGACTGCCTCAAATTTAACACATAGTCTAATGTGGCGTTAACTGTACATCTAGCCTAGATTTATTTAAAACGTAATTTTTTCACATTTAAGTAGGTAGGTACACATTATAAACACAAAACTTGTAATAAAGTATTTAATCCTTCAAGCACAGAAAATGAGACAATAGATTTTCCATTGTTGTGTTGTGCGGCCCGATGGGGCCGCTCGAGCGTTGAAGGATTAGAAGAAGACAACCCTAAAGTTGTTAGAAGAGCTAAGAGCTACGCGATAGAAAGAGAGGCAACCTGTAGGTGAATATAACTGTAGGCAAGGAAGCGGTGTGCGACCTGAATTGTACTTTATTGTGTCTGAGCAAGAGTCGCTATTTATTTAAATGACTATGCGGAGTGAAGTTTCTGTACTTTGTACTATTATGTATTCTGTGGTAGCACTAACGTAAGATTTTACCAAATAATTTTGTTTGCGTCAGTTATTAAGGAATTTAGCCAAGTAAGGAGTTGTAAGATCATTTACTGGCTTTTATAATTACAAATAAATTATTTTTAAAACGCAGATGACTGTCATCTTTGTATAGTATGGTGTTTAATCAATTAATCATAGGAGATACCCGACACATCACTTATGAAAAATGCTAAACTTGTACCTATAGTATTGAATTTGGTCTTAAAATATAGCCAATAATATCTGCTTACTGAATCAAGTTCTTTCTTATTTTAAGCGCATGTGGAAAAAAAAGATTAATTGATAAATATTTCTTTACTTATAGAATATGGACACGGTAAGGAAACGAATCATTGAAAAACGTTCTGTTTATCACATTAAATATTGAAAGGGAACAAAATTCGCTATGAATAATGAAAAAAATGTGGCTTCATAAATCATAATTCCTTTATATTTTTCGAAATTAAGAAAGCGGAATGTCAACTTGACCTTGACACTGACAGCTGACATTTGGTTGACAGAAACCACAGATTATTAAGTTAACAAGTACAACTGAATCACAGATTCAAAAATATACAACACTTTATTTAACAAAGACAGGTCTCCTTTTTATTTTCAGTCAATATTTCTTTCAGATTCGTTTCTTTCAGTTACTGTCTCCTGTTAGTGTCCCCTTCCTCCCGGACCGCGAAAGCGTTTAGACGTGTCCAATGTGTTTCTTTTTATTTTGTCACAAAAGTGATTTTTGTTATAATAATAGTACAAATTAATTACCACAAGTACCAGGTGCACATAAAAGTCAAGAGCTGCAGATTGCAACGCATCGCCACACGAGCGAGACAACAACATATCGCAACTCACCGGTAACACAAGATCGAGGTAAAACAACGACCTCTGTAAACTAAGAACCTAAGCAAAATGCAACGACTACCAAGAAGCCCACCTACTCCTCGTACTAACAAAATTTTGCAGCAAACACATTCTGACACGGATGGTTCTAAGTTGGAAGAGTAGGGATGTTCGCAACCGTTTGTTAGTCAGCGAAACAAGAGACGTAGAGAATCTTGTGAAGAGCACATGTGTAGTTTTAAAGAGGGAATTAGGGAAATGTTGTCGGACATGAAGGATAATCAAAACTTAATCTTGAATAAACTTGTTGCGGATGTAGCGGAAATAAAGTCACAAAATTCAAAAATTCAGCAAACTAACTCAGAGATTGAGAAATCCATGGAACTAATCTCAGCTCAATATGATAACATTAACAAAAGAATAGACTTTTTGGAAAAAGAACGCAAGCAACATTTACTGCATATTACTACACTTGAGACAAAATTAGACGATATAGAAAGGAATTTAAAATCTACTACCATTGAAATCAGGAACATACCGTTGGATTTCAAAAAAGTGCCCAAACCGGACCTGAAAAAGATTGTGATGGACACCTGTAAGGCACTCAATGTTGCAGTGCAAGACAACGACATTAAGGGAGTGTTCAACGTGAAAGGGAAATCTGGTAAATCTACTATTGTAGCAGACTTCACAAGAACTTCTACAAAACAAGATTAACACCCAATTGCACTAAACTTAAGAATCGCCTAAGTCTTTTCTTAACTACAACTCGACCAAGTTAAGTAGGCGAATGACAGCTACATGACCGCTAAGTTTGACACCGTTTTAATTTGGTCGTGTTGTAGTTAGGAACAGACTTAGGCGATCCTTAAGTTTAGTGCAATCGGGTGTTAGTCAAGATGGCAAAAGATTTTAACAAAAAATACCCCAGCCAAAGATTTAACACCACAAACATTAGACTAGAGGGCGCACCGACTCCTGTGTTTGTCTCCGAAGCTCTTACTGGTAAAGGTCAAAGATTATTTTTCCTTGCTCGAGACTTAGCTTCGGTAGCCGGATATAAATACTGTTGGACGTCCAATGGTAAAGTTTTTATTCGCAAGACAGACAATTCACCTCACATTGAAATTAAAACGGAAACTGATATCTCCCACTTGAGAAATTCCCAATGACTATCTTTTGTGTCCAGTTATAACAATACTATTAAAATCACCACTAAATGGTTTACCCGATTATTAACTACACTCTATTGTCTACTCTTTGAAATAATCTACTATATTAACATTATACTACTATTACCTATATTTGATAAAACTTACTACCTTATTATACTACAACTCACATATACAAACACAAACACACTATTATCACCATACAAAACTATAAACATTACTTACATATATATGCGCTACCTTACTTGCTATATACGATCACTGAAATTGTCTTGGTTGTTCAAAATTCGATTCCATGGCCAATAATAATAGAACAATAACGGATGAAATTGATGAAATAACCATTGGTAAATCTTACTTGTGTGACCCAGAATTATGTAAATCATTAATAACCCAAAACATATTTTCAAACTCACTGAAAATAGTAACCCAAAATATAAGAAGCATCAATCGAAAAATCAATGCGTTTAAGGTTTTACTTGCAAGGATTGATGTTGCCTGCGACTTATATATTCTTACAGAAACATG
Organism: Agriphila geniculea; assembly: GCA_943789525.1. NCBI lineage: Eukaryota > Metazoa > Arthropoda > Insecta > Lepidoptera > Crambidae > Agriphila > Agriphila geniculea. Next base: position 23,136,825 of record OX038891.1, on the reverse strand, counting down.
GAATTCCAAAACAATACATATACATATCCTAGCTTAATGAACTATAATATATATTTTTCAAAAAACAACAAAAACCAAAACGACGGTCTTGTAATTTATTTTAAAAATGGTTTGGATCTTATAATTGAAGAGCCGTTTGTAAAAGATGCTAAGGTTCTTTGTATAGAGATGCGCCCAAATACTGTTATCATTGCTGTATATAGATCTCCATCGACTAGAAATATCTCAGATTTTACCGACTCAATGGACAAACTACTGACTCAATATAAGTCTTACCAAAACATCCTAATTATAGGAGATATAAACATCGATGTTAAAGTCAATAATGATGACAGCAACTCGGCAGAATATTTAAACTTACTTTGCTCACATGGCATTATGAGAAGCCACGCCTACCCTACCAGAAATAACAATTGCCTTGACCACTCAATGGTTAAGACAAAAATACCTGCTCTCACTCTCGTCCTAAAAGCTCCTTTGACGGATCATTCTGCAGTTTTAACATGCCTAAATACAAATAGTAAACCGTTATCTAAAGAAATTATAACTAAAAACAAAGTTGACTATGATTCATTACTATCTGATTTACAAAACGCTAACTTCGATCATATTCTAAACTCAAAAAATGCTAACTGGGCTGCCGAGCAACTAGTAAATTTACTTTCTACTTACCTAATTAACCATACAACTAAACTTTTAGTCCCTAAAAAATATCAATGCCTTAAACCTTGGATAACACCCGGGCTCGTCCGATGCATGCGAAATAGAGACCGTATGCACCTAAAATGCAAATCCAATCCAAAAAATGATATTTTGCAAATTACATACAAACGATATAAGAACTACTGTAATGATCTGTTAAAGCGGCTTAAAAAAATACACGAGCAAACTGAACTTAAAAAACACGCCAAGAATCCAAAAAAGCTCTGGAGCACTGTTAAGAATATAGTACATGTTAATAAACAAAAATCAATACCAAGCGATTTACTGAGAATAGCTGACACCCCTCAAAAATCTGTAAATAATGTTAACAACTTTTTCTCACAAGTAGGTAAAAACTTAGCAAACAAAATTCCTCTTAACAATCACGTAAATACAGAAAGTCAATTTAACTACTCCTATGTACCTACTCCATCTCACTCCATTGCCTTTCTCGAAACTACTGAAGATGAAATAACGGCTATTATTCGCAACCTCAAAAACGGGAGTGCAACGGGTTGGGATGGAATTTCAAACATTCTACTAAAGCGCGCGATCAAATACATCGTTCCATCAATTACGCGTGTAGTCAATTTGTGTCTAGATACAGGAGTCTTTCCAGATGTCTTCAAAATATCAATCATTCACCCAATCCACAAAACAGGTAGAAAGGATTGCGTTCATAATTACCGTCCAATATCAGTTCTATCCGCTTTGTCAAAAATAATTGAAAAGGTAATGAACAAGAGACTTTTGTCTTTCCTTGAAAAAGAAAAACTACTTTCTAACCACCAATATGGATTCAGATCAGGAAAGTCAACCGCCGATGCCGTTAGTGAAATGTCAAATTATATTGCTCATCATTTAGATAATAAAGATAAATGTTTAGGCATATTTTTAGATTTAGCGAAGGCGTTTGACACCGTCTCCATTAAACTCCTTCTGCATAAAATGGAAAAGATTGGTATTCGTGGCAAAGTCCTACAACTATTCACTAGTTACCTCTCTTACAGAATACAAAGAGTAAAAATTCGTGAACTAACTTCTGGAGACGAACAGGTAACCTATGGTGTGCCACAGGGGAGTGTGATCGGTCCCAGTCTATTCCTCATTTACATAAACTCCCTCTGCAATCTGAATCTGAATAACTGTAGAATATTCACGTTCGCTGACGATACAGCAATGATATTCTATGGCAAAACGTGGCAAGAGGTTAGAGCTAAAGCGGAGGAAGGACTCCGGACTGCAAATCGATGGCTACAGGCAAATATACTAACCTTAAACGAATCAAAAACAAAATTTATAACATTCGGTATAACTAAAATCACTTTACCTGACGACAGTTTTAAAATAAAAGCCCACGCATGCTCAAATGTTACAGCTCAGTCCTGCTGCCAGTGTATTGAAATAGAAAGACTAAGAATTATAAAATATTTGGGCGTGCAACTTGACGAAACTCTCACATGGAAACCACATATCGAGCTAATTTCCGAAAGAACTAGAAAACTAATATACATATTTAAATATCTTCGGCATGTGGCAGACTCAAATGTTATCAAAATTGTATATTTTGCCTTGGCGCAATCGATACTGTCGTCTGTCATACTGTCTACTGGCATGGGGTGGTGCACACAAAACCACCATGATTATGGTGGAAAGAGCACAACGCGCTCTGCTAAAAGTGATGACCTTCAAACCCTATAGATTTCCAACACATGACTTATACACTCAATGCGACGTACTTAGTGTAAGGAAACTTTTCATATTACGACTATTCTCGATCAACACAAAAAAGTTACATATAAACCGCCACCGACAGCAACGCGCAGAATTAAAAGTGTGTGCCCAGTAATTTGCTCTAAAACTGTTTTTATTAAGAGGTTCCAGTGTTCTGTCGGCCCATTTTTGTATAATAAAATAAATACAATTCTTAACATTCACCCCCTTAATTACAATCACTGTAAACGCAAATTGATTAACTGGCTCAAGCCACTATCATATGATGAAGTTGAAAACCTCTTCAAAATTATTATGTAATTTTACAGAAATAACCCAATAGTATTTGTATGTAGGTGTTAATTTCAGTCAAAAAAAACACACACACACACACACACACACACACACACACACACACACACACACACACACACACACACACACACACACACAAAAACACAGACACAAATAATATACTTTATTTAATTTTTAAATTATTAAACTACAAAAAAAAAGAGTGGACAATAATAATATTATACGATTTAATCTAGTAATTATAAGTAATCATAATATTTATTAATTAAGATTTTTAGTACACATATTATATGCATTTCTGGCGTAACATGAAAAAAAAAATGTAAAAGTACTAACTAATTAACAAAACAAATTAAAAAAAATACAACAATTAAGTCATTAGGAAGGAAACTGATACTTATAATACAGGCTCGGCCTAGTTTAGGTATCAGTACATTGTATACTACCTACTCGTTAATAAGTAATAATCAGCATCATACTTACCAAACTGTGTTAAGTTCCAAGTTTTAGTGGTTCATGTATCCTGTCAATCACTGCCGCACACTCAGAGATGTGCAAAATACTTTATTAAAAGTATTTAAATATAAAATACAAATACTTGGCTATTTTTTGTATTTCAAATAAAAATACAAAATAGTTTTCAAAAAAAGTATTTAAATACAAAATACAAAATACGTATTTTCAAAATACTTTTTTCAAATAAAATACCTTTTTTCGTATTTTATTTTTTATCATTGTTATTATTTTTATTAACAGCTACAAGTGTACTAAGTACTACACAGTCCATAATAATTAATTAGAAGACGTTATCTTTATCTTTTGCAATAAACAAAAAACACAAAGTTTCAGAAAGCGTTATAAATGTTTATACAGTGCCTTTGGGCTTGAACTAACGATAATTTAAAGGCGTGAAATATACCTAATTTTTTCAGCTAAAGTGGCAGTGGGCTGGACACATAGCGAGAAGAACCGATGGCCGTTGGGGCGGAAAGGTTCTGGAATGGCGACCGCGCACCGGACGACGCTCCGTGGGTAGGCCCCCGGCAAGGTGGACCGACGATCTGGTGAAGATTGCCGGAAGCCACTGGATGTGGGAAGCGCAGGACCGATCGTCGTGGAAATCCTTGGGGGAGGCCTATACCCAGCAGTGGGTGTCGTGCGGCTGATATGATGATGATGATGATGATACCTAATTTTATTGACAAAAACACCCACATGTTGGGGTCTATCCCCACTCCTGTTGGAATGGCCGCCATTTTAAATTTGATGACCTTGCGGAAAAATATAAATTTCTTCGGATTTAGAAGTCCTAGAGTTATAACAAAAATACTGTTCGAAAGCTAATAATACCACCTTTCAACTTAAAAAAATAATGTGTGAACTTTAACTCAAATATGACATAAAAAATTACTGAAGTAAAATTTTATACGAAATTTGTGTACTTTTTTTGAGTTTTTATTACATTTCTCAAAAACTAGGACTCGCATTATTCAAATACACAGGGATATTATCTACAAAACGACAAAATTTATTGCTCTACGTTGCATTTTTTGAGAGTTATTTTTGTTTGAATTATGTGACCCTTAAAATGGCGGCCATTCCAACAGGAGTGGGGATAGACCCCAACATGTGGGTGTTTTTGTCGATAAAATTAGGTATATTGTTATGAAAACAACTGCCTTCCTCATGCCTAATACATAAGAAAACAAAGAGCATGACCGTGGCCGACACTAGATCATTTCATGAACTTTCTTCTAAAGTAACAATAATTAACCGCAAAAAATACAGTTTCCAAAAAACAACGCAATTAGACAATGCAACTGTTCCACTCTGTTCCCTTGACCTATGGCCCGATTTTTAATAAAGTATGATACAGAAATGAAACTTGTTTCCAAATATAGATATTATCAATATCATTCGGGTTGTGTTTTTTCAACAGACTTCAAAAAAGGAGGAGGTTCTCAATTCGATTGAAATTTTTATAGTTGTTCGCGCGTATCTTCGATATTTATAGACCGATTTTGGTGGTTCTTTTTTGTTTGATTGAGTTTTCTTGCGAGATGGTCCCAATTTTTATTATTTTTAAAACGTTCCAATACTTTTCAAATAATCCTGAAAATACTATGATTTTGCGTTAACTACCTTGACGACTTGGTTATTATGAACCGTTTTTTTGTTGGAAAAGGGATACCCTTAAGTGTCCTTTTAATTTAATTGACATTGGACCTTGGACTTCGAAGATATTCAAGGGAACTCCTCAAACTCAAATAGGATATGTATAGTGATTGTGATATTGGTAGATTTGTGACAATCCAAAACAAATCAAGTTATGGTCTGCGACGTTCTGGAATATTGGAATATCTGGAATATTCTCAAATAGACTTGGACTACAAAAGCACAACAACTCTTTAAAAATAAACAGCGTAAATTAAGAAATTGAGTTATGGGCATTTTGAAAATATATAAAATTAAAAAATATTACATGCTTAGACACCACAAAAAAGTTAAAAATAAAAAAGCTTATTTAAAAAAGAAATACCTTCAAAAACCTAAAATAAAAACAAAAACAGCTTCACATAGCTCTATAAGGCAAGAAGTAATATTAAAATCACCAATACGCATATCAATTTTAATAAAAAGTAACGTCTAATGAAGTCGGGTGGGGATTTTAGAATAAAAAAAGTTATTCTCCATCGAGCCCCAACCGACTTCAATAGACGTTTTTTTATTAAAATTTATATGCGTATTTGTGATTACAATATTATTTCATGGTTTTTAGAGCTATTTTTAACGATTTTTGTTTTTATTTTTAGGTTTTTGAAGGAGGTTATACCTTTTTTTTACTGGGATACATTTTTTGGTGCCATATTATAAGTCAACCCTAATGATAATAATATCTAGAGAAAGAAAATTTTAAATTTGTCGCGGGTTTGAGATGACACGACTCGTTGGCCAGACTATAGAGTCCAAGTATAGACTTGGAAACAAGTTTCGTTTCTGTACCATACTTTTTTAAATTGGGATGGGGAACACTCTAATTTGGGATCTTTGTAGCTTTAAAAATATTAGTGTTAAAAAAATATGGTAAAAAATAACTTCACATTATTTCACTGATTTTTAACACTAGAATGCTAGTTAGAATGTTCAAAGAGATCATCCTTAATATTATACGCAGATCGGCATACATGGCTCACGTCTGCCTAGTGTAGAACTCTTTAGCGATTAGTCTGCTGAAATGCACCCATTAGAACCCATTGGTATAGATAGAAATTAAACGAAGAAGTGTCATGACAAATTACTGAGCTCTGTAATTGGTTGTTTTGTTTTGTTTGACATTGACATGAAATACCTATACCACAGAATACATATACCAATACACAGAAAAAAGTAATTTGTATTTTAAAAATACTAAATACCTCATAAAAAGTATTTCAAATAAAATACAAAATACATTTTGAAAAAAAGTATTTCAAATACAAAATACAAATACGTATTTTGTATTTTGTATTTGTATTTTAAATACATGTATTTCAAATAATTCACATCTCTGCGCACACTATTATGACCAGTACGTTGCAATTTTTAGCGCTCACTTTTCTGCGTACGCCGCGCTGGCCACCGTTAGTGGCCACCAACAGCGTTGTGTGAGTGTGCCCGTGGCGTGTTGTAGTACAAGTTTGCGGCAGCGAGCGACCGATATTATTGTAAAAATTGTCAGATTACCCCCTGTTCCACATTATTTTGCTGATAATTTAAATAAGTTTGTTCTATGGTATGCAAATTGTATTTTCATTATTTATATTCAATAAACTATTTGGTTATGGTTTGGTTAGTTACTATCAGTAGTACAGTACGAGGCATATATATCTTGAAATCCGGTGGGGATTGCGCGGAACGCGTATTTTGTGCATGCGTAGCGGTGAGGGGCGCGGGCGGCGGGAGAGGGGCGCGCGCTATTGGTCACTCACAAGAGCACATGTGCGAGTTATCCCCACTCCATCGACAAAATTTCAAGATACATGCCTCGTACTATACCACGGGTAAAAATAAATTCCCGTCGTACTACCAATCGATCCAGTAGTACCACGGGAAATAATAAGGTTTATTAAATAGTTACCTATCTTCTTTTTCTGGCTTATAGCCGGGGATCGAACCCGGAACCTCGGAAATGATGACGCCATTGGAAACCTCTCAACAACAAAGGTTAGCTGAAGGCAACTCATCCCTATCCTATCTTTTCTTTCGAAAAAATCAAACACATTGCATTTTGATTTACTTGTTTATTTAATATCTTTGGTACTAGCAAAGTGGCAACATAAATAATTACATATAGTAAATATACACAACACAATCATCCGTGAGCTGAACGTGTCTATGCATTTTAGGAGAAAACATGACATATACACATCAACTTTGTCTAGGGATACAGGTGTTATTTTTATACAAACGAGGTAACTTTGAAGCCTTGGTTTTCTGCAAGGGATGTACCGTGCTGTAATCTGATGATGGCCATCCAGGGACTGAATGGAGTAGATTCAGATCGCTTTGCACACCCAACTGATCTGATCACCATTCTAAAAGATTAAAAGTTCAGAGTTCTCGGTTTGAGGATTTCCATACATTTTCATGCTATTTTCGCGGTCTTTTTAATCATGTCCATTACGTTTTTAGAATGCTGTTCAGATCAGTTGGGTGTGTATAGCGATCTGAATCTCCTCCATCACTCCCTAAATCTATCTCTTTTATTTGCTATACAGCGAGAAAGAGATGTCACTACAGCAATTTATAAACCTGGCAGGATTTAAGAGCTTGTAATACGACCTCTGGTATCCCTAGACAAAGTTGATGTGTGTAGTTGCTTGTCAATAAGTATTTTAATTAAATCCAAAATATGTACCATGGGCAACAGCGTCGCCTAACCACTGCTAAGGTTAAAATCGCTTGCACGCCGCGCCCGCTGTCACATACTTTTAGTACTTTGTAATGTATTCTGTGGTGCAGGGGCGATACGCGCGCACACGAATTTTATTGCAAACTGGTTAAGCGACGCTGTTGCCCTTAGTACACTAATCAATTTGTGCCTTCCGATTTAGGCATTTTTGTTAAAAAAATAAAACTGTCAAGCTCCGTTAATTACAAATGATTTCAATCTATTTCAAATATAAAAACCAGGCGTAGATAAAGCAAACAACGTTTTTGAGAAATAAAGATGTTTTATTTCTTGAAACAGTAGCAATACAGTAACTTATCAAGTACCTTCCTCGATGATCGTTCCAACCGAAGTGCCCAGACAACCAAACCCTATCCCATTACCAAAATTACACTTGGCGCCACAATCTAACCGGAAATGTAATTTTTAAATTGAAATAACTTAAAACACAGATTTTTCACAATAATGAAATAAAATTGTAAATTCATCTATCAAGTTTCAAAAACGAAATAAGTCTTCAGTTAATTTTTAATTGATAACTAGCCTGAATTAGCTGAAATATCCGGTGGCGGCAAAATGCCAGCGGATGTGACTACATAGTGATTTAAAAATGGAAATAACTTTATGCATTGATTTTTCAGGGTAATGAAATAAATCTGTAAATTCATCTATCAATTTTTAAAAGCTAATTTAGTCTTCAATTAATTTTTAATCGATAACTAGCCAAAACATCCGGGGCGGCCAAATGCCGGCGGATGTGACGACAGGCCAACTGTTCCAAATAACTCCTTAATTTTAGATTAGTTACAAAACAATGCATAAAGTTTATTCCTTGCTCATTATAAATCAAGATAAGAATTTAGAAGCTTTAAACAATAAATTTTAAGAACAAATTATTCATAGTAATTATAACACAATCAAAGTTATTATTTCTTAATATTATGGTGTTACGTCGACATATACAGAACATAATAAACTCTAAATTAAAGAAAATCTAACATTCGGCCTTTCCTGACACTAAGTTTGTCCTCGAACTTTGAACTATAATGATTGTAACAATTTTTTTTTTTTTTTGTGAATCTATCAACACTGTTCAACTACCACTTGATCTTCCCTTAGTGATAGTGGATCTATCAACACTAATCACCAAGACAAGATTTTCCGATTGAAAGTCAATGGATCTATCAACATTGACAATCAATTCTATTCTCCTTTTTATAACACTCATCAATCATCAGTAGATCTATCAACACTGTTCAACAATCACTTGATCTTCTTTTAGTGATGGTGGATCTATCAACACTCATCACCAAAACAAGATTTTCTGATTGAAAGTCAATGGATCTGTCAACATTGCCAATCAATTCTATTCTCCTTTTTTAACATTTATCAATCATCAGTGGATCTATCAACACTGTTCAACAACCACTTGATCTTCTTTTAGTGATAGTGGATCTATCAACACTCATCACCAAAACAAGATTTTCTGATTGAAAGTCAATGGATCTGTCAACATTGCCAATCAATTCCCTTTCACAATTATTAGTACCCTTTCACAATTTGATCTTTTCTTCGTGATCGTGGATCGCTCAACCCACTGATTACTAAGAAAGGATTTCCCGGTTAAGAGTCAATGGATCTATCAACACTGACAAACAACCATCGAATTCTAAAATGTTAATCAAACAATTCTTCTGTTAGACTCAAGTCACCATTATCATCCTAACCTTATCGCAATCCCATCTCTTAACCATAATAATATTTGTAAGATTACATCTTTCATTTATTCTCTCTTTTTTGTATGATTGTGTACATAAAAATAAAATTTCTTAATAAATCATTTACTGTGTATTATTTCATACCAAATTCTAATATACACAATTTCTTAATAACAATCACATTGTGTATTATATTGATTTATAATTCCTTACAGTAATGATAAAAAGAATATAATGAGGAATTCACCAGCTTTACAACTTCAGACTTGTGCTTGATATAAATACTCTAATAGTTTATTTAATCATCATTGAATAATCAAAATAATGTTTATTTCATACGATTTCTTAATAAAAATTACATTGTGCATATACTAATTCATAAGCCCTTACAATAACAATAAAAATATGATATATATATACTAAGGAAGTAACCAGTTTTACAACTTCAGGCTTGTGTTTGATATAATCATACCAACAATTTATTTAATCAACATTGAATAATCAAAATAATTTAGTACATTTAAATAATGCAACTAAGCATTTAATATGAGTTTTCTTTAACAAAATAATGTACTAATTCAAAAAGATAAAAATGTAAAACAACACAAAAAATTTCTTATATACTAAGTATTCGAATCCTTGCACAAATGAATCAAAGGACTATAAACAAAGGGATTATTCCTCATTTTGATCACTAGACTCTGTATCACTAGATTTATCGTCATCATTTTTACCTATAACCAACCATGGTTTAATACGATCTGCTGCCCAAACGTTACAGTAGTCTTTCTGTGTCACGCTAGAGCCAGGTATGCTAGAGACTTGATATAATAAAAATTACATTGTGCATATACTAATTCATAAGCCCTTACAATAACAATAAAAATATGATATATATATACTAAGGAAGTAACCAGTTTTACAACTTCAGGCTTGTGTTTGATATAATCATACCAACAATTTATTTAATCAACATTGAATAATCAAAATAATTTAGTACATTTAAATAATGCAACTAAGCATTTAATATGAGTTTTCTTTAACAAAATAATGTACTAATTCAAAAAGATAAAAATGTAAAACAACACAAAAAATTTTTTTATATACTAAGTATTCGAATCCTTGCACAAATGAATCAAAGGACTATAAACAAAGGGATTATTCCTCATTTTGATCACTAGACTCTGTATCACTAGATTTATCGTCGTCATTTTTACCTATAACCAACCATGGTTTAATACGATCTGCTGCCCAAACGTTACAGTAGTCTTTCTGTGTCACGCTAGAGCCAGGTATGCTAGAGACTTGATATCTATCGTTCTCTAACACTTTGGTAATCCTATAAGGACCCGAAAATTTTGGGAGAAGTTTTTTACTCTTACCATCATTACCTGCCACTGGTTTTAATATTTTAACTAAATCTCCTTCTTTATAAACGCGAGCTTTAATTTTACTTTTATCGTATCTTAATTTTTGTGATTTCTGGTCTTTATCAATGTATTCGCTTATTTTAGACCGCAAGTTTTCGATAACGCATGATCTACGGGTTTCTTTTATAATTTCAGCAAAAATGTTTTCCCCTTTGCTTACCATTTGGATGCCAAATAAGGCTTCCGACGGAGTCTTGCCTATTCCTTTGTTCAACGTGTTATTTAAACCCCACTGAAGCTTACCTAGTACTGAATCCCAATATTTCTCACCAATCTTATCAGAATATGCTGTAAGTGCATCGAGTACAGTTCTATTGTATCTCTCCACTTGCCCATTGGCACGTGGAGATGCAACCGCATTCAAAATATGACGAAATTTAGACTCTTCACTAAAACGCTTAAATTCTTTTGACGTAAATGACGAACCTTGATCAGAGATAAGTCTATTAGGATATCCAAAAGTTGTAAAAACTTCTTCAAGTGCTCGAATTGTGAGTGTAGATTTTAGATTTCTCAGAGGTTTCAAAATGCAAAATTTTGTGAAACCGTCCACTAAAACTAAAAGATATGAATAACCTCGTGTACTTTTTACAAACGGCCCTAGATGGTCGATGTGCACCGTATCGAATGGCCTATCAACCTTATGAATAGGATGTAACAAACCTTCCTTAGCCCCAGCTGGTTCTTTACTATAAGCACACTCTATACAAGAACGTACGTACTTTTTAATAAACTTTTTCATTTTCGGAAACCAGAAGTCTTTACTAATTTTGTTAAATGTCTTTTCCGTACTAAAGTGACCAATGTCATCATGATTGAGTTTACACAATTGAAAGCGAGCTCCTTTCGGCACTACCCATTTTATTTCTTCCCCTATCTTACGATATATTTTGTTCCCTTTAAGAACATAATTCTTTTTAATATCCGAATACTCCCCATCTTCCAAAATTTTTCTAATTCGTTGTATTTCCGTATCTCCTAACTGTTGGCTCAGAAGCCAATCTTCCTGCGTAATATGCATTATATTAGGAGTATTCTCTGTTACATCCTCAGATTCATAAGCTTGCGGCCCCCTACTAAGTGCATCAACATGCGCCATTAAAGAGCCAGGCTTGTATTGAATGTCAAAGTCATATTCCTGCAATATAATCCACCAACGTGCAATCCTTGGTATAAGATCACGTTTGGCTAGCGTTGATCTTAAAGCACTACAGTCAGTCACTAAGGTAAATTTAATACCTATGAGATATACACGAAAACGTTGTAACGATGCCACCGCAGCTAAAGTTTCTAGCTCGTAAGCGTGATACTTTTGCTCGTCTTGTGACGTTTTTCGGCTAAAGTACGCTATGGGTTTTAGGCTACCTGCTGTTTCATCTTTTTGCATTAGAATCCCGCCTAATCCAAATTTGCTAGCATCTGTGTGTACGACCGTTTCGCTATGTGGGTTATAAAGTCCGAGCAAGGGACGTTGCGTCAACGATTCTTTAAGTTGGGTAAAAGATTCCTCCTGTTCAGTATTCCAAACCCAAGGGCAATTTTTTTTTGTTAGATCTGTGAGGGGTCTTGCAATGGTCGCAAAATTACTGATGAATTTTCTAAAATAACTTGCAAGGCCCATAAATTGTCTGATCTCGTGAACATTACGGGGTTTTGGAAACTGTTCTACAGCAGAAATCTTTGCCTTGCCTGGCCTAATACCACTCTCACTTATTTCATGGCCAAGGTATTCAAGTTTTTCTTGAAAAAAATTACATTTCTGAATGTTTAAAGTCAGTCCTGCATCTCTGAATAATTTAAAAGCCTCTTCTAAACGATCTAATTCTTCTTGGAAATTCTTACCAGGTATCAAAATATCATCCATGTAAGCGAGGGTGGTTTTATGCCGTGCATTACCTAAAACATGATTTATAGTTCTTTGAAAAACCGCGGGCGAATTTACTAGAACAAAAGGCATTTTTTTGAATTGATACAAGCCATCCGGTGTAATAAAGGCTGTGAGGTGTCTACAATCAGCCCTTATTGGTATCTGATAATAGCCGCTCGCAAGATCTAGGCTGGTATAATATTTATTTCCGTTAAGCAAATCTAATTGATCATCGATTCTAGGCATAGGGAAATGGTCTTTCTTAGTTTTGCGGTTTAATGCTCTAAAATCCACACATAATCGAAACCCTCCAGTTTTCTTTTTGACTAAAATTATGGGGCTCGCATAAGGAGAATTAGACTCTTCAGCAATATCATGATCTACTAAATCTTTTACCATGTCGCGGACTATACCTATTTCTGTATAACTCATGCGATAAGGTCTATATACAACAGGAGAGTGATCTTCTAATTCGATACACATCTCGGCCTTATTCGTACAACCTAATTCAGACAAATTCGAGGCAAAGCAAGTTCTGTACTTATTAATTAGTTCTACAACAGCTTTAGCTTCCTCAGTTGTAAGGTTAGGATTAATATTAATTTCACATAAGCTTATAGGGGAAAGAGTCGAGGGATCTATGATTCTATTACAATTCATAATTGTATCATTTGGTGTTTCTAAAGAAATAACTTGACCACGAGCTAATACTGCATCCCTTTTTAATGTTAAAGGTCTGTCTCCTAAGTTACATATTGCTATCATACAAACACCGCCGAGCAAACTGTAGACACCTCCGAGTACTCTATAATTAATTTGATTAGTATTCCGTAAGCTATTTTCTACAATAAACTCACAATTCTTGTTATCTGTATCGTTAGCGCAATCTACGAGAACAATACCCGTTACCGTTATATCAGACACTATTCTCAAAACGATTTTATTATTTGCGTTGTGTTCAACCGGTAAATCTTTCAGTTCCTGTGGTACCTTTTGTTTTAAGATGTCTAGCTTACCACTGGTTTTAATTATAAGAATTTCGGGCAACTCTGTGAAATTTTGACCGACAAGTAAAGGTTGCGTTAATAAATCTGAATCAACAATATATGCTTCTATTTCAGCTGATACTTCCCCTAGCGTCAAGACAAAACTGGTTTTTCCTAACGGTGCGTAAGAACCATTTCCAAAACCACGTATCATTGGTAAATGATAAGCGGTGTCTTTTAGCAAGGAGTGTACTGGAACAAAATCGTTTCTAATGAGTGTGCAATCACTTCCAAAATCGACATAACATTGAACAGGAATTTTACCGTTAATCATACCATCTTTATTGTATTTAGAATCTGACGTCATAGTTTGTGTAAGCAAGGTTTTCTTATCAGAATTTTTATTATTGATTTGTTGATTTGTGATATTAGTTTTGTTTTTATTTGAGAAACAATCAACAGATTTATGTCCAAATCGATTGCATATATCACATTTATTACTTGGTTTCGGACATGTGTTCGCAAAGTGTCCCTTTTCTTTGCAGTTAAAACAGGTATTTTCTGTCTTAGGGGTCCGACATTGATTACCGCGATGTCCAGATTTATGACATTTAAAACATATTATATCGACATTGGAAGTGCCTGCACCAAAACGTGGTTTCAAGGTTCTACTGTTAGACTCCCTACAAAGATCCTTTAGAAATTTTAGGAGATCTTCGGGATCATTAAACCTGCCTGAAGAAGCGCTAGATCTAATCATCCTATCATCGATGCCGTGGATGAGACAGTCCACGGCTTTCTTTCCCCGAATATCACACGCGTTTAAAAGTGTAATCTTACTATAGTAATAATCATCAACAGTGTCTCCTATCCTCATTCTCCGTTCTAACATGTCAGTCAGTAGGGTGCCGTAATTTGTTTCAGATGGAAAAGCCCTAATTAACCGTTCTTGCCACTGAACCCAACTAAGTAAAATTGTTTGTTGTCCTTCGTACCATTTTTTAGCATGTCCTATTAACTTGGGTAATGCAAAGTGTCTAGTCTGTTCGTCCGTCCAGTTATAAATCTGAGCGCATTCGTTAACTTTCCCTATCCATGTTTCTATTTTTTGATTCTTTTGTGCAGGGTCGAATTCAGGTATAATATTTTTATCGTGAGAGATACTCTGAGTATTACGTCGAATAAAACTTTGCATTAGAGATGAGAAATCGTCAACATTAATTACCATTTGACCAGGAGCATTATTATTATTCATTGGGTTACTCACTAAAGTTGGTCCTGTTGCACTCGTCTGTGAAGTATTCGTCTGCATCTGAACTGTAGTTCCACTCCTGTATGGCTCAGTAGCTGCCGGCGAACGTGCTCTTTCACCGCAACCATCCACCAGTTCTGTTGCAGGATCACTTCCGTTTTCTCGTAAGACCTGGAAAAGCCAGCACCGCGAAGAATCATTATCAAATAAATAACAGCCGTCGGAATAATAAAAAAAATATATATTCTAGATGTACACTGTACAAGTTATTATGTAATTTAGCATATTCTAATGAGAGAAAAATAACAATATTAAAAGAAGCCGAAGTCTCTTGATATAGACGTAAGTTAAATAAAGCTTCGAATTTATTGTTATATATGTATAGTTTATAACTTTAATACATTAATACAGAAATAATATAAATGATCATACCATATCATAATTATTTTTCATATCGACCACTATTGCTAACGGAAACACAAATTATTATGATCATACCATATCATAATTATTTTTCATTTCGACCACTATTGCTAACGGAAATACAAATTATTGACTGCATTTCAAAGTATGGGAATATATAAAAAAAACAACACACACAGTGAGAGAGAGAGAGAAATAAGAGAAAAAAAAAAACTACGAGAAAAATAAACAATTATCTCAACTCAAGCAATGATTATTACCTCTTTTTTTTTTTTTTTTTTTGTCACAGAAGCAAACGCTACTCAGGTAAAATTTAAGTAAGCTATTCCAGATTACAATGTAATTGTAATTTATTGATACTCAATGATATTCATGGTATCGAACCCAGGAGAAAAAAAAAAAATAATAATCCCTAAAAAAAAACAAAAAACTATTTATAGAGTTGCACTTGCCTGTGAATCCTGTGATCCGGAATTTGTTTCGCCTTCCTTATTGCGTTTGACACGGAGTGGCTCCGCCGATGAGGTACGCGATCTTGCCCTGTGCTTTTTCCTACTTTGTCGTGTAGATCGTGAACGAGTCTTGTCTCGGTCATACCGCGAGCGCCGAGAGTCAAGCGAGTCCCCTGAGCTTGACCGTCGCTGATCCGTGCTTGAATCGCTAGTGCTTGAAACCCTACGGTCGCGGTGTCTTCGTTTACGAAGCCGACTTTGATGGCCTTTTTTTTGATGTTTACGCATTCTGTGGGCGTTTGGCTTTATCCGGCTTCTGATATAAAAACCAGGCGTAGATAAAGCAAACAACGTTTTTGAGAAATAAAGATGTTTTATTTCTTGAAACAGTAGCAATACAGTAACTTATCAAGTACCTTCCTCGATGATCGTTCCAACCGAAGTGCCCAGACAACCAAACCCTATCCCATTACCAAAATTACACTCTTGGCGCCACAATCTAACCGGAAATGTAATTTTTAAATTGAAATAACTTAAAACACAGATTTTTCACAATAATGAAATAAAATTGTAAATTCATCTATCAAGTTTCAAAAACGAAATAAGTCTTCAGTTAATTTTTAATTGATAACTAGCCTGAATTAGCTGAAATATCCGGTGGCGGCAAAATGCCAGCGGATGTGACTACATAGTGATTTAAAAATGGAAATAACTTTATGCATTGATTTTTCAGGGTAATGAAATAAATCTGTAAATTCATCTATCAATTTTTAAAAGCTAATTTAGTCTTCAATTAATTTTTAATCGATAACTAGCCAAAACATCCGGGGCGGCCAAATGCCGGCGGATGTGACGACAGGCCAACTGTTCCAAATAACTCCTTAATTTTAGATTAGTTACAAAACAATGCATAAAGTTTATTCCTTGCTCATTATAAATCAAGATAAGAATTTAGAAGCTTTAAACAATAAATTTTAAAAACAAATTATTCATAGTAATTATAACACAATCAAAGTTATTATTTCTTAATATTATGGTGTTACGTCGACATATACAGAACATAATAAACTCTAAATTAAAGAAAATCTAACACAAACGATAATTGTTGTAGTAACTCTGTTGAGTTACGGAATGAGGGGGTGGGTTAATTGAGGAACAATCAATATTGAACTTTAAAAACAACATTTTAAGGTTTAAAATCATTTGACGAGACAATTTTACTAGACTAGGCTTATTTTTTTGTATATCATTTGAATATCTTATACAAGTAGTAGTTAATGCGATTTTATTATTGAGTGCTACCCGAAATACCGCAATTTATTCATAGTCTGTTTATCCTTATTTAATGATGTCCTATTTAGTTAACAGTTTTTGACAGTTATCATACGTCTAATTTAATTAACTATTAAAAATATGTTGTATTATTAAATCAAATAATTGTCATTAATAAATTAACAATATCTTTCAATCCATGTGTGGAAAACCCACTAACATGAATTTTTTTTTTCTTATTAACTGGACTGGCTGTCTGTATGATTTGACAGCAAAGTTCTTGTGCCTATTTGAAACGCCACTAGCGTGAGTCTAAAGAACTAATTTTGACGTGTACAATGAAAATGGTTGCCGTGATGATCTCTCCAGACTTCAGACTTTAGTACCATGTCCCTCACGCTATGCTCACGCTCATAAAGTTAATATTCCACTGGAATAGAGGAACAGAGTTCGCTTGGCTGCGACACCAAAAGTGACATGAGCCAGTGTGTGAAAATTTGTAAACGTGTGCGTGAACTTTAGAGATGCCCTGAAGTCCATTTTAGATTGTCGATAACCATAATGTATTATTGCTCTAATAAATAAAACACAAAAAAGATTTTGAACAATTTTATTTAAATAATTTCTGAAAGTCTCCTTGAGGCTTCCAGCCTATTCTATTTATGACATTTATCCAGTAACTTAATCACTGAATTTACAGGAAACCTGGAAATATTGTTAAATTAGTACTTAAGTAGGTATAATTTACCATTAGAAAACTGTCGGTTAAGAGCAGCTTTATATAAAACTATCAGTGTTCACAAAGACAAACAAGGTTATATTGGAAATAATCGACATGAAAATCGATAATATAATAATTTTTGATCAATCTCTACGCCTTATTTTCTCAAGTTCACGGACATAATATCTTCTTATCTTACACATACTGTTTAGAAATCAGCCTTTATTTAGAAAATAGGCGGTTAATAGCATGATATTAGTGTATTACTAAAAAAAAAAAATTAAAAAAAAAATTTTTTTTTACTTAGTGTGTTTAGGAATATATTCAACTAAAATATGAAATATGAAAATGGTACTTGTACAATCTTATTTACCTGTGAAATGAGTGTTTATTTGGGTTGTTGTCGTAAGTAACAATACAATTCAGTACAGAACACGACACCATTATTGATTTATATAGCTTTATGAGCCAAACCGATCAGATCGCGGTCAAAATTACAAAATAATCGTGTGGACGCTTTTCACCAAGATGATAACAGACGATAAATGAAGTCAAACTAGGTTCTGCTGTCATTTTCTTTTAACTCTTTCTCGCACATCGCATAAGCCGTAAGAATCGGTTTCTCACTCGCACCATTGTCCGTCTACTTGAGCGTAGCGAAATTTTTCTATGTCTATGCTCACGCTACGTCCTACAGCGCCAAAATGGCGGAAATCAAATAGGCACAAGAGCAGTTTGACAGCAGCCAGTCCAGTGTAATAATATAGAGGTCAATGGGAAAACCATTAATGAGGACTTTTCAAAGTGACATTTAAAAAATAAAAATAGTAACTATTTGCCCCACTAGATAGCGTTAATGGAAAGTGGCTTTTAAAAATAAACGGCCTGTACCAAAGAGGCCAGTAAGCGCTCGCTGGCTGACATCTGCCCAAAGAGAAACATTTTAGGGTTACATCTGCCTGCCTACCTGAGTACTCTTCGAAGCTTAGTAAAAAAAAATTGACACATACATTTTTATCAACGCCATCTATCGAGCCTACAGTTTATTGTCATTTTGAAAAGCCCTCATTGTTGTTTTTCATAAATGTTTGTTTTATAAATTGTTGGGTGAAGATTGTTTACCAAATAGTACTAATAAGGATAAACATACTTTACAAAATCACTTCTCAAGCTTACGCGCTCACTAGACATGAAATTAAACACTTTTTAACGGATACTTGTTATCGCCAGCGTTAAAAGTAAGCATTTGACTACGACGTCACATCCGGAAAGCATCATGTGACGTATTGCGCGCCATTATGACACTGATGTCATTGTCAGTTTCCCCTCCCTTCACTTCAATGGTTTCTTCGTAGAACGATCGAGCCGGTACCTCACTTCTTTCTGCGCAGCCCAAGCGACAACATCTCCCTTGGAACCTAGTAACTTTATATTCCAGACTAGACTTGTTGTAACTCTAAAATTCTATACTTAACTTGGTAAAATTAGATCTTTCATTAGTAAAGTTATTAACTACTAAAATCTGCTTGAAATTAAGAATATTGGTTACTGATTGTGCAAATTATGTGTTTATAATAAAGTGTGTTTCTATTAATTAACCATGCTTTAATTTTTATCATCAGAAGTGAGACCAACGTACGCCTGACGCCATGCCACGTGGACGGAAGCGAAAACGAGCGCGTTCTACTAGCCCGTCTTCATCAGACAGCAGCTCGAGTTCAACTTCAAGTAGCAGTGTCGACCGTAGGCGTCGAAAACGAAGTAAAAGACATCGAAAGGGATCGCCAACCGTAAGTCAAAATGTCATATTATCATCAGTAATACCCGAATTCGATCCTTTAGTTGATGATGTGGACATGTGGATTAACGTAGTTGAAGCAAATTCACACGCTTTTGGGTGGTCTGACAACATGATTAAGTACCAAGCTTTGCAAAAGTTACGCAATACAGCTAAGACATGGTTAGATTCCCTTCAGAAAAACGAAACTTCGTGGACAAAGTGGCGCTGGAATAGCTGGCGAGATAGGTTATCAAACACATTCCAAACAAAACGTAACATGTATACTTTACTTAAACAGTTAGTAGAAACAAAGCCTTCACCAAATCAATCTTTATACGAATTTTATTTCCAACAAAAGGGAAAAATAGATAGGTTGCAGTTAGGTTTTAGTGAGCGCGATATTGTGTCAATTATAGTGGGGTCAATTGGCGATCAGAATATTAGTACGGCCGCTGAAGCAGGCAGTTTTCGTTACTGTGATGATTTGGCATCGTTTCTACATAGCAAAACGTACACATCTACAGATAAAAATTCGTTACAAAAAAGTAGTCAAGTTGTACGGTCGAATCCTAAACAACCGTTAGCTATGCATGATAGCAAAAGTGAGGTAGTAAGATTAGAAGCTTCTAATAGTAATAACTATAACACTTATAACAGTAATGTATCTTGTTATCGTTGTGGTGACGTAGGTCATCGTAGACATCAGTGTAAAGTTAAAGACAATGTTCGTTGTAACGCTTGTAATAAATTAGGTCATGTGGAAAAGGCTTGTAAATCAAAAGTAAAACCTAAAGTTGAAGGGGATGTTGAGGTCAAAAGGATAAGTGAATCAAAAATAAAACAAAAATTCTTTAAAAAAGCTTTATTAAATAATCATGTGTGTGACGCCTTTTTTGACATGGGCAGTGACTGTTCGTTGATTACTTATGATTTGATTAAACAATATAATTTAGTTCCATTTGACTTGAGCGTCCCGGTTAACTTGCAAGGTTTTACTAGTAGTTCATCCGTTAAGGTATCTAAGGCGGTCAATGCTACATTTAAAGTAGATACAGTCGAATTAAACGTTACGCTGTATGCTATCGAATCACTGACAGGTTGCGATTTATTGATAGGACGGAATTTCACTGAGGATTATAGAATAATGTACACTAGGATCGGAGATGCCTTGACTTTTCAACCAGTAGATATTCAACATACATTTAATATCAGTTGTGAAAGTAGTGATGATCATAAGTCTGTTTTAAATTCACTTTTTACAAAATACCCTCGATGTGTTTCGGAAGATTTGTCCACTTTGGGTAAAACTAACTGTGTAGAATTAGAAATCGAATTAACTTCAAACAAACCGGTTTGTTGTAGACCCTATAGAATGTCTGAGACTGAGAGATTAATGACTAGAGAAATTACTGATGATCTTTTGAAAAATGGCATTATTAGGCATAGTAATTCTGCGTATGCAAGTCCTGCGTTGCTTGTTAATAAATCATCTGGTGCTAAGCGATTATGTATCGATTACAGACTATTGAATAAAATCACAGTTAAAGAAAAATACCCTATGCCTCTTATTGAGGATCTCATTGATAGATTACAAGGTTGCAAATATTTTACATCACTAGATTTGAAAAGTGGCTATCACCAAATACCTATTAAAGATGATTCAATACACAAAACTGCGTTCATTACCCCAGATGGACACTTTGAATTTTTAAGAATGCCTTTTGGGTTATGTAATGGACCATCTGTTTTTCAGAGGCTAATGAACACAGTTTTGGGTAAACTACGCTTTGATCATGTTATATGCTATATGGATGATTTATTAATAGCAACGAAGACTTATGATGAAAATGTAACTTGCCTTAGTAACGTACTTAATGTTCTTCATGAGAATGGCTTAACAATTAACAAAGATAAATGTAATTTTTTTAAAAATAATGTTACCTTTTTAGGTTATGAGATTTCTGAGGAGGGAATAAAACCTAATTCGAAAAAACTTAGTGCTATTGAAAATTTTCCGGTGCCAAAAACGGTTCATCAGTTGCGGCAGTTTTTGGGTTTAATTAACTACTTTAGAAAATTTATTAAAAATTGTGCCATTCTTTGTAGTCCACTTACTTGCTTGTTAAAGAAAAATGCAGTTTGGCAATGGACAATGGAAAATTGGAAAATTGGCCCAACAGGAAAATGCTGTAGTAAATGTTAAAAAAGCCTTAATTGAACATGCTGTTTTAAATATTTTTAATCCCAAATTGCCCATTAGATTATATACCGACGCTAGTCGCGATGGAATAGGTTGTATACTTATTCAAGTAACTGAAGTAGGTGAAAGACCTGTGCACTTTTACAGCCGCCAAACAAATAATGAGGAAAAAAAATATCACTCTTTCGAGCTTGAACTATTAGCAGTCGTAGAAGGATTGCAAAAGTTCAGACACTACTTGATAGGGACTTCTTTTCAAATCGTTACCGACTGTAACGCAGTTAGACATGCTCTAAGTAAAAAGGAAATTATACCGAGAATAGGGAGGTGTGAGGTGGGTTTTACGTACACAGGAATTTGACTTTGAAATTTCACATAGACCCGGGACTCAAATGCAGCATGTAGATGCTCTGAGCCGCAACCCAGCAGTTACTGAGTTAGAGTCAGAGTCTACAGAGAGTGTTTTTTCGATAACAGAAGGAGATTGGCTATTATCCACCCAATTACAAGATCCTAGTATATGTAGTATTAGGGAAATATTATTGTCAGGAGAAGCCGAGGCTAATAAACAAATATTTAACCAATATGAACTACTGGGTAATAAAGTATATCGCAGAACAGAATATGGTAGGCGTTGGTTAGTTCCTAAACGGTGTATTTGGCAGGTAATTAGAGCTAATCACGATGACCTAGGACACTTCGCAATTGACAAAACAATAGAAAGGATTCGTTCAAAGTATTGGTTCCCACATTTGAAAAAAACTGTTTCCAAATACATAAAAAATTGTCTCAACTGTATTTATCACAAAAATGTGCATGGCAGGAAACCTGGAAAATTATTTTCAATTCCAAAATACGCTCGACCATTCCATACTCTTCATCTTGATCATTTAGGCCCCTTTGTTAAGTCTACCCAACAAAATTCGTACCTTTTAGTTATTGTTGACTCGTTTACCAAGTTTGTTTTCATATCTGCTGTTAAAAGCACAAAATCAAAGGTTGTTATAAATGAACTTAATAAAATATTTAAAGTATTTGGAAACCCGAAACGTTTAATTAGCGACGCAGGTAGTGCCTTTACATCTAAAGATTTTACCAAATTTTGCAATGAGCGCAATATCAGACCCCATGTTATTGCCACATCAATTCCACGATCCAATGGTCAAGTCGAGCGCTATAATTATACAATCTTAGAAGCTTTACGTAGTATGGGAGCTGATACTGACTATAATAAATGGGACCAGCATATAGTTAGCATACAACAAGGTATAAATAGCACCATTAATAAGACCACGTCCGCCATCCCTAGTGAAGTATTTTTTGGGTATCGAATTCGTACAAATAGTGATCGGATTGCTGATGATGATATTGATGAACATACGGTTGACATCACCGCCTTAAGGCATAAGGTCGATGAAAATATAAAAAAAAATGCCGTGCGACAGAAGGCTATCTTTGATGCAAAACGGAAACCAGCACCTGATTATAAAGTTGGTGACTTGGTAGTCATCAAAGTACCGAGTTTTTCTAACGACGGACAAAGTACGAAATTAATGCCAATTTACAAAGGACCATTCCAGATTTCTGAAATTTTAGGTCATGACAGATATAGGGTCATGGACATGAGAGGTGCCGAACGAAGCTCCAAGCAGTACAACGGGGTTTCATGTGCAGAAAATATGAAGCCATGGATCAACATATCAAATCCAGGTATACCGGATGTTATCCATACATAGGTAAAAGGTTTTTAAGTCTTATTTTCTATATTGTGAATATGTGTGTGTATTTTTGAATTCTTCTTGATTCTTGAACTTCTTAAGTCTAATGCATCTGCTTCGAACAATGAGACATGACTGTGGAGTGACAGACACTGTGTATGACGGGAATCCATTGTGAAAGCCGTCATCAACACAGGTGGTGATACACGACCATTGTGATCATGAACATCACTTGGTTCAAACCATGGATTATGTCGTTGGCCGGCGATGGGATAACGACTTAATCAAGATCTGGCTCTCCACTGGGATGTCACAGAGTTAAAAAGCAGAATTTTGTTAAAGGTTGTTCGACAAACATGCCACTTACATAGTAAGCTAACATTTTGTAACTTGTAACCTCTCTTTTATTGTCCTCAGCCTCTGCATCAGACTAAAACGCAGTTCGAGGACGAACGCGACACCAGGACGGCCGGATGTTATCGCCAGCGTTAAAAGTACGCATTTGACTACGACGTCACATCCGGAAAGCATCATGTGACGTATTGCGCGCCATTATGACACTGATGTCATTGTCAGTTTCCCCTCCCTTCACTTCAATGGTTTCTTCGTAGAACGATCGAGCCGGTACCTCACTTCTTTCTGCGCAGCCCAAGCGACAACATCTCCCTTGGAACCTAGTAACTTTATATTCCAGACTAGACTTGTTGTAACTCTAAAATTCTATACTTAACTTGGTAAAATTAGATCTTTCATTAGTAAAGTTATTAACTACTAAAATCTGCTTGAAATTAAGAATATTGGTTACTGATTGTGCAAATTATGTGTTTATAATAAAGTGTGTTTCTATTAATTAACCATGCTTTAATTTTTATCATACTAGCGCGGTTTTATTGAAAGTACTTCGGTAATTAGTTGGTATTTGGTTTGGTTTTTTATTTTCCCGACGTTTCAGCAGCTTTGCAGTTGCCGTGGTCACGGGGGACTGAAGCTGCTCGTGAGCCTACTGCTCGTTGTTAAATATTAACTTCTAAACGTCTTTAGAAATTCATCGCTTGAGGGTAGGCTCACGAGCAGCTTCAGCCCCCCTTGCCCACGGCAGCTGCAAAGGTGCCGAAACGTCGGGAAAATCAATTATCAAAGCAAAATACCAACTGAAGAGGATCAACGAGGTTTTTAGTTAAATATGAAGAGTTACAGTCACATCAAAATCAATTATTTCAGTGAAAGAATAGGGAACATGCAAAAGTCACCGATTTTGATAAATTTGAGCTTGGTCGCTGCGGACACGTATAAAAACATGATGGAACAGAAAAATAAAAAATAAAATGTATTACTTTAGTTTTATCACACAAGGGAAAATAACGATATTTTTTTTTTCGTTTTCGGATATAATGCACTTAAGGCGGTTGTATGACCGAAAGTGGCGCCCTCAGAGGTTTTTATTTAATAAGTTATTAATAGAAAAAGATTTTAATATTGTTTATCGTGGAGATTTTAGGGCCCATGGTCTAGTATTTTTAGAAGGTATCACTACACATGCCCTCGTAGTCATTCGTAGAAGTAGATAGCAAATGTGTCAAAAACGACCACTTTTAGCAGTTTTTCTATCTACTTCTAGCAGTGACTACTAGGGAATGTAACGATACCATCTAAAAATACTAGACTGTAGGCCCTAAAATCTCCACGATAAACATTATTAAAATTGTGTATTAGAATTATAATATTAAATAAAATTCACCGCGGCGCCACTTTCGCTTAGGGTACCACCTTAACAGTAGGATAGAACATCAAATAAGAAATAATATTTTGTATGACACATATGTACTTAAACGCAATATTTAGGCAGATATTTGAAAATTCTTGGCTAACTCCATACTAATGCACTGAAACGTGACATGAGTGACGTCACAAATGTTGACCTTTTTGTATAGAGCGTTTTCGGCGGGTGCTGCTGCGTGCTAACTTCAAGTAACTATATCACGAGAAAAAAACACAAGAGAAAAGTTTTAATATTACAGTTGATTTTCTCACGCATTATACTTTTGATTTTGATACAAAAAAAAATTGATGCATGTTCCCTATTGT
The DNA here is from genome assembly GCA_943789525.1 of Agriphila geniculea. Classification (NCBI taxonomy): domain Eukaryota; kingdom Metazoa; phylum Arthropoda; class Insecta; order Lepidoptera; family Crambidae; genus Agriphila; species Agriphila geniculea. The sequence goes on along the minus strand of OX038891.1, from coordinate 23,111,261 downwards.
TGAAATTGGACCAAAAATGACGAAGATAGAGCGATTTTCGTGTCGCACTCTCAAAAACGATCCCCACCCCAGTTACATGATTCGCAGATGACGTCATCAGTCACGTTCGCGGCGGTTGTTTGTTCGGGCGATCGTGGCACGTGACGTCATCGCATGTTCCGCAAGGGCCGGCCGTGTTTTTTAAACTTACTTTTTAAAACTTTAATAATTTTGACATTTCTTGATGGATTTGAGAAATTTAAACAGAGATTTACTCAGATATTGATATTGTATTTGATGTATGTAGGTAATATACAAAATTGATTCAACTGTCGTGTTGATCCTTTACCGAAGTACTTTCAATAAAACCGCGCTAGTATGCGTTAAAAAGTGTTTTATTTCATACTTTACAAACTAATATTACAGGCAATCTCGGGCCAAACGGGGATATACAGGGTGGAATTTCTTAATGCCACCTGGAGGGAAAGTACTCTAAACAATGGAGATAGCTAATTTCACTCAAAGAAAACATTCCTTTATTTTTAAAAAGAAACAAAACTGCATTCAAAGTTTTTTAAAAATACGCTTCCCACACCCAGGAATCGAACCGGCTAAAATTCAAAAAAACAATACCCTGTACTTTTATGATATCAATCGTTGGGGTCAAACATAAGGATCAAATCTCTGTAACAAACATGGTATATTAAATGAAAGGAAAACCATGAAAGACAAGCTAAAACACTTTTACTTAAGGCTCCATTATGTTAGTTAGTTCACAATAAATTATCTATGTAGAACTATTTCGATAAGATGTTCATAATGCAGACTAGATAGATAGATAGATATATTCTTTATTGTTCACCATAATAGAAAACATAACAAGTAAAAAATACAGATATGGAACAATTTGGCGGCCTTATCGCTAAAAAGCGATTTCTTCCAGGCAACCATTTATAAGATTGGAAGAAGAGAAATAAGAAGTGGGCAGTTTATGGTGCTTTTACTCTAAGATTCTACATACCTATTACAATATAATATATACCTACACAAATAATATACAATACATACACTACATACAAAATATTATATAAGTAGGAATAAAGTAAGGCTATGATGACAACGATAGATAGTGCTCCTTTACAAGTCGTTTAAAGATCTCTAGGGATTGTGCACGCTGAATGTTATCCGGCAATGTATTCCAGAGACGGGCAGCTTGGATTGCAAAGGACTTGCCAAGAAATTTAGTTGAGTGCTTTGGTATTTCCAACGTTAACTTCTCCGATGATCTCAAAACTCGAGAGTGCGTGTCACGCAGAAAATTGAAACGCTCCTTTAAATAGGACGGTGAAAGAGGATGAAACAACACATTGTAGAGAAGGGAAAGAATATGTAAGTTCCGGCGAAGGCGAATTGGCAACCACTTGAGCTTGGCACGAAATTCGGAGACATGATCATATTTGCGTAATCCAAATATGAATCTAATACTGAAGTTTTGGAGACGCTCAAGCTTATTCAGTTGCTCCTCATTAAGGTCAAGGTAGCTGACATCAGCATAGTCCAAGATGGGTAGAAGAAGGGATTGTGCAAGCGCAGTTTTAGTGGCCATGGGAAGGAAATTTCGAAGTCTTCTCAAAGATCCGGCAGCAGCAAACATTTTGCGACTCACTTCTTGCAATTGTGGTCCCCAGTTGAGATTTTTATCAATCAATACACCTAGATTTTTAACACAGTCGCTAGGGGTCAGAGTAACACCATCAAACTGAATAGTAGGCAAATGTGACCAGTTGATTAAATTTATGTATGCGTTACTGCCAATGGCGGTTATTTGAGTCTTTTTTGGATTCACTTTTAAGCCATAAGACCTACTCCAGTCACAAATCATTCTCAAGTCGTTGTTAATCACATTAATAGCTCGTGAAAGTTCGCCGATAGGTGCTTGCGTATAAATTTGCAAGTCGTCTGCATAAAGGTGGTAGGAGGAAATTAATTGAGATGAAATGGAATTGATGAAAATAGTGAAAAGCAAAGGAGATAAAACGCCACCCTGCGGTACCCCAGCTGAAATATCACACCAAGCGGAATGGTTATCCTCAATGTGTATTCGCTGGCGGCGACCAGACAGGTAACTACGAAACCAGTCAATCACTGTCGGAGATATGTTAATAGAGCGGAGTATGCCGAGCAGGATGTCAAAGTCGACGGAGTTAAAGGCGTTGCTAAAATCTAGCAAGGCAAGGATCGTGACTTTACCATTATCCATTCCTGTCCTGACATCATCTGTGACATTCACTAATGCACTAGTGGTACTGTGTGCAGAACGAAAACCGGATTGGTAAGGATTAAGTAGATGGTTCTTAAGAAGGAAAGCGGATAATTGAGAGTGGACAAGGCGCTCCAGAACTTTAGAAAGGAAAGGTAAAATAGATATTGGCCTGTAGTCTGAGAAAGATGTTGGTTTGGAATTTTTGGGTAACGGGTTGACTTGGGCATCTTTCCATGCTGACGGAAAGACACCAGTATTTATCGAGTGGTTAAGGATATGTGAAATGATGGGAAGGATTTCATCAAGAATAAGGAGTATCATTTTACGACTGATGCAGTCGGTACCAACAGCACTCGAGGTAATTGACATAATGCTCTTCTTAACATCACAATCAGTGAATTGACGAAATGAAAAAGATGAGAAATCCTAACTAAGAAAGACTATTACGCATCCATTGCATGCAAATGAGTTACTTAAAATAATAAATTTATGTATCCAGCAACATGGGGCCAATTTCGAACAACTAATTAGTTAAGCTTTTTTCTCGTTCAATTAAAATAAGTTTAGATTTAATGATTTTCCTTTAATTTAATTTACCATGTTTGTTAGAGAGATTTGAACCTTATGTTTGACCCTAACGATTGATAACATAAAAGCACAGGATGTTGTTTTTTCGAATTTTAGCTGGTTCGATTCCTGGGTGTGGGAAGCATATGTTTAAAAATCTATGAATGTAGTTTGTTTTGTTTTAAAAAATAAAGTAATGTTTTCTTTGAAAGAAATTTGCTATCTCTATTATTTAGAGTACTTTCCCTCCAGGTGGCATTAAAAAATTCCACCCTGTATAGTCAGTATTGTTGCAACTCCTAGCGCAATCATTAAAAATTCATTTGTTCTTGATCTTGCTCCTAAAATATCTCAATAATTATAAATTCATGTATTCTTCGTCTTAAAACTAAGCATTTAATGCGTCAAGGCATTTAAAATTGAGATTCATTCTCATTCAATATTAATGTATTACTTATGTAATATTTACAAATTATACAGGGTTATTTGTAAAACACCAACAACCTCGCAGGAGTAGAGACTTTTCCGAAAACAGATAAAAAAACCGGCCAAGTGCGAGTCGGACTCGCGCACGAAGGGTTTCGTACCAAAAACGGTAAAAAAAAATCACGTTTGTTGTATGGGAGCCCACCTTAAATATTTTTTTTTCTGTTTTAAGTATTTGTTGTTATAGCGGCAACAAAAATAAATCATCTAAAAAAATTTCAACTGTCTACCTGTTGTCGTTATTAATATAAAGCAAAAAACGGCAAATAAATCACGTTTGTTGTATGGGAGCCCCCCTTAAATATTTATTTTATTACACATTTTTTTGTTATAGCGGCAACAGAAATAGATCATCTGTGAAAATTTCAACCGTCTAGCTATCACGGTTCATGAGATACATCCTGGTGACAGACAGACAGCGGAGTCTTAGTAATAGGGTTCCGTTTTTACCCTTTGGGTACGGAACCCTAAAAACGATATTATACAAAACTTGATCGGCTGTTTGTACATTTGTACCTATGGAAAGTCGATATTTTTGTCTGTTTTCGAAAAAGTCGTGGAACAAAATCAAATGTTGTTGTTTATGATGTTAGTAATACTACTCCTGCGAGGTTGTTGGTGTTTTACAAATAACCCTGTATTTAGTAACAATAATAAACATTGATTTATTCATTTTTTGTTCTTATTATTAGCAATAAAAATTACTAACTTGATCTTAGACAATTGTTCAACTAATGACACGAAAATATAGCAGTTATTATACTTAATTCGTTTTATTTCGCCTGTGAGCTACTATCCCCGTCAATGGGGAATGTCCGAAAAAAATCAAATTGGCTGAATATTATTTTATAGGTAGGAATAAGGTCCCTTAGTAATAAAAAAAAAGTTTCAGAATTTTCCGTTGCGTAAAAAAATTTTTAAAAATTAAAGTCTCTTCGACTATAAAAATGTGTAATAGTAACAGCAGAATGGAGATTATACCTTTGCCACCACATGCCACTACGACAACAAGAATAAAAAATAAAAAGTTTTGACATTTTGACATTTGTCATTTTTGAAACTTTTTTTTAATACCATGTTGTGGTTGTGGCAGGTGGTGGCAAAGGTATAATTTCAATTCTGCTGTTACTTTTGAATATTTGTGAGGTCGAAGAGACTTTAATTTATTAAAACTTTTTCACGCAACCAAAAAATCTGAAACTTTTTTCTATTACTAAGGGAGCTTATTCATACCCATATAAAAATATTCAGCCAATTTGATTTTTTTCGGACATTCCCCATTGGTAATGCGCTTGGCGGCCATGATTTTAACCTCAAAAACGAAAAACAATTGTAATTTTTTTATATACCTAAACCCTATCTTATTGAAAATAATAATTCAATAATTAATGTATTAGATTACCTATTACACTTTTCTTGTTTCATGACATTTTTAGTTGCGGATCACGTCAACATGGATGTTAATGTGACAAGGTTCCAGCGCATTGCCAATTGACGGGTATAATAATCTTAACATCTCTATGCAACATTGTTCTACTTCTAGTTAGCAAAGAAAGTATTGGGCGGCGAAAGGAAAATACAGACAATTCAAGAGCACTTAATTTTTAAGTTAAAAAAAAAAACAAAAAACATAAATTCTATATTCAAATAGAATATAGAATTTATGTTTTTTGGTTTTTTTTTACTTTGATTGCTATTAATTTTTGTCGCCTATAAGCAACATTGGCATTCTTTTTATTTGTCATCTGTAACCGACATTGGCATTAATCTTTGTCACCTAGAAGCGACATTGGTCGCCTATAGGTGACACTTAGTGTTTGCCTTTGTCGCCTATAATCGACATTGACATCGTCTTTGTCACTTAGAAACGACATTAATATTAGTTTTGTCGCCTATAAGCGACATAAGTATTAGTCTTGTCGCCTATAAGCATCATTGGCATCATCTTTGTCATATACAAGCGGCATTAGTATCAGTCTTTATCGCCATAGGTGGCACTGGTACTAATTGTATAATGTTTGTCTATAAGCGGCATTAGTATTAGTCTTTGTCGCCTATATATTATTGAAATCGTCTTTGTCACCTAGAAGCGACATTAATATTAATTTTGTCGCCTATAAGCGACATTAGTGTTAGTCTTGTCGCCTATAAGCGACATTATTATTACTCTTTGTCGTATATAAGCATCAATGACATCGTCTTTGACACCTATAAGCGACATTAATATTAGTTTTGTCGCCTATAAACGATATTAGTATTAGTCTTGTCGCCTATAAGCGTCATTGACATCGTATTTGTCATGTATAAGCGACATTAGTATCATTCTTTGTCGACAATATGTGATACTGGTACTAATAGTATAGTTATTGTCGCCTATAAACGTCATTGACACCATCTTTGTTACCTCGAAACGACAGTAGTATTAGTCTTGTCGTCTATAAGCAACATTAGTATTAGTTTTGTCACCTATAAACGTTTTCGACATCGTCTTTGTCATTTGTAAGCGACATTAGTATCAAATCTTTGTCATGTATAAGCGACAGTCTTTGTCGCCTACAGGTGACACTGGTACCAATAGTAAAGTGTTTGTCGCCTTAAGCGTCACTGGGACATTTAATCCGGCAGCCAGTGGTGAGCTCTCCACAGCAAGCAGTAGGGGCCGCCGTAGTTGCTCATGTTGTTTTGTTGCTAGAAACAATATTATTTATAAGTTTAAATATTTTTTTGGAAATAAACTACGCATTGTCACACCCCGGACACTCCATACAACCGCCCCATTATAAACAGATGACATCAGATGACGTTGTTGTATACACGCAGCTGTGTGTGTAAGTCTAGGGCTACCGTGCAGTTTGTACTGTATGAGCGGCGTTCAATTCATAATTCGAACTTTTTGGTAAATAAAGATACGACACGCATTGCTTTGAACCCGCCCTTATTCCGTCTACGTAACTAATCAAATTAAGTTGGTGTTGACAAACACGACTGAACGAGCACACAATTCGGTACACGAACTCGCGGGGTGGGGTGAGGTAATTGATTCTGGGGCGGGGCGGAGTGTCCATTCTGTCTGGTAGTACTTATATCTATTCTGTATAGGGATGCGCGATCCGGGTCCTTCGATCCGATTTTTCGGATCGTAATGGATCGTAATGCCACGATCCGATCGACGGATCGGATCGCATGCTGTCGATCCGATCTTTAGGAAATCGATCCGGATCGGATGCAAATAAGTAAAACACAATTAATTTTAGATCTTTGTTACGTAAACCCATGTAAAACTTGTAAACAAGTACCTTGAAGATTTCAAAGAAAAACAACGTGAAATAGTAATAATGAAATTGTACTCAGAGTCCTCAGAGAACTTAAGAAATTACTTACTATATATTTATCAAAAGTTTAGACTTCGAAGATTGGGATGGCGGGCACCTAACGCCTAATTACTAACAGTTAAGTACAATTTTTATAGGTGCCAGTCTTCGAAGTCTAAACTTTTGAGAAATAGTAATTTTGACAGACGGCGTGGATCCAGTCTGTTGCGACTTTCATACAAAGTTAAATTAGCCGATGATATTATGATTCGTTTATTTATAATATAATGTATAAGATTAATGGATCTCCCCGCAAAGGATGCCGCCAAGTTCAAAATGTAAACTAAGATTAAGTTACAAATAAACCTAAGTAAGTGCCCATTTTTTTGTAAACAAATCGCGTTTTAATTCATACGATCCAAGCGATCCGATCTTTCAAGTTTTGTATCGATCCAGCAAAAAATCGTATGGCCTCGATCCGATCCGAAATCGCCGGATCGTATGCCCGCCGATCCGATCTTTCAAAAGATCGGATCGGATCGGCGCATCCCTTCTGTAGCATTGCGCAACGCATAGAGATGTGTGAACGGGTACACTCGTATCGTAATCCTGAATAATTGAATCGATAGTGACGAACTAAACAAGTTATACTATCGCTCGTTTGAATCCGTTACTTGCTCCGTCCCTCCGTCTAAGTTCCTCTTGCGGTACCACGGACAATAAACATATACACCGTTAATTTTTAAGTATATCTAAAAATTAAAAGGAGATTCCAGACCACGTGAATGAACAACTTTTATTATGGGGCCAACCGTGGGGAAAAAAATCAGTAGTTCCATACATTATAGTCGAGTCAACGTTGTACTTTTCTATGGAACAGCTGATTTTTTTTCCCACGGTTGGCCCCAGTAGATGCCACGGCCACGGTAGAAATTAACGGTGTAGTTAATAAGGAGTTTTTTTTTAATGAACAATGGGATAGTACTTGGCCTCACATGACACCCGGAATCCTCATCACTGAGGAACTGGCTACCTTACCTCTAACTGCCGGAACACAACAATTTTTAAATTGTTGTTATGGCGTCAGACTTAGGTAAGATGGTGGTAGCTAGCCAGGCGGACTTGAAATACGCCCTACCATCAACCAAACCGAGTATAAAGTGTACCCCCCCCCCCCCTGGGAATCGAACCCGGAAAACCACTAACCATTTAAAACAACAGATTGTTTATTCAGGGGGTTCCACGGGCAAAAATATATGCTATGGGAACTTATACTGGGGGACCACGAGCAAGTAACATTTACTCATTTTAGAATCATCGCAAGTAAAACGCAAAATATTAGTATGATTCTCTGTGATAGAAAGGGCGACCACATTTTTCCTTAGCTTTGTCTCTTTTCGTCATACACTAAAGAGATATCGCTCGGAGTGACGACTAGAGTTACCAGATGACAGGAATTTTCCTGACATTTCAGGAATTTTAGGCATCCGTCACGTGCCGGACTACAGCTGCGCCACAAAAAAAAAAGTTGGAAATCTGACTTTTTGACTATGCCATGATGAAGTCGATAATTTGTCGGAATTTGTCGCACAAAAACCAGAATTTGTCGGTCTTGCGTTCAGGAGATACGTGTGGCCCAGCTGTAGAGACGTCTCTACAGCTGCGCCACACAGATCTCGAAAACGGAAGGTCGTAGCGAAAATCTGATTACTCTTGTGTGCAGCCGTTAATTTGTCGGAATTTGTCGCACAAAAACCAGAGTTTGTCGGTCTTGCGTTTAGGAGATCTGTGTGGCGCAGCTGTAGAGACGTCTCTACAGCTGAGCCACACAGATCTCGAAAACGGAAGGTCGTAGCGAAAATCTGATTACTCGTGTGTGCAGCAGCCGTTAATTTGTCGGAATTTGTCGCACAAAAACCAAATTTTGTCGGTCTTGCGTTTAGGAGATATGTGAGGATACGCTGTGGAGACTTTTCTACCTGGATCTTGAGAAAGGAAGGTCGTAGCGAAAATCTGATAACTCGAGTGTGTAGCCGTTAGTTTGTCGGAATTTGTCACCAAGAATCAGAGTTTGTCGATCTTGCGTTTAGGAGATATGTGAGGATACGCTGTGGAGACGTTTTTACCTGGATCTCGAGAACGAAAGGTCGGAAGCGTATCCTCACATATCTCCTAAACGCAAGATCGACAAACTCTGATTCTTGGTGACAAATTCCGACAAACTAACGGCTACACACTCGAGTTATCAGATTTTCGCTACGACCTTCCTTTCTCAAGATCCAGGTAGAAAAGTCTCCACAGCATATCCTCACATATCTCTTAAACGCAAGACCGACAAAATCTGGTTTTTGTGCGACAAATTCCGACAAATTAACGGCTGCACACACGAGTAATCAGATTTTCGCTACGACCTTTCGTTTTCGAGATCTGTGTGGCTCAGCTGTAGAGACGTCTCTACAGCTGCGCCACACAGATCTCCTAAACGCAAGACCGACAAACTCTGGTTTTTGTGCGACAAATTCCGACAAATTAACGGCTGCACACAAGAGTAATCAGATTTTCGCTACGACCTTCCGTTTTCGAGATCTGTGTGGCGCAGCTGTAGAGACGTCTCTACAGCTGGGCCACACGTGTCTTCTAAACGCAAGACCGACAAATTCTGGTTTTTGTGCGACAAATTTCGACAAATTATCGACTTCATCATGGCATAGTCAAAAAGTCAGATTTCCAACCTTTTTTTTTTGTGGCGCAGCTGTAGTCCGGCACGTGCATCCGTCAAGAAAACAGGGAAAAACTGTGGTTGTCAGGTATTTTTGAAATCCCAAAAAGTGTAAATACTTAATGAAAACACATTTATTAATCATTTTAGTGTGAAAAAAAACTAAACGTCAACTAAATGAATAATATAGATTTAGGTGTATAAAATGACAGAAAATTTACTGAAAAGTCAGGGAAAAAGTCAGGCAATCTCATTATTAGATCTGGTAACCCTAATTGTGTGACAAAAAGGGACAGAAGCATGAAAAATGCAGTGGTTAACACATCTTACATTTAATGTAGAGGAATCTGGTTTTAATGCAATCTTTACTTCGTATAATATTAAAATACGAAAGTCCGTTTGTTTGTTGCGCCTTCACGCCTTAACTACTGATTTACTGAACCGATCATCATGAAATTTTACATACACGTTGTCAGGGGTATAGAGAAGGACATAGGGTAACTTTTATCCAGAAAAAAGTACTGTTCCCGAGGGAAAAAAAATCCACACAGACCAAATCGCGGGCGGTCGCTAGTCATAAATAAATAGAATAGTACCTGGGTGTTGATGGGCGCGAATCTGTCTAGAAGTGGCCGGTAAGTGTCCCCGAGGGTGGCCACGCGCGGGACACTGGCGCCCTCGTGCGGCGGCAGCGGGACTATGCACGACAGCTGCGGGACAATACGGGACATTTGAGTGAATTTTTGGCATATTCTCTTCTTCCCCCCCTTGTTTATCCACCACAGGGGGATATCGGGAAGAAATACGAAGAAGAAGATTTTCATACAAACAAGGTGACTTTGAAACCTTGGTTCTCCGCCAGGGATTGACTTGCTGTGATCTACTGATGTCCATCCAGGGAGTGAATCGAGGAGATTCAGATCGTTATCACACACCCAACTGATCTGATCAACATTCTAAGAGATATAAGGATATGTTTAAAAAACAGCGAAATTAGCATAAAAATGTATGGAAATTGGAAATCCTTAAACTGAAAACTATCTCTTAGAATGTTGATCAGATCAGTTGGGTGTGTATAGCGATCTGAATCTCCTCCATTCACTCTCTGGATGGCCATCATCAGATCACAGCTAGGTCAATCTTTGTCGGAGAGCCAAGGCTTCAAAGTTACCTCGTTTGTCTGAAAATCTACTGGTGTCTTTAAATATGTGAACGCCACTGTATATTGACAAAAACTCTTTTTTTTTTCGATATACCACAGTGGGGTACAAAGATGGGGGGCAACGGGAATAGGCCAAATTTTGGATGGCACTTCAATTAAAAAAATATCACCATAACTTAAAAAGTTAAGTAATGCCAAATGCGTATTTACCTAGAATTTCTACTCTACCTGTTCAGTCAACATTAGAGATGGCTAAGGGACCCGATTTTGACCCGACTGCTAGGTTTTAAACCCAGTTGTCACCCATAGACCATTTTATTTATCTAAATAAAATCTCTGAAGATAAGAGATGTTTCGTCCTTTGAACATTTTTATGTATTAACTAGCTTCCGCCCGCGACTTCGTCCGCGTGGATAATAGAGAAAATCCTTAGAGAACCTTCAACCAGGATCCGACCAGCCGTTTTTACGCGATTAGGCGGGTCCCCACCAAGCGCGCCGCCTCGCGAGGCAAGACGTTTGTCGCGTGTGGTGAGCCTCGCATGAGGCTGCTTGCTTGGTGTTCCCGTTCCCGTTCCCGTTCCCGTTCCCGTTCCCGTTCCCGTTCTCTTCCGCTCCGTCCAGTTCCCGTAAAACCTCAAGAACGTCATCCATATATAGAATTTAATATTACTTACCCCATTTACCACATAAAGGTTGCTTTTCAAAATCAAAAAATATATGTTTGCCTATTTATTTTAAGACGTGCTTCTACGAAGTTTAAAGTTAAAATGTCTATTTTATATTCTTTTTCCATAAGTTTTCCATACAAAATTTGAACCCCATTTTCACCCTTTTAGGGGTTAAATCATGTAACTTGTTGGACTTTAAAATAAATGTAATTTTCGCAATCACCATCCCATAAAACCTCAAGAACGACATCCATATCGATTTTTATGTTTACTTACCCCATTTACCCCCTAAGGGGTTGATTTTCAAAACTACAAAATATATGTTTGACTATTTATTTTTAGACGTACTCCTACGAAGTTTAAAGTTGTAATGTCTATTTTATATTCTTTTTCCATACAAAATTTGAAACCCATTTTCACCCCTTTAGGGGGTTAAATCATGTCCACCGTGTTGGACTTCAAAATAAATGTCATTTTCGCAATCATCATACCAGAAAACCCCAATAAGGACATCCATATCTATTTTTAGGTTTATTTACACATTTCACCCCTATTTCATTGCCATAGGGGTTGAAGTACTAACAATATCAATATACGTTGCGTTAGATTTTCTTCCATAAGCCTTTACTATAAATTAAGTGATTTTTACTTCGAAAATGAAGGTTTTTTTCTATACACTACTTCATACCCCTTTTCACCCCTTCGGGGGTAGAATTTTGAAAAACGCTGAGACCCGTATTTATTAATTTTCGATCTTCAGCCTAAACACAAAATTTTAAAATCCTAGCTTCAAAACTGAGGGACTTTCATACAAACTTTCATCCCTTATTTCACCCCCTTAGGGATGGAATTTTCAAAAATCCTTCCTTAGTGGATGCCTACACTGTATGAGGTATCTGTGTGCAAAATTTCAAGTCTCTAGGTCCAGCGGTTTGGGCTGTGCGTTGATAGATCAGTCAGTCAGTCAGTCAATCAGTCAGTCAGTCATTCAGTTTACGATTTTATATATTAAGATTTAACAAGAAATTGTTTCCATAGCAACGTCACATTTGACATATCAATAGAAATAAAGCTGTAAAAAGTTTCTATAACATATAATGTGGGTCTTTATAACCCAGTGGTCGGATTTAGTCCAGGTCTTTTGCCAATCTCTTGTCAACATAAAAACAAAAAACCGACTTCAAAAAACTTACCTCTAAAAAGCAAGAAATAATATTCGTAATAATAAAACACGTCTATTGAAGTCGGGTGGGGCTGGAGTACAAATCCTTTTTTTTATTCTAAAAGCCCCACCCGACTTCAACAAACGTGTTTTATTATTACGAATATTATTTCTTGCTTTTTAGAGGTAGGTTTATTGAAGTCGATTTTTTGTTTTTTTAAACAATTTTTTATTTTTTTATTTTTAGTGTAGGTACTTTTTGTTTTTATTTTTTTTTTAATTATAATGGGTTTGCTCTTGACCCTAGTCTAGCCCGAAAGTAAAGACGGGGTCTACGATGGAGCGAGCTTGCCCAGAAGGTGCCTATTCACTCTGGCCTTGAAAAGAGTCAGGTTGTATGTGCTCGGAAACACAGACGCCGGCAGGGAATTCCATTCCTTGGCTGTGCGCATTATAAACGATGATGAGTAGCGTTTAGTACGCATAGGAGGTATATCAACCAAGAACGGATGGTAGCCTGCAGTGCGTCTGGATGTCCGATGGAAGAAAGGAGAAGGTGGAATGAGCTCTTGAGCACACTCGCCGAAGTACAATCTATAGAAGACCGATAGGCAAGCAACGTTACGGCGGTGAGCCAAGCTGTGAAGCTTAGCTGATACCAGTTTTCCGTCGCCTATTAATCTCTTGGCTCTGCGTTCCACCGAGTCTAGTGCAGCAAGTTGATATTTCGCCGAGCCGTCCCAAAGGTGGCTGCAGTACTCCATGCAAGATCGGACTTGAGCTTCATAAAGGGTTAAAAGCTGCCCAGGCGTAAAGTACCGCTTGACTTTATTTAGGACGCTCAGCTTCTTAGCTGCAGTTTGAGCCTTAGACTCGATAGAGGTGCCGAAGTTAAGGTTAGAAGATAACTCCATGCCAAGAAGCTGGAGAGTGTCGGTTGCTTGGATAGATGTACCTCGGAAAGTAGGAGTTAAGTTGAATGGACTCCTTTTTGCGGTAAACAGACACGCCTGCGTTTTAGAAGCGTTGAAGCTAACAAGATTTTCATCACCCCATTGGGAGACGAGACTTAGCGTCAGGTTCAATCGCTCAACCATGGCCTCTATCATTATTTTCACCTCATCACCACCGGCTCCCGCGCTGGACAGATACCTCTCCATGACAGTACTGTCGTCTGCATAGCCAACAATGCCCGGTGTTAGCAGGTCATTGATGTGCAGCAGGAAAAGCGTCGCAGAGAGCACCGACCCCTGAGGAACTCCGGCATCAATCGCCATGAGGTCAGAGGAGCAGCCATCAATGACTACTCTGATCGACCGTTCACTCAGGAAGTCGGCTACCCAGCTACAAAAGCCAGCGGGGATTCCGTACGCTGGAAGCTTGCTCAGCAAACTTGCGTGCTAAACCCTGTCAAAAGCCTTTGAGATGTCAAGCGAAACAGCAAGTGCTTCGCCGTGTTTCTCAATGGCCTCGCCCCAGCAGTGCGTCACGTACACAAGGAGATCCCCAGTTGATCGTCCCCGGCGAAAGCCATATTGATGATCACTAAGGAGATCGTTATCCTCTAGGTAGGTGAGCAGCTTGCCGTTCAGTACTCTTTCCATAGCCTTACAGAGTATGGAAGTGATGGCGATTGGTCGGTAATTGCTAGGGTCGGCACGACTACCCTTTTTAGGTACATTGGCAAGTTTCCAAGATTTCGGTACGGTTTCGGTCTGAAGGGAAAGGCGGTACAGACATGTCAGTACAAGAGACAACTCAGGCGCACAATACCTCAGCACTCTTGCTGGTATGCCATCAGGACCACTGGCCTTATTCACGTCTAGATTAAGCAGGACTCTACGGACCTCTTTATTGTGTATTGTAATCTCCTGCATCGAAGAATACCTAAGACTTTACCTCGTAAAGTTGGTGGTTGCGTAGAGCCAGTATCCAGATGGGAATTGCTCGCAAACAGAGTGGCAAATAAATTCGCCTTCTCAACTGCGGAGTGAGCCAGCGTCCCATCGGGAACTTGCATGGGAGGCAATGTGGGACGGCAGAAGTTAGATTCGACCGACTTCGATAGGGACCAGAACTGCTTACTACCCGGTGGATAGGATGCGAGTTTCGCCCCAATGCGGCTGACATGGTCGAATCTAGCTTTACGCAACACCCTTTTGCAAGATTTTGCGGCCAAATTAAATGCTCTCTTTTTGGGACCCTACGCGCTCGAATTTCGCGATCGCGAGCTTGCACCCAGGCTTGGTATGCAGACTGCTTACGGGCTTCAGCACGAGCACAGTCCGCATTGTACCACGGTCGGGCTTTGTGACCGAGCGGTACGTCGGAGAATGGGATGAAATATTCCATTCCCTGCCGGATCACATCATCTCACATCAGCAGCATTGTATTAGATAGTATAGGTATATTATTAAGGTAGAAATCAAAATCGGCTCAGCCAAACGTGAGTTAATCGCGGAGAAACATACATACATGCGAGTCAAACTGAGAACCTCCTTTTTTTAAGTCGGTTAAAGAACTACACTTAAGATATCCCTTTTCTAACAAAAAAATAATTATCTTATTCAGTTCATAAACAAAGAAGTTATATGACTGATCATCGAGGTAGTTCACACAAAATCATACTATTTTCGTGCTTTTTTCAAGATTACTTGAAAAGTACTGAACCGATTTCGAAATTTTAAAAAAGGGGACCAATTTGGGAGTTTACCTAATGTAATAACGTTTGAATCATTTCAATCAGTCCAGCCGTCTTCGAGTAATCGGTGTACATACAAAAAACAAAAAAAAAAAAAACAAAAAAAACTGGTCGAATTGAGTACCTCCCTCCTTTTGAAGTTGGTAAAAAATATGCGATTTTAAATTGGCATGGTTCACAATACCTAATTTAAAAAAACAGCCATTTAATTGACATTCTAATCTTGATTCTCAACATAACCATACTATATGGAACAAGCTGGAAAAAAAATGGTAATTGTTTATTTGAATAAACTCGACATCTCGTAACAATATTTTCTTTTATTTGCTCGATGATCTATTTCAACGATTTTCCAAAATAATGTATACTAAAGCAACAAAAACTAAAATGCGACAGTTCGCTAGCTCACAGTGCGCAATTGTACACTTAACAAATTACTTTCCATGGTTAAAATGTATACTGTGGTGATCGATGACTAAGCGATTAGCCTGCAGAAATGCACCCATTGTACTTATACTAAAGCAGCAAAAACTAAAATGCGATAGTCCGCTAGCTCACCCGCTGCTCGTAGGCGCGGCAGACGGTGAGCGGGCGCAGCTCCAGGTCGGCCACGATGAGCGTGCCCGCCAGCGTGCCCGCTAGCACGCGCCCCGCGCACACGCACAGTGATAACACCTGTATATAAGAAAAACACGCTTAATAAGTAAATAAAACAGACGAAATGAATAAAATTAAAACAACCGCAAAATGTCGCAATTCTGTTTCTGTCATAATCAGGGACCGGAAAACCCCTTTATCTGATTAATAGGGAAAATATCCCTAACAATAGGGAAAGCATATTTAAATGCTTCCCAAATGATATGGCTTCCCAAATGATAGGGTTTCCCTATCGATAGTATTTATTTGATTAAGCCTATTGTTAAGGAAATGGTATTAAAAGGCTTCCCAAATGATGGGGTTTCCCAAATGATAGGGTTCCCTATCGAAAGTGTTTATTTGATTAAACCTTTTGTTAGGGAAACCGTATTAAAAGGCTTCCCAAATGATAGAGTTTTCGTATCGATAGGGTTTCCCTATTGATAGTGTTTATTTTATTAAACCAACTAGCGGCCGCCCGCGACTTCGTCTGCGTGGAAAGGTTCTTTGCTATCCCTCGGGAACAATATTTTTTTTTCGGGATGAAAGGTACCCTATGTCCTTTTGTATGCCCCTGACAACGTGTATGCAAAATTTCATGATGATCAGTTCAATAGTTAAGGCGTGAAGGCGTAACAAACAAAGAAACAAACGGACTTTCGCATTTTTTTTTTTTTTTTTTTTTCTCTTTATTCTGGCACAAACAGTCATTATATAAACTAAGTACGTACAAATAGTATGTAAATTTATAGACAACGAGTGCCGAAACTTAACATATAAAATATGATAAAAGAAGAAGAATAGGAAGAAGCTTGTTGAGTTTCAGTTTTTTTTTTTATCTATTAAAAACATAACCATTGTAAATTATACAGATACCTAGCCTTTTTCTTTATTAGCTTTTGGATTTTTTAATCATTCACAATGCTATTTCTATATAGTGTACTAAACTTTCTAGTAATACCTAAGTATATTATTTAACGTTCACAATACTATATTATGTTATGGTATTCAATATTATGAGATCTAATTAACATATTAAAACTTAATACTATTCTTAATTAGTGCACAGTTTTTCCAAAATTTCATGTTTCAGACGTTTTAAAGAAATATTAAAAAGATCAATGCAATTGAACTCACCATTACTTAGATTAAGCGAGCGAAATAGGCAGCTGTTACGAGTGTAATTTTTGTGAAGGGCTGGCGGTAGAAATGTATGGAGGATGCGATTAGAACGAACTGGTAGACGTTTTTTTATAATAAAATTAATTTTAGATAATAGAGTAGAACTATCTATGATACCATTAAGAATTTTGTAAAGAAATAATAAGTCAAATTGTTTTCGTCTATCTTTTAAGCTTAGGAGTTTGAGGTCAATAAGACTATCATTGTATGACATTTGAACGTTACGACGATAATTCAAGATATTAATGAATTTTCTCTGAACTTTTTCTAGTTTTTCGATGTGATTCTTATAAAGGGGGCTCCAGACGACGCTGCCAAAATCTAGAATTGATCTGATATAAGAAAAATAAAGAATTTTTAGGGTTATGATATTTTTAAATGGTTTTGTAACTCTATTAATGAAACCCAAGGTTTTAAAAGCGCGCTTTTTAATTGCTTCAATATGTAAATTGAATGATAACTCAGTATCTATAATAATTCCTAAATCTTTAACATGATTAACACGGCTCAAAGTATTTTGATTGAGGCTATAGTTGTAATAAATTGGGTTTTTATTTCTAGTAAATGTTATTACACAACATTTGTCTACATTTAGATAAAGTTGGTTAGAAGTGCAATATCTAGACAGTGCGTCGATATCATTTTGTAGCTTTATGCAATCTTCATTGCTGGTAACCATTCTATATAGTTTAGTATCGTCTGCATACAATAGATGTTGGGAAAAACGAAGAACGTCACCTATATCGTTAATATATAATGTAAAAAGCAGTGGTCCAAGGTGGGATCCCTGTGGTACCCCAGACGATACCGGTAAGGTACCAGATCTATAGCCTTTCAAGCAAACAGCTTGACTCCTATTACGAATATAAGATTCAACCCATCTAAGTAGACTGCCATGCACACCGAGATCCAAAAGCTTATCTAACAGAAGATCGTGGCTAATTTTGTCGAAACACTTTGAGAAATCAGTGTACACGGCATCCACTTGTACGTTACTATCTAGGGCGTGAGCGAGAAAGTCAGTAAATGTAACCAAATTCGATTCAACACACCGTGACTTCATGAAGCCATGCTGGTTTTCAGAGATATGATTTCGAATTGCAAACGATAGCTGCTGAGCCACTATTTTTTCGAAAATTTTACCAAATACACACAATTTGGAGATGGGTCTATATTCAGTAACGGATCCCCTCCGAGTGCTTTTAGATATAGGCGTAATAAGAGCATGCTTCCACATATCTGGAAATACTCCTGATTGCATAGACTTTCTAAATATATAACTAATTGGTATAAGCAGATCTTTGGCACATTGGGAGATAAGTAGAGGATGAATACTGTCTGAACCAGCTCCCTTATGTATGTTGACACGTTTAAGTTCCCTCAAGATAATGTCATCGCTAAGATCCACGGAACAGATGTCTATACTAGATTCTGTGTATTTGCGTATGTGGCGGTCGGGTCGTGACGCAGGGGTCTCTCTTATGAACACTGATTGAAAGTATTCGTTAAAACCGTTACATATATCGCTACCATCAGAAAGAACCTTTCCGTTATAGTTAATTTTTTGTGGTATGTCACCATTCATTCTTTTTGATTTTACATAAGACCAGAACAGAGATGGGTTTTGCTTTATGTTAGCTTCCGCTAAAGTATTGAATTTATGATAACATTTATCTTCATTTTTTTTCAACCTGGACCTGAGTTTAGAAAAGTACGATAGTCTGCGAGATTACCGTACTTTTTCCATTTACAATGATATTTTCGTTTCTCATTACTAAGTTTTATTAGTGAACGGTTATACCACGGAGGATATTTATTTGTATCGTAACATTTACGAGAGGGTACATATTTTTCTATCAGTTTATTTAGAACCTCGTACATAAATCCAACCATAGAATTAACATTCGACATTGTAGAAAAATTTTGATCCCAGTCCACAGATCTCAGCTCACGACGAATACTATCGAAATCAGCATGAAAAAACTTTTTTTTTGTGAACGAATTCTGTTTTAATGTCGTATCCTGTACCACGGCAGGCATCTCTATACTAATAGCCTTATGATGACTATCCTCGGAGACAAGCGGGTTAGTAGCAGCGGTTACATGAGTATGCTCGTTACAGAAAACAAGATCTAATAATCTATTATTTGTATTAAATTCCGAGTTAAATTGAGACAGTAAAGATAGGCTCATGAAGTCAATTGTGAGTTCGACTAATTGATTACTACTGTCTTCCAATATCATACCACTAGAGTCACCTGGAGACCAATTTGCATAAGTGACATTAAAATCGCCGACTATCAAGAACGCATCATCAGGATTTGAATGTACAATATCGCAAGTTTTGTCATAAAAGGAGCCAAGAAGAGACTGATGGCTGGTGCCGTGAGGTATGTAAGTACACGCTATGTAAAGGTAGGTATTAGTTTTAAGTGAAGATGTGGATTTGCGACCATGGATGGGAACCCTCAACCACAACTCTTCAGTGGGTGGTGGCGCGCACCAAGTTGAACACAGTGTTGGACAAAGTTCGCGCCTTATGGCCACTATGACTCCACCACCACATGTGGCCTTGCTGGTCACTGGGTCGCGATCACATCTATACACCTCGTACCTGTCGTCGAAATATTCTGAGCTGAAAAAGCCGTCGTTTAGCCACGATTCTGTTATACATATGACATCATAGTTACCATTCAAAACATTACATAAAAAAGTATGAGATTTCGTCCGCAGGCCCCTCACATTTTGGTAGTATATTGATATCTTATTAGAATTAGATTTTAAAATAATATTTTCTATAAGTTTCGCTATCTAAGCTACCGATTTGCCCGCTATAATTAAGTTCAATTATGATGAAAATTAAAAGTTCTAAAATGATTTTATTTTTAGGCACATACAATGAGAACGTAAAAAAGTGTACTAAGAAGTCTAAGAATGAATAATTTTGCTTGTTATATTTAAGGAAATGTTGGAAAAAGAAGCACATTAAACTTTCATTATCAAATGATTTTTTATTTTTATTGTTGGTAGACATATTTTTTACAGACAATAGGTAGAATAACATAATAGTATGCGGTTCATATAGGCAATGAGTTAAACAAAAAATATGAATCAGTGTACAGTAAAAGTAATAGTAAAAAACAAAACAACAATTAAATAGTCACTTTATCTTCACCAGATCACTAGAATTAGATATATGGATCACTTTGGAAGTATCGTTTTTACGTAAAAATATTTTACAGTCTTTCAACCAAATATATTTATAACCATTTTCGCTTCCCAGCTTACGAGCCTGACTATATAAAACTTTGTTATGGGGAGCAAGATGCTCGTTCACGAAGACCGGGTGGGAGGGTCCATCGAAGCCCAAGTCGGCGGTATTTAGACCACGCCGCGCTCGTACTGCCGCCAAAAAGTCACTCTTCTTACGCCGCTGAGTGAATCTGACGATTATATTTGGTATATCCGAGGTTTGTATAGTTTGATTGCGATTTTGATTTTTCGAATCTTGTTGGGGGTAGCGCCTGACCCGATGAACGTAGTCGACGTCAGACTCGGATAATGTGTAGCCTATTTTCGTCGCAATTGAGTTGAGAATGCTGTTAAGGTTTTCGCCGTTTTTTAATGGAATTCCTATGAATTCTAGATTATTAATACGGCCCTGTTGATCTTTCATTTTTAGTTGGTCACTGAGTAAGGTCACCGTAGTATTGGTTTCACTCAATTCTTTTTCTAACGAACGAACCTGGTTGCTAGTTGTTTCGTGTTCACTTGTCAATTTAAACAACTTTTGTTTCTGAACACTTTGTTCTTTAACCAAATTATCACTTGTTTGTTTCAAACCAAGAAGTTGGGTCTTAAAATCGGTGAAATCATCTCTCAGTAGTTTAAAACTTTCACTTTGTTTTTCAGACACTTCCTTGAATGTTGACATTATATCCTGTTGAAATTTAGCTAAAGTATAAAGTATTTATAATATTAGTAAGGATTGTTAGGGAAAGCGTATTAAAAGGCTTACCAAATCATAGGGTTTCCCTATCAATAGGATTTCGGTATCGATAGGGTTTCCCTATCGATAGTGTTTATTTCATTGCCAATTGTTACGGAAAGCTTTTTTAGCGGATAGGGTTTCCGTATTGATAGGGTCACCCAATCAAAAACCCCTTTAAGGGTAAGCGGTTCCGGTCCTTGGTCATAATGCGCCACTAAATCCACTAATTGATAACAAATAAAAAAATGCTATGATTTATAAATTATCATTATCACCAATCGGTTAACATAAAAAATCTGCCCTTGAATTGAATATTGTATTTCACGTAAAGCAGAGAGCTGCATGAGTATTTTCTTCGTTTTAAAAATAGACTCATTTCACATTAATATAAGGTTGCATTTTATTTTTGTTTCTAGCACATAAAGAAAGTGTGAACTACAAATTGTCGTTTAAGACTCTAATTGTATAGCCATAAGATCGCATATCGCTCACCTGGCAAGGTTGCTCCGGCTCATCGCACGCTATCAGCTCGGGCATAGAGTGCAGACTCTCGGAGCAAGGCGCGAGGCGGCTGCAGTCCACTTGTAGACTATCAGAAGGGAATAAGGTCGCATATCGCTCACCTGGCAAGGTTGCTCCGGCTCATCGCACGCTATCAGCTCGGGCATAGAGTGCAGACTCTCGGAGCAAGGCGCGAGGCGGCTGCAGTCCACTTGTAGACTATCAGAAGGGAATAAGGTCGCATATCGCTCACCTGGCAAGGTTGCTCCGGCTCATCGCACGCTATCAGCTCGGGCATAGAGTGCAGACTCTCGGAGCAAGGCGCGAGGCGGCTGCAGTCCACTTGTAGACTATCAGAAGGGAATAAGGTCGCATATCGCTCACCTGGCAAGGTTGCTCCGGCTCATCGCACGCTATCAGCTCGGGCATAGAGTGCAGACTCTCGGAGCAAGGCGCGAGGCGGCTGCAGTCCACTTGTAGACTATCAGAAGGGAATAAGGTCGCATATCGCTCACCTGGCAAGGTTGCTCCGGCTCATCGCACGCTATCAGCTCGGGCATAGAGTGCAGACTCTCGGAGCAAGGCGCGAGGCGGCTGCAGTCCACTTGTAGACTATCAGAAGGGAATAAGGTCGCATATCGCTCACCTGGCAAGGTTGCTCCGGCTCATCGCACGCTATCAGCTCGGGCATAGAGTGCAGACTCTCGGAGCAAGGCGCGAGGCGGCTGCAGTCCACTTGTAGACTATCAGAAGGGAATAAGGTCGCATATCGCTCACCTGGCAAGGTTGCTCCGGCTCATTGCACGCTATCAGCTCGGGCATAGAGTGCAGACTCTCGGAGCAAGGCGCGAGGCGGCTGCAGTCGAGGCGCGCGGTGATCTCGCGGGTGACCACCGACCACTGGTATACCGTCACACCTGAACACAGAGATGACCATCAGCCATATTTAATGTCCCACTGCTGGGGCACAGGCCTTCCTTATGAGTGAATAAGAAGTATGGGCCATAGCCCACCACTCGGGCCCAATGCGGATTGGTGGGTGTTAACGACTGCAAATGCACCCGGGACCAACAGCTTAACGTGCCTTTCGAAGCATGGAGGAGCTCAAGATAATACATTTTTGGTCACCCATCCCACGACCGACCCTTGCGAAAGTTGCTTAACCTCCGCAATCATTGGGCCAGGCGCTAAACAACTGCACCACCGAGCTCCTCCGTGTTTATAAATAAATAACAACTGATATTTTGCGAGGAGACCATCAGCTTGAATTTTTAATAAATTGTGTATTTACACGGTCATTATTTTTTGCGGGAGTGTCACTAGTGTTGCCAATAATGTCGCCTTAATATAGGATATAATGCAGATGTTTTAGAAGAAGAAATTAGTTTTATAATTTTTCACTTTTGTCAGGAGAAGAGTTTTTTCGTTTTTTTTACTATTACTCACCGGGACTGCAGTACCCGTACACGTAGGGCTGTCGATGGTGCGCGGCCAGCAGGCGCGGGGACGCCGGTGCTTCCACGCTGTGCGCAGCCCTGACTCCGCCCGACCATATCGAGTACGCGTGGAGACCGTCCCCGCCCGCCCATACTTCACAACTGAGGCAATACAGATCATTATATAACTAGTAGCTCATTATTACTAGCTCAAACCAAGCTCGAAGGATCAAAAATTACAAAATTTTGCTGAAAATCTTGTATTTACTATACTAAACCACTTACAATGAAACATAAATAGTTTAATAAATAAAGTGGTAACTAGTCGTAGTGAGACTAATCTAATCAAAGGTTGTGCGAAGTCTTATTGCGACCCGACCATATCGAGTACACGTGGAGACCGTCTCTGCCCGCCTACACTTCACAATTGAGAAAATAGAGATAATATTAAGTAGAGTACTAGCTCAAATCCGGCTCGAAGGACCAAAAATAACAAATATACTTTTGTTTATGCAAGTAAATAATAAAGTTCTGTAACATACATTACAGCAAGATACATATGTGTAGTGTATGTGTATTGTAAGTGTGTTGTATGTTTACATGTGTAGTGTTTGTGTAATCGCCTGCACATTTCACATCATCAATGTCGCAGTAGCGTTAAACTGCAGTTAATAAATATTTTTTTTTTGTGTGGATTTACTTGCAATAAATTGATAGCCTGTTGAATTCTGATCGCCGTCTTTTAAAATCTTCTCATCTTGAATATATCTTAAGCAGCAGTTTACAGTATGGGGCCGTTCAAATATTACGTAAGCAGATTTTTTTACAATTATTTACCCCCCCATCCCCCTTGTCAGCAAAAGTAAGCAAAGCTCTTACACCCTTCCCCATGCTTACGTAAACATTTTTCAATTGTGCGTTTCCTTTTCAAACATAGACAATGTGAGGGTTGCTATTCGTGTAAAAAAAGTAAATAACTACCGTTGACGTAATCATCATCTAGACTCCCCTACCCTCCATGTCATCCAAAATAAGCAAAACAAAGACCCCCCCCACCCCATCATAGTGCTTACATAATACTTGAACGGCCCCTATGTGTAGGGTATGTGTATTGTATGTGTAGTGTATGCGTAGTGCATTAGTAGTGTATGTGTAGTGTATTAGTAGCGCATGTGTAGTGTATGCATAGTGTATGTGTAGTGTAGTGTCTCACCCTGTGGGCGTGGGCACGGCGGCGAGGCACGTGAGCGAAGTCGCAGCGCCGAGCTCCGACAGCACAAACCCTCCCTCTGCACCCACGCGCGTCGACATCACTAGGAATAGCCTGCACACATATACACACACACTTAGACCGGCCACACACAGACGTAATCACGTAACGGAATTCCGAACGTAATTTCGACAATGTATGAAGATTCCGTACGGAAAAAACACGCTTGTGTGTGGCAGCCCATAGATTTTGTATGCAGCTGCTGCGTTCGGAATCACGTACGTACGGAATTCCGTAACGAGATTCCGTCTGTGTGTGGCCGGCCTTAGGCTGATCACACAAAGACGGAATCCCGTTACGGAATTCCGTACATACGTGATTCCGAACGCAGCAAATGCATACAAAATCTATGGCCTGCCACACACACGCGGGATTTTTCCGTACGGAATCCTTACTATCCTTACTAATATTATAAATGCGAAAGTCCGTTTGTTTGTTTGTTACGCCTTCACGTCTTAACTACTAAACCGATCATCATGAAATTTTGCATACACGTTGTCAGGGGTACAGGGTACCTTTCATCCCGAAAAAAAGTATTTTTCCCAAGGGATAGCAAAAAACGTTTCCACGCAGACGAAGTCGAGGGCGGCCGCTAGTCTTCATATATTGTCGAATTCCGTTCGGAATTCCGAATCGGGATTCCATCTGTATGTAGCCGGCCTTAGACCAGTATTTTACTCGTCAACGCCCGGAAAACGAGACACAATAGATTTTTCTTAAACATGCGCGGAAATATTGTCGTTACTTTTGAATAAAGAACACGCGAAGTATCATATTTACGTAGACTGAAACAACTAAATCACTTCCCGGCGCGTTCTTTGAATTTGGAACGAAGAGCGCGCCAGCAATGTTGTATGAAACGGTGTGTTGTTTGAATTTAGAACTCTTTCATCTATCGTATACATTGCGTTCTCGTGGCTGCTTAGCCACAGATGCGTTTACCTTTCGGCACAAACTGTAAAATAAAATAAAAAATTGCCGGTAAAGCGAAGTTCGTTGTTATTTTGTTAATATAAAATAATTAAAATGAGGTCCGGTGATTCTGAAAATGAAAATGAAATGAACATTGACTGCACTCCACCAGATTTAAGATCGGAAGCTAAATTAGCGATGGAAGACCTGCTTCCAGCGAAATCAAAAGAAAAATATATGAAAGTATATGAAAATTTCATGTTCTGGAAAAACGAGAAAAATACAAAATTGTTCTCCGAAGCAGTGTTTTTGGCGTATTTCAATGAAATTACTAAAACTAAAAAGCCGTCTACATTATGGGCGATTTATTCTAAGCTGAAGTGTACAGTTTATATTAAAACCTAACATGAGCAGTATAACTTTTAATATTAATTAAATTTATTATGTAAAGGCCCTTTTTTATTTCCTTGCATTTTTTAAGAAAAGCACTATATATGCCTCGGCCGAAATGGCAATTGCCTATTTCGCTGCCTTTGCAATAATGTACTATTGTATTCTTGTCCGGACGCCGGCGACCGCTCGTGCGTTGATGAATTAAGCCCTTGTTTCATAAAGTCCAATTAAGGCCCTCCGCACATGGCTCGTAAGCGTATCGTCAAGACGCGACGAGTAAGATACGAGCAGAGCTCTACACACGAATCCTAGCGTAGGCGTACATATTGTTCCACTAGCTAGACTCTAGCTAGTGGAACAATATCTACGCCTACGCTAGAGCTTCACATTGACGGGAATTCATCACCAAACATATACCTATAGAAAGTATTTTCTACGCTTGCTTTTTTACGCCAGTACGCTACGACTATCGTATTGACATTAAAATCTCATACGATACCATGTGCGGAGGGACTAAGTTCAAAATTCTGTTCCATTTTGAAATTAAACCAGAAGTTAGTGCCTAATCATAGTTTGTGAAACAGGCACTAAGACCCGTATTAAATAAACGGCTTTCAATATTGAGAGCTTTCTTAAGATCATACTTTGAGATGCTGTTCTTATAAGAATCAGCATCTCAAGTATGATCTTAAGATAGTCCTAAACATTGAGAGCAGGTTATAAAAATGGACCTTAGTGCCTGTTTCACAAACTTCAGGTTTAATTTAAAAATGGAACAGCATCTTGAACTTAGTCGTGATTTGTGAACTGTGGCCCTCCCATGAGTTAATGCAATTTGTTTACGCTACCGTAAACTATCGGATATAACTACTCCAAGTCAATGCGAGTGAAAAAAGAGAAAACTATAGTTTACGGTAACGTAAACAGTTTGTATCAACTCATGGTTGAAACCGACTGACTTATTGAAAGTAATACGAGTAGCTCGATGGTACAGTGTTTTAAGCCGGCAATACACATTTGGGCCAAGGTAGTGGTCCAGCACGTTGGGCCAACATGTAGAGATCTACTTGGCGGTATGTCGGTAGTAATGTTGTTGGGTTTTCGTGCATACATCAAAGGATGTTGGCGCGCTCCGAAAAACAATGTTCACACGTTGGGTTCCTATTTAGTTTGTTTTTATTCGTCAGCAAAGTAAACAAGGTAGTGTTGCACGTGAGTGAAATATTTATGTTTCCGAGTTAATGAGATATTACAATTTATAGAAACATACCGAAATTAACCAATTATACGGAATCCAAAGCATATACGACATAAAAACAAAAACAATGTACGTTACTAATCTAGATAAATAAAACATACTTAACATCAAAGATGTTTAGCAAAGTTGTAGAAGTGCGTTTAATAATTATAGAAGGATATTATTAAACGCACTGTACAAAATAAATTGCTGCGGCTGCAAGAGATTCCACGTCCATCTCTATTAAAGAGCCAATGCAGAATCAGCAGAATGATCGGTACACGATTGTGTAAACAGTGACATTTGGAATTCATTATGTTGGCGCAACATGCTTGGCCAATCCCTTGGCGCAATGTGTACTGCCGGCTTTAGCTTTAGCGTACGGCTTTAGCGCAACTTTTGCAAGGGTCGATAATGCATGGCATGACGTAATGAGCTGCTATGATACGTACCTGCCGCACTGCAGCGCTACAGCGACGCGCTGCAAGCGCTGCAGCGGCTGCAGCGCGCTGATGGCCGACGGGGCGCCGCCTACAGATTCATGCACCGATACGCTCCACGCGAACGCGCACGACGATGCGCTAAGGGGAGAAAAGTTAGGAATGTAAAAAAGAGGTGTTCCCACAGAATGGTCATTTTGAACTTACCATCCAAATTTTAAGGATATGTCCAGTCCATGAAACTAAACAACTTTCTCTAAGAAACATGTGTCAAATATCGCCAGAAAATTTGGTCATCCCATACTAAATTGATCACGTGATCTCTTTGATTTGTATGGAAAATCGGTTTTTATTTACATATTTGACCATGTGTTGCTTAGAGAAAGTTGTTTAGTTTTATGGACTGAACACATCCTCAAAATTTGGATGGTAAGTTCAAAATGACCCTGTATAATAGTACTAAACATACAGAAGCCCATCTGCGCGAGGACAATCAAATAATAAGCTACTCTCGCTGCACGGCAATAAAGTACAATTTCAAATTGCACAGCGCTGGATGCCTAATATTATAAGCGCTTCCGAAGCGCTTCTCTTTCTGTCGCGTAGCTCTGTCTCAACCGACACACGCCACCCCTCGTGCGCTGGCTCGACTGAGTCAGCCGCGAGCAGTAGACTAATATAAAAGTTTAAGCGTGGAGTGAGACCCTCTAGTGGTACAAAGCCAAAACTCATTAAATTCCTTCATTCATAATAACGTACGAAAAACTTTCGACTCCGTCTGACATCCGTATTCACAAAATTACTATGTGGTCTCACAGTTTCCGCGCACGCACAGCGTTCCAATCCCGCCTACGTAATACCCGGAACCCTATTTTTGAATCGCTCGACTCCAGTCGAGCGCTCGTTTCTACTGATTTTCGTTCGACATCTCATTGTTTTAAGTCATATGTCGAACGAAAATCACTCGAAAAGAGCGCTCGACGCCTGCCGAGCGATTCAAAAATAGGGCCACAGGGCTCTGTCACTCCGCGCGAGAAAAGAACATGATAATGGTGACGATAACACAAAACCCATGTCCCTGGAAGAGATAAGGGAAGATAACCCTCAGGACCGTCAGGACACAGTTATCTGCTCCGCATGAATTATCAGGGCATGATAAAAGATGCGATACCACCAAATTTACGTTCCTGGGAGACGGCACGAGTGATTAACCCTCAGGAAACTGTCATTCACTGTTAATGTACGATTAATAAATAAGATAGATATAGTATGCAATGTAACCCTAGTTGATAAGAATAATACAGGGTAATTTTTTTAACACCATCCAAATTTTTTCTAGGCATTAGGTATCATTAAAACTCCTCAATTTTGAAAAAAAAATAGGTAGGTAATTTTTTGCAAAAAAATATTTTGTCCGAGTGAATTGTGACAACAGCATGGTTACTAGTCAAATACTATCGTCCTACATGTTTTGAATGAGAGGCAACTACTAGGTGAATGTTAAGGAGCGAAGGGAGCGCTGTGCGACCTGAATTTCACTTTTTTATGTCTACCTTTCCGTTAGTAGTGTTTTACTTTTAAAAACGAACTTATTATACAATATTTTATTGCCAAGTACGGGTGGCAACCCGAAATTGGTTCCTAAATCGGATGCTAGATCCGATTTAGGAACCAATTTCGGGTTGCCATCAGGATATGTAATCGGCGCTTAAGACTCACTAGTAAACAGAGATTCGTCCTTGGTTGTCTCCGAGCCATATTTTGGATCCGACGCGGCAGATCGCTGTTACGGTCACTGGTTCACCTTCCGCCGTTTTGTCTGTATAAGTATTAAAATTATTGAGTAATTGATAGGGAAACGCTATAACTGATAATTCCAAGACACAACTTAAAACAAAAATTTCAACATTAAAAATGTAAATTTATTTTAGCTCTTACGCCTGTAGCCAGCGAACTAAAATCTATGGAAGTGTAATTGCAAACAAATATTGCTTAAAAAAGGCACCACGGGGCGAAAAAGTACAACCCGCCCAGCTTGAGTCGGGCCAGCCACGCACCCGGTGATTGAGGTTAATGTTCTTTACAATAATTGCAGTTTGTATTATGGAGAAAAGAGGAAATGAGAAACTTTATTATAAATGACGTCCTGTGTAGTCAAATGGTGTAAAAGACGCAAAGCAGTAAAAAATATGCAAAAACGTATCATATTTTTTCCGATTAAGTATAGAAAATATCTATGAGTATACAAATTATGGTCTCTATAAGCAACCAGTGCTCACACGCTTTGTGCTGCATAATTAAATGCCAGCATTTTTAGTTCCATCCACTTAGTTGTACTTTTCATGTGGTGCCGTTTTTTGAGCGCAATGCTGTTCCATAGATTTTAGTTCGCTGCCTGTAGTACCGCCGCGAAACACCGCCGTAAGTTCCGCCACGAGTTCTAATCCACGTTGTCCTAATTGCGATTCCGCCTGATCAGCTCCGTCTATTGACACACGCGAAATTAATGACCCGAAATCGCTACGTAGGTGTGATCAGTATATATCGTCGTCGAAAGAAGTCAGTTCATGGCGGAACTACCGCGGTATCACTGGTACCGTTTCGCAGCGAACGTGTGCTACAGGCGTAATAATTCCAAGACATATCTTAAACATAAAAATGTCAACATCAAAAATAATTTTTTTTTGGCACTGAAAACCCGATTATTTTCCAAATCAACTGTAAAATACGATTTAGGTTGCTTTGTATCAACAAAAGGTTGCTATGTAATATTTCGCCACAGTCACGGGACTACACATACATATCTACGGCCCCTGACCAGAAAAGGTGTAGAAATAAAAGACAAAAACACAAAACAAATATAAGTATTTTATTTCAATATAAAGTTCACGCGGAAATCTAAAAGAAAAAATACATCTTTCAAACATTATGTATGTCGTAGGATAATCGTATAAACCGGATCTTTGCAAAACTAAGAGGTCAATTTAACCCATTAAAATAAGATCTGAAAAGGGGGTAATGGTTGCACCAAATCAGGTATTTTTGGTTTTTGGATATATTGTTGTTAATGTGGAGGCAATAATAAATCCAAGTTTTCGACCTGGGCAGACGACCGGCGGGCTGATTATCTAATTAGAAACCATCTAGCGACCGGTTGCAGTTCACAGATGATAGTGATCCATTGCTACTTCTTTTTGGATTTAAAAAAAACATACCAAAGAAAAGTAGCAATGTATGTGAAATGAAACCGGTCGCTAAATAGTTTCTTTTTAGATAATCAGGATGCGGGTCAATCGCAAAAAAAAATGGTACCTTTTTTCAGTTTTTGTCGACTTTGACCCAGAAGGGCTTGTTTGTCATCAAGATTGTGTAAAAAAGTGCGATTGTAGAATTACGAAAAACGCTGACACACATCAATATTAATTTTCAATCTTCAGCCTAAATACAAAATTTGACGGACTTTCATACAAACTTTCATCCCCTATTTTATCCCCTTAGGGGAAGAATTTCCAAATTTTTTTTCTTAGTAAATGTTTACACCATTATAAGGTATCTATGTGCAAAATTTCAAGTCTCTAGGTTCAGCGGTTTGGGCTGTGTAATATCAGTGCTATATCAGTAAGTCAGGACTTTAAATTTTGTATATTCGATATTCTACCTAACACCTTGTTTGGATGGATCACTTGGGTCCCTAAAACGGCAAATAATAAACGATGAAAATGCCAGTAGGAAAACCTAACTCGAGGAATTAGCGATTATCTATATATCTATAAACATATAATAAAACTGTAAATTCTAAAAGTTTGTGCGCGAATCACGCAAAAACCGCTGAACGAATTTTGATGGGATTTTCACAGTTTGGTAGCTTGGGGTCCAACTTAAAATCTTAGTTATGTTTTATCTAATTCAGGTGGGTAGAACCTGGGGACCAGCTTAAACTCTCCGTAGTACTAGCTCTCATACACTAAGGAGATCATTTAAACTGGTCCTCTTATTAAGTCGCGGGAAAAAGGGATACCTATTGGGGATTTGTCTACTGTCCACGCGGACGAAGTCGCGGGCGAAGGTTAGTTAGAAATAAAGCTTCAGATACATAAATACTTCCGAATAACATGAAATTTAGGTAATAAATTGTATTTTTAAAAATTGGCTAAATTTTGAAAAGCTGTGTCTCCGAAACTATCGGTCATATCAAAACCATTTTACCCTCAAATAGTTGCAAATTTAACCTTCTTTAAAACTTTCTTACACAATCTTGATGAAAAACTAGTCCTTCTGGGTCAAAATCGTCAAAAACTTAATGGTACCTTTTTTTTTTTGTTTTTGAGAATGACCCGGTCGTCTGCCGAGGTCGAAAACTTCGATTTAAAATTGCCTCCACATGACCAACAATATATCCAAAAACCAAAAATACCTGATTTGATGCAACGATAAATGACTAATTTAATTGGATCAACTCCCGGATAATTGGAATCTAAGATATATTTTCACAATCGTCTGAGCATTTTCTAGGATTTTTGTAAAAATCCCAGTATGTTTCGGAAAATTGGAAACTTGAATACTGATTGGGTAATCTAAGAATCGATTTAGTCTGATTGGTCTAACATACGCTGGATTTTTGTAAAAATCCTAAACATTACTGGGACGATTGCAAAGATCTTTCTCAAATTCAAATTATACGGTTTTTTGGAATCATAATAGGGTTTTTGTAAAGATGCGATTGGTACGAATATTCTACGACATAGAATGCTAGTCAGATTAGTTGGGTGAGTATAGCGATCTGAATCTCCTCTATTCACTCCCTGGATGGCCATCATCAGATCACAGCTAGGTCAATCCGTGGCGAAGAACCAAGGCTTCAAAGTAACCTCGTTTGTATGAAAATAACACCTGTATCCCTAGACAAAGTTGATGTGTGTATATAGCCTCGTACTTACCGTACTTGAGCGGCAGCACGTGGTGGTTGGTGAACTTGCCCCCCTCCACCACCAGCGACCGCACGCGCCCCCCCTCCCCGCCCATCCACACCTCCCACCCTTCCGTGCCGTCTTCTACGAGAACAAATATCATCATTATGTATATTTATAAAATAAGTCTATTTGTTGTTTCTTCTAATAATATTTATAAATAACTAGCTGCCGCTCGCGACTTCGTCTGCGTGGAAAGTTTTTTGCTATCCCTCGGGAACAATACTTTTTTTCAGGATGAATGGTACCCTATGTCCTTCTCTGTACCCCTGACAACGTTTATGCAAAATTTCATGACGATCGGTTCATTAGTTGAGACGTGAAGGCGTAACAAACAAACAAACAAACGGACTTTCGCATTTATAATATTAGTAAGGATAGTAAGGATAAGCGGCTGCCCGCGACTTAGTCTGCGTGGACAGGACAGTTTTTTCTCTATATCTCTAGAATTGTGCTATTTTTACCGACTTCAAAAGGAGGGAGGTACTCAATTCGACCCGTTTTTTTATTTTTTTTTTTGTATGTACACCGATTACTCGAAGACGGCTGAACCGATTGAAATTATTCAAACGTTATTACATTAGGTAAACTCTCAAGTTGGTCCCATTTTTTAAAATTTTGAAATCGGTTCAGTACTTTTCAAGTAATCTTGAAAAAAAACACGAAAATAGTATGATTTTGTGTGAATTACCTAGAAGATTAGTCGTATAACTTCTTTGTTTATGAACTGAATAAGATAATTATTTTTTTGTTGGAAAAGAGATATAGTCTCTAGAATTGTGCTATTTTTACCGACTTCAAAAGGAGGGAGGTACTCAATTCGACCCGTTTTTTTTTTTTTTTTTTTGTATGTACACCGATTACTCGAAGACGGCTGAACCGATTGAAATTATTCAAACGTTATTACATTAGGTAAACTCTCAAGTTGGTCCCATTTTTTAAAATTTTGAAATCGGTTCAGTACTTTTCAAGTAATTGTTGTGATTTAGAATATAATTAATGAAAAAGAGTACTGAAATTATTGTCAAATTGTATTGTCCTTTCTAGTTTGCCGGAAATACATTTTATTTGTAACAAACTTGCTCAAATCGGAAATTAATATATGAATTTGTTTGTTTTAAACTTGCTAAAAGCAGAAATTAATTTATGAATTTATGTTTGTTATTTTGTTAGATTAAAAGTCTAATTAATTACACTACCATAATTATCCTTGTTACTTTTAAATTAATATTTTCGGAAACGGATACGGTAGACATATTTTTGTAATGATTTTGTTATATTTTCGGAAATACATCATATTTGCAACAATATGTAACATAAACTTACTCAAATTGAAAATTAATGTATTAATATATATTTACTATTTTATTAGATTAAAAGTAAATTTAATTACACTCAAAACAAAATTATCTTTGTTACTTTAAATTAATATATTCCGGAAACGGATATGGTAAACATTATTTGGTATCAACTTTGTTAGAATAATGGTTACAATAAGTTTGCTGTAAAGTAGTTTTAGATGGTAGAGGCATTCTTGGTCGAGACGCCTTAGTGTAAGGACTTACTTATAATTGTGGAAGGAAAATAAAATAGTAATCAGACTACTGAAGTTTTTATTATAAGTCAGAAGTGCTACGAACCACGAGCCGCCATGCCGGATGAACATTGTAAGCAGAGATGTGAATTATTTGAAATACATGTATTTAAAATACAAATACAAAATACAAAATACGTATTTGTATTTTGTATTTGAAATACTTTTTTTCAAAATGTATTTTGTATTTTATTTGAAATACTTTTTATGAGGTATTTAGTATTTTTAAAATACAAATTACTTTTTTCTGTGTATTGGTATATGTATTCTGTGGTATAGGTATGTCATGTCAATGTCAAACAAAACAAAACAACCAATCACAGAGCTCGGTAATTTGTCATGACACTTCGTTTTCTATCTATACCAATGGGTTCTAATGGGTGCATTTTAGCAGACTAATCGCTAAAGAGTTCTACACTAGGCAGACGTGGGCCACGTATGCCGATCTGCGTATAATATTAAGGATGATCTCTTTGAACAAATGCTAGTGTTAAAAATCAGTGAAATAATATGAAGTTATTTTATACCATATTTTATTTATTTGACCAGTTTTAACACTAATATTTTTTAAAGCTACAAAGATCCCAAGTTAGAGTGTTTGTAAAAATTAGTCTGCCGTTATCGGCCCAATTTAAAAAAAAAGGATGGTACAGAAACGAAACTTGTTTCCAAGTATAGAGTCTGGCCAACGAGTCGTGCATTTCAAACCCGCGACAAATTTAAAATTTTCTTTCTCTAGATATTATTATCATTAGGGTTGACTTATAATATGGCACCAAAAAAATGTATCCCAGTGAAAAAAAGTTATAACCTCCTTAAATAACCTAAAAATAAAAACTAAAATCGTTTAAAATAGCTCAAAAAACCATGAAATAATATTGTAATCACAAATACGCATAAAAATTTTAATAAAAAAACGTCTATTGAAGTCGGTTGGGGCTCGAAAGAGGAAAACTTTTTTTATTCTAAAATCCCCACCCGACTTCATTAGACGTTTTTTTTATTAAAATTGATATGTGTATTGGTGATTTTAATATTACTTCTTGCCTTTTAGAGCTATGTGAAGCTGTTTTTGTTTTTATTTTTAGGTTTTTGAAGGTTTTTCTTTTTTAAAGAAGCTTTTATATTTTTAACTTTTTTGTAGTAAGTGTCTAAGCATGTAATATTTTTTAATTTTATATATTTTCAAAATGTCCATAACTCAATTTCTAAATTTACGCTGTTTGTTTTTAAAGAGTTGTTGTGCTTTTGTAGTCCAAGTCTATTCCAGAACGTCGCAGACCATAACTTGATTTGTTTTGGATTATCACAAATCTACCAATATCACAATCACTATACATATTCTATTTGAGTTTGAGGAGTTCCCTTGAATATCTTCGAAGTCCAAGGTCCAATGTCAATTAAATTAAAAGGACACTTAAGGGTATCCCTTTTCCAACCAAAAATTGGTTCATAATAACCAAGTCGTCAAGGTGTTTAACGCAAAATCGTAGTATTTTCAGGATTATTTGGAAAGTACTGGAACGTTTTAAAAAATAATAAAAATTGGGACCATCTCGCAAGAAAACTCAGTCAAACAAAAAATAACCACCAAATTCGGTCTATAAATATCGAATATACGCGCGAACAACTATAAAAAAATACAATCGAATTTAGAACCTCCTCCTTTTTTGAAGTCTGTTGAAAAAAGACAACCCGAATGATATTGATAATATCTATATTTGGAAACAAGTTTCATTTCTGTATCATACTTTATTAAAAATCGGGCCACAGGTCAAGGGAACAGAGTGGAACAGTTGCATTGTCTAATTGCGTTGTTTTTTGCAAACTGTATTTTTTGCGGTTAATTATTGTTACTTTAGAAGAAAGTTCATGAAATGATCTAGTGTCGGCCACGGTCATGCTCTTTGTTTTCTTATGTTATGTATTAGGCATGAGGGAGGCAGTTGTTTTCATAACAATATACCTTATTTTATCGACAAAAACACCCACATGTTGGGGTCTATCCCCACTCCTGTTGGAATGGCCGCCATTTTAAGGGTCATAATTCAAACAAAAATAACTCTCAAAAAATGCAACGTAGAGCAATAAATTTTGAAGTCGTTTTGTAGATAATATCCCTGTGTATTTGAATAATGCAAATGTCCTAGTTTTTGAGAAATGTAATAAAAACTCAAAAAAAGTACACAAATTTCGTATAAAATTTTACTTCAGTAATTTTTTATGACATATTTAAGTCGAAAGTTCACACATTATTTTTTTAAGTTGATAGGTGGTATTATTAGCTTTCGAACAGTATTTTTGTTATAACTGTAGGACTTCTAAATCCAGAGAAATTTATATTTTTCCGCAAGGTCATCTAAAAAAAGTCAAATTTAAAATAGCGGCCATTCCAACAGGAGTGGGGATAGACCCCAACATGTGGGTGTTTTTGTCAATAAAATTAGGTATATTTCACGCCTTTAAATTATCGCTAGTTCAAGACCAAAGGCACTGTATAAAAATTTATAATTCTCTCTGAAACTTTGTGTTTTTTGTTTATTGCAAAAGATAAAGATAACGTCTTCTAATTAATTATTATGGACTGTGTAGTACCTAGTGTGGTAGTACACTTGTAACTGTTAATAAAAATAATAACAATGATAAAAAATAAAATACGAAAAAAGGTATTTTATTTGAAAAAAGTATTTTGAAAATACGTATTTTGTATTTAAATACTTTTTTTGAAAACTATTTTGTATTTTTATTTGAAATACAAAAAATAGCCAAGTATTTGTATTTTATATTTAAATACTTTTAATAAAGTATTTTGCACATCTCTGATTGTAAGTAATAAGTATCATGTTATTTTTAATGTAAAAGTGCAAAGCAGCAGTCTGATAAGAAGTTTTCCCTTTTCCTGATATCCTGTTTTTATACATAGTATCCTATCCTACCCTCACTGCAATTTATTGATAAATATTAACCGATCGAACTCGCCGTTTGTTGAGGCAGTATAGTTGCATCATGAAGTTTGTGATAGAATTTGGTCGAGGCAACTCTTCGACAATTCTGTTCTAACGCATTTGATGCTTTTGGTTGGGGCAACTCTCCAACAAAGTATTGATGCAGATACTTCATGGTGTACCTAGGCTAGTCTTGTGATGCCATGGCTGCTGTACATGGGCGCGCTTGGCCAGAGCTACTCTCTGGTAGTGTTACTTTGTGCATCAGGCTCGGTGTCGATGGTATTTCGATCGAATTTTATTTTCGATAGATTATCATCTGCATTCGATTCTTTTGGTCGGGGCTACTCTCCGGCAGAGCAATCGAATCAGATTTTTAGTAATTTAACTGTAGTAGGCTTGCGATGCTTTGACTGCTGTACATGTTACGTTTGGCCAGAGCTACTCTCTGGTAGCGTTACTTGTGCATCAGGCTTCGCATCGACGGTATTCCGATCGGATCTTATTTTCAATCGCTTTATACTCTGTAATCGATGCTCTCGGTCGGGGCTACTCTCCGGCAGGGTAATCGATACAGATGTGTAACAGTAGTATCTTTGCGATGCGTTGACAGTTGTACATGGTGCGTTTGGCCGGAGCTACTCTCCGGTAGCGTTACTTGTGCATTGGGATTCGCATCGATGGTATTTCGATTGAATTTGATTTTCGATAGTTTTGTCCTCTGTATTCGATGCTTTTGGTCGGGGCTACTCTCCGGCAGAGCCATCGATGCAGGTTATTAGTAGTATAACTGTAGTAACTTGCGATGCTGTGACTGTTGTACACGGGGCGTTTGGCCAGAGCTACTCTCTGGTAACGTTACTGTTCATCAGGACCGGTATCGCTGTATTGCAATTGACATTAGTTTTTCCCTATTCCTATCCTCGAACCAAACACAACATCCAGATGAGATACTGCCGAGTAGATACAGCCATGTAGGTGTGCTGAGTAGATACGGCCATGTAGGTGTGCCGAGTAGATACAGCCATGTAGGTGTGCTGAGTAGATACGGCCATGTAGGTGTGCCGAGTAGATACAGCCATGTAGGTGTGCTGAGTAGATACGGCCATGTAGGTGTGCCGAGTAGATACAGCCATGTAGGTGTGCTGAGTAGATACGGCCATGTAGGTGTGCCGAGTAAATACAGCCATGTAGGTGTGCTGAGTAGGTGCGGCCATGTAGGTGTGCCGAGTAGATACAGCCATGTAGGTGTGCTGAGTAGATACAGCCATGTAGGTGTGCTGAGTAGATGCGGCCATGTAGGTGTGCCGAGTAGATACAGCCATGTAGGTGTGCTGAGTAGATACGGCCATGTAGGTGTGCCGAGTAAATACAGCCATGTAGGTGTGCTGAGTAGGTGCGGCCATGTAGGTGTGCCGAGTAGATACAGCCATGTAGGTGTGCTGAGTAGATACAGCCATGTAGGTGTGCTGAGTAGATGCGGCCATGTAGGTGTGCCGAGTAGATTTAGCCATGTAGGTGTGCCGAGTAGATTCAGCCATGTAGGTGTGCCGAGTAGATACATCCACGTAGGTGTGTTGAGTAGATAAGTCATGCAACTCGTGCACTACATTTGTAAATGAATCTAATATTAAATAGTTATGAAATAGACAGTGGTATTTGAAAGGATATGAAGTGCTTGAAAAATGAATTCCAGGTGGTACGGGAGGCTTCACACCACCACGACGGAGTAGGCGACGCCGGCGTACATCATCGAGTGATGAGGAAGAGGTACCCGCAAAAATAAAGCGATCTTCAGAGAGCCTGACAGCGAGCGATTTGCTGAAAATTATAGCAGCACTACAAGATGGTCCAAGTAAGAATATGAACGCTACAAATGTAATCCCGGAGTTTGACCCAAATAATAAATCACAGGATGTTGAGCGATGGTTGAGAAAGGTTAATGAATGTGCTGTTATTTACAACTGGAACGAAAAACATACGATCCATTTTGCCTTACAAAAATTATGTGGTTTAGCGAAAAAATGGTACGAGTCTCTTCCATCTCTCAACTTCACGTGGTCGGAATGGCAATGTAAATTAAGAAAGGCTTTTCCCAATGAAGAAAATTTTGGTAAATTGTTAGAAGAAATGCTGAACCGTCGGTCACGCCCTGATGAAACTCTAAAAGATTACTTTTATGATAAATTGTCACTCCTTAATAGATGTGAGATTTACGGTACTAAAGCAGTCGATTGTATTATCTATGGTATTTATGATAACTCTGTGCGTAATGGAGCGCAAGCTCTTAAGTGTAAGGAACCAGAAGATTTGTTAAACTTTCTAGCTTCTCAGAAATATAATACAGTCAAAGATAATTTGCGAGCCGTGGCTGTTAATTCCTTTAGAAAGAGGGATGTACGTTTTGTATCTACTAACCAGAATAGGCCTTCGACTTCTATTAGTAAAAGCAGTGAATTGACGTGTTTTAATTGTCAGGAACGTGGTCATTATTATACGAATTGTACAAAACCAATTGTGAAATGCATTAAATGTGCCAGGATCGGACATAACTTTGATAATTGCTTGAGAAAACCTCTCTTTTCACACGACAGCCCAAGCGAACAATCCAGTCAAAAAAAGGTAATGAGAATAGTTCCTATCGCAGGACTACAGTCTAATAATGATATAACTGTTAAAAATAGTAACACTAACGATGTGTCAGCTGCTAAGTCTCTCCCTCCAGTTGAAGTGCCCTGTGATTTGAACAGTAAATATTTCAAAAACGTTTGTGTTAATGGTAAAGTTTTAAATGCTTTCATAGACTTTGGAAGCCAATGTAGCCTTATTAAATGTTCGGTTGCTGAGATGTTGAACCTTGAACAAAATACCGTTAATTTGCCAGCAATAAAGGGGTTTGGAGACTCCGTTACTAAGCCGAAGTATCAATCTACGATTAAAATTAGAATAGACGAAATAGACACTGAATTGATCGTTTTGGCTGTCGATGACGCGTTTTTATCAGCATCTTTGCTAATAGGACAGGACTTTACTGAACAACCTTCAGTTTTTGTTAAAAAAGATAGTGAAACTTTATTTTTTTATCATGCGCCCCCACATGAATGTTCGAATACCACTTTGATTAAGCTATTTGTTGAGAAGGATACTACTATTATAAAAGGGGGGTTGGTAGAGGTATGTTCTAAGGAACCTTATTCTGGTGATATATATTTCGATGGCGGTACTAGGATGAATCCTAAACAGGAATATCATCTGCATCAAGGGTGCTATAGAATAAATGACGGTAGGTCAATTATGTTTGTGACTTCCCTGACAACCTCTCCCTTGAACTTTAAAGCCGGTACATTAATTGCTAGAGTCAATTCTATAGCGGAGACTAGAACACTCGTCATTAACGCTGAAGATTCTCATAAAGAATTAACGCCTCTCGATCTGTCGGAAATACAAGTTGGCCAAGATTTAGATCGTGGAACTTTAGAGAGACTAAAAAATCTCTTGTTGGAATATAGGGTTTGCTTTGCTCAGAATCTTGACGAATTAGGGTGTGCTAAAAATACGGAAATGAACATAGAACTTCACGATAAAACCCCGGTAGTATACAGGCCCTATAGGTTATCTCACCACGAGCGCCAGAAAGTTAGAGATATGGTTAGTGATTTAATGAAAAATGATATTGTACAAGAATCAGAGTCAAACTACGCCAGTCCTATACTTTTAGTTAAGAAGAAAAATGGAGAATCTAGACTTTGTGTAGACTACCGTGCGCTCAATAACAAGACGGTCAAAGATAAATATCCACTACCACTTATAGATGATCAAATTTCTAATTTGAGTGGTAACAAATTTTTTATTACTCTAGACTTGGCTTCGGGCTACTACCAAGTACCAATGGGAAAGGAAAGTCGTCACTTAACTGCGTTTGTTACCCCGGACGGCCATTATGAGTTCAAACGTATGCCGTTCGGGTTAGCAAACTCACCCGCAGTCTTCCAGAAGATGATTAATAATTTGCTAGGTCAACGTAGATTTGATTCAGCGCTAGCGTACATAGACGACCTTCTTATCCCATCGACTACGATAGATGAAGGTTTTTGTAGACTGGAGAACGTCCTGAAATTGATAAAAGAGGCCGGCCTCACTCTTAGATTGTCGAAGTG
Organism: Agriphila geniculea; assembly: GCA_943789525.1. Lineage (NCBI taxonomy): Eukaryota > Metazoa > Arthropoda > Insecta > Lepidoptera > Crambidae > Agriphila > Agriphila geniculea. The sequence goes on along the minus strand of OX038891.1, from coordinate 23,070,580 downwards.
TCGCTTCTTTGATAGACAAATTGAGTACCTGGGTTACGAAGTTTCGGCAGAGGGTATTAAACCTAGTGCGAGAAAAATAGCTGCAGTTAGTAATTTTCCCACTCCAACCAATGTCCACGAACTTCGGCAGTTCCTTGGTCTGGCCAGCTATTTCAGGAGGTTTGTGAAGGGCTTTGGTGAGATAGCTAGACCTCTTACTCAACTTTTAAAAAAGGATAGCCAGTGGCAATGGGCTACGGTTCAAAACAATGCGTTCACCTCATTAAAGTCTAGCCTTATACATCGTCCCATTTTGGCCCTTTACGATCCGAACCTGGATACAGAATTGCATACCGATGCTAGTTCCTTAGGATTGGGTGGTATCCTTATGCAATGGCAGACTCAACCAAGAACGCTGAAACCGGTAGCATATTTCAGTAGACAAACTACGCCAGAAGAAAAACACTTTCATTCTTATGAGTTAGAAACTCTGGCTGTGGTTTGTTCTCTGAAAAAATTTCGACCATATATATTGGGAATTAAGTTTTCGGTATTCACTGACTGCAATGCGTTGAGAACCACACTTACCAAAAGAGATCTGATTCCTCGCATCGCACGTTGGTGGCTTCAGATTAGTGAATTTGATTTTGATATCCACTATCGTCCTGGCTGCCGTATGAGCCATGTAGATGCTCTGAGTAGGAATCCACTACCTACTGATAATCCAAATGATTATCATAGAACGATGAATATCACCACCGGTAATTGGATAGTAACTCTACAGGTTGCAGATCCAGAACTACAAAGAATTATTAGAATTCTAAAACCAAGTACAGATGAAGAAAGCTCGGACATTAAGAAAAACTATGCATTTAAAAACCATACTTTGTATAGGAAAATAGGTGATGAACATCGATTGGTAGTCCCAAAGAGTGCCAGGTGGCAAATCTGTAAAGCCAATCATGACGATATCGGGCATTTTGGATTTGCAAAAACCCTTGAACGCATCCAAAGCCAGTATTGGTTTCCTAAATTACGACGTTTTGTGAAAAAGTATGTAGCTGCCTGTATCGATTGCGCTTATAACAAAGATAGTTCAGCAAAGAGGCGTACGGGGTTTCTGCATCCAATTGAAAAAGTTGAAAAACCATTTCACACCCTTCACCTGGATCATTTAGGTCCATTCGTTAAAAGTAAGTCTGGTAATTGCTATATACTAACGATTGTGGATGCTTTCACCAAATATGTCTTTGCTAAACCAGTCAAAGATACAAAGACAAAAAATGTGGTGAAAGTTTTACAAACTTTGTTTAACGACTTTGGAGTTCCAACTAGAATAATTTCGGATAGGGGAACTGCGTTTACATCTAATCAGTTTAAAGAATTTTGTAGCACGAATAATGTTAAACATATACTCAACGCAGTTGCTTGTCCCAGAGCGAACGGCCAAGCGGAAAGATTTAATCAAACCATACTTACCTCTTTAGCTACTCAAAACTTTGGAAAAGACGAACGCATTTGGGACCAGCAATTGGGAAGAGTTCAATGGGGTATAAATAATACCGTAAATGCTACTACAAAAAAGTGTCCATCAGAACTCTTGTTTGGGATCAAGTTGAACTGTCCTTCTGATAATATGCTAGTAACTGATGATGTTCAAAGTATTTCTGATAGTCCTCCATCAACATCCTCGTCTTTAGATATGATTAGGCACGAAGCGTCAGCCAACATTGTTGAAAGTCAAAAACGTCAGAAAACTTACTATGACTCTAAAAGGTCATCTGCAATCACGTATTCTGTTGGGGACCTAGTTAAAATTACAAAAACTAACTTTTATAACGATGGGAAAAGTAAGAAACTTATGCCTAAATTTATTGGTCCTTACAAAATAGCCGAATGCCTAGGGAATGATCGGTACAAAATCGTAAATGTCCCAGGTTTCAATAGCAAAAGATACGAAAGTGTGGTAGCGTCAGATAGGATGCGTCCTTGGATTCATATCCAAGCTTTAGAGTTGAACAAATCTTCTGGTTCCGAATCGCTTTCGTCAGACTCTGATAGTGACATAGAAACTTAAAATAATGTAAATAGTTACCAATGTAAGTTATTTTATGCCATTGATTGTATTAATTGTTGCCATTACTTGCTTGATGTATTCTTGTTGCCTTTACTTGTTTGATGTATTCTTATTTAAAATAAAAACTTTATTCGCTGATTCTTTAGCATTATTAATAAATTTGAAAAGAATATTAGTTGCTTATATTGTTCATTATAATGGAAACTTAGATGTAAATAGTTAGAAATGTAAGTTATTTTATGCTATTAGTATTGCATAACGTATTGTGGCCATTACTTGTTTGATGTATTCTTATTAAAAATAAAAAACTTTATGCGTTAATTCATTAGCATTATTAACAAATTAGAAAATAATATGTTGTAAACTTAATTAATTATTACAACGTAATTGCTTATATTGTTCATTAAAATGTAAACTTAGATGTAAATAGTTAGAAAAGTTATTTTATGCTATTAGTATTGCACAACGTATCATTGCCATTACTTGTTTGATGTATTCTATTATTGAGAATAAAAACTATTTTTTCGTTAATTCATAAGCAGTATAAACAAATCAGAAAAGAATTATAATATGTTGTAAACTTATTATACTATATATAGCTCGTTTAATTATACAATTATAACGTAGTTGCTTATATTGTTCAGTATAATGTATCTAGTCGAGTGTTGTGATTAATGCGTACTCCGGAGAGAGCACGCTGCCGGATGGCCGAGTGTTGTGATTTAGAATATAATTAATGAAAAAGAGTACTGAAATTATTGTCAAATTGTATTGTCCTTTCTAGTTTGCCGGAAATACATTTTATTTGTAACAAACTTGCTCAAATCGGAAATTAATATATGAATTTGTTTGTTTTAAACTTGCTAAAAGCAGAAATTAATTTATGAATTTATGTTTGTTATTTTGTTAGATTAAAAGTCTAATTAATTACACTACCATAATTATCCTTGTTACTTTTAAATTAATATTTTCGAAAACGGATACGGTAGACATATTTTTGTAATGATTTTGTTATATTTTCGGAAATACATCATATTTGCAACAATATGTAACATAAACTTACTCAAATTGAAAATTAATGTATTAATATATATTTACTATTTTATTAGATTAAAAGTAAATTTAATTACACTCAAAACAAAATTATCTTTGTTACTTTAAATTAATATATTCCGGAAACGGATATGGTAAACATTATTTGGTATCAACTTTGTTAGAATAATGGTTACAATAAGTTTGCTGTAAAGTAGTTTTAGATGGTAGAGGCATTCTTGGTCGAGACGCCTTAGTGTAAGGACTTACTTATAATTGTGGAAGGAAAATAAAATAGTAATCAGACTACTGAAGTTTTTATTATATAATCTTGAAAAAAAACACGAAAATAGTATGATTTTGTGTGAATTACCTAGAAGATTAGTCGTATAACTTCTTTGTTTATGAACTGAATAAGATAATTATTTTTTTGTTGGAAAAGGGATATCTTAAGTGTAGTTCTTTAACCGACTTAAAAAAAGGAGGTTCTCAGTTTGACCCGCATGTATGTATGTTTCTCCGCGATTAACTCACGTTTGGCTGAGCCGATTTTTCTACCTATATAATAAACCTACACTACCTAATACAAAAGGTACCTACACTAAAAATAAAAAAATAAAAAATTGTTTAAAAAAACAAAAAACCGACTTCAAAAAACCTCCCTATAAAAAGCAAGAAATAATATTCGTAATAATAAAAACACGTCTATTGAAGTCGGGTGGGGCTTTTAGAATAAAAAAAGAAATTTGTACTCCAGCCCCACCCGACTTCAATAGACGTGTTTTTATTATTACGAATATTATTTCTTGCTTTTTATAGGGAGGTTTTTTGAAGTCGGTTTTTTGTTTTTTAAACAATTTTTCTGGACAAAACTTTCTTTTTCTCACAACGTGTAGGTATGCAAAATTTCATGATGGTCAGTTGAATACCTAGTTAAGACGTGAAAGCGTAGATAAAAAACAAACAAACAATCTTACTTTCGCATTTATAATACTCGTATTAATTATAAATTATAAATAATACACGTTGGACTTGTTAGTGAATTGTAAAGCGTATACATTTTGTAGGAATAATAGAAAAAGTTACACTATTAACTGAACATCAAATTCAGATGTAAGAAAGGCAATTCATATTTCAAGATTCTACTAATAAAATCTAATTGAAACTTTGTCTGTAAAGTCAAATCGAAAAGACTATGGATTATGGAAATTCGTTTTTTATCAACTTGCAGCGGGGTGCCAAATGTCGATTCAACGCGTTTCTGCTTGTGTAAGTGGAAGCAGCTTTGACAGTGTAGTGTTTTTTATTTTTTATTTATTTATTTGATCTTAAGAAAACCAATAGCGTTTACAATATATTATTACATCAAGTATTATCTAAATGTATAGCCAATTACAGGTTTTCCTATATTATTATTATTATATGCATAAGCAAAATATAAAAGAAATAGAAGTCCATTTCTACATGTTTTCTTTTAAGTTGGAATATAATGTAAAAATTGATACTTTTATGGCCGAATACTCAAACGCTACTTAACTTTGAGGGGCTCTCAAACAGCATACTGCCGTTGTCATATCTTTGACATTTAATGCGACAGGACGACGTTTGAGAGCCCCTCAAAGTTAATTGGCGTTTGAGTATTCGGCCAATAGTGTTTTGTGTGTGTGTGTTAGAGTAAAGAATATTTGTTTATTAAAATCCTTACTAATATTATAAATGCGAAAGTCCGTTTGTTTCTTTATTTGTTTGTTTGTTTGTTACGCCTTCACGTCATAACTACTCAACCGATCATCATGAAATTTTGCATACACGTTGTCAGGAGTACAGAGAAGGACATAGGGTACCTTTCATCCAGAAAAAAAGTATTGTTCCCGAGGGAAAGCAAATAACCTTTCCACGCAGACGAAGTCGCGGGCGGCTGCTAGTAATTAAATAAATATATACGAACAAATACATACGTAAGAATACATTATACATATACGTTATCTATAAATTAATAATAAAAAGGGCCTGATTCACAAAGTCATATTAAATTCAATTTAATATTCCTACTTGACGGGCAATTTCGTATAAATTCTGTGTAGTAATACTTACCCGACCTAATCGGCACCGCTGCCGCCGCATGCTGCCCCGGCGCATTATACGCCTGCGCGGCGTCCGTCAGCGCCGTGAACTCCGGCGCCGCGGCCAACGCTGCGAGCGCCGCTGCGCCGGGCCGCAGCCCCGGCCGGCCCGACCAGCACCGCGACATAGTGGCCAGCACGCTGCACGGGTACGACAGCTCCTGTCACCAGAGGTGGTTAATATACCACCTAGCGCAATATTATAGCATGCTACATACATCACCAGTTTAAGGGGCGTTAATAGGAAAACATGGTTTGCGCGGGCCGTATCTTTATATAGAAAACGTAAACTTGTAGCCACTAAAAAAATTATACGACAAGCTAAAGAGTTTACCTAGTTGCTACAAACATTAAATTGCGTATAAACCTCACAGATGATTGTAAAAAAAAACAGAATATCATCAAAAGCGCTTGTCGCGGGTCATATTTTTGGCGTAAATAATAGCGTAAACGTATTAAATTCTACATCAAAATACACTTTAACGTACTGTGCAGTTGCTCCAATAACTTTTTTTTAATAAAGATAACTGTGCTAAAGATAATGATGAAAAAACGACGAAAAACATCGAAAAAGTGCAGAAGTGAGGTTATTTTCCATACTCTTTACACGTAAAGAAAAAGACAGAAACAAACGATTTCGCGTAACGGAGCCTTAATACAAGAAATAAAGATAAACTTGCCGTTCCAAGATTTAGGCTTGCAAAAACTCTAACCGCCTCTGTGGTCTAGTGGTTCGCCCACCCGTATAAGACGCAGGGGTCCCGGGTTCGATTCCCAGGGGGGGTACAATTTGTACTCGGTTTGGTTGGTGGTAGGGCTTATTTCAAGTCCGCCTGGCTAGCTACCACCATCTTACGTAAGTCTGACGCCATAACAGCAATTTGAAAATTATTGTGTTCCGGCAGTTAGAGGTAAGATAGCCAGTTCCTCAGCGATGAGGATTCCGGGTGTAGTGCGCTTCCATCTTCGACCTTATCTTCACTTAATATCTCAGGTGAGATGAAGGCCAAGCACTACCCCGTTTTGCATAAAAAAAAACAAAACTAGAGGTTCATTTATGGGGAAAGGCATAGCCTTTATTAATAAAGTTCCACAACAAGTGATTGATCTTCCTTTGCATGAATTTAAAAACCATGTTAAAAAAACGCTCATGGGTAAAGGTTATTATAAAGTAGACGATTATCTTAAAGATCAAAATGCGTGGAAATGATGTAACACATAACTTGCTACTAAAAGTACTTTGTTGAAGTAATATAATAAGTCTATGTTGTTGCCAATAATCCTGTCACCCTATTGTAATTATATGGTAACGATATATTAAAGTTTGTAAATATCGTTACTTATGGCTGTTACAGCTGATAAGTTTCTTGCGCCCGTTCTTCTTGTCGGCTAAAAAAGTCTGGATCGGGTGGTAGGAAAATATAGACGATTCAAAAGTACTTAATAATTAAGTTTATTTGAATAAAGCTTATTTGACTTTGCTATCTATGCATAGCACACATAGCACGCTATGTAAGTAGACGCTATGGCGCTATGAATATAGCGCGATTAGCGCGTAACCGGCAGCGGGCGAGAGGCCGCGCGCTGGCAGTCATTGCGTAAGCGTTAATTGTTATCGGACGCGCTATTGTTATCGATTATTGTCGCAGCACTAGGTTCTTATCGCGCGCGACGCGACCTATATCTGTATCCAACACGTTTTAATTATATAAATTACTTTTGGAACTGATTGTGTTCTGTGACAATAATAAGTGTAAATATTAGGTTAAAAAACTGAAACTACCTAGATTGAAATCAAACTGAATTGGACACGATTATTTTTATGATGTGACTGTGATTCTGTGTGTATTACTGTTTGTAAGTATTAAAATAACATACTGTTTAAAAACAATTGTGTGATTGTGATTCCTACGCTAAAATGCGAAATATTAATAAATAATATTCTTGTTAACATATAGCTACGAGATCTAGCGTGCTGTAAATTTGCGCCTGCCGATGCCGGCCGCCCGCACACTACCTGTTAATAGCGTGCTATAACATAGCATATTTTATAGCATGCTAGAAATGAATAGCAATTAGTTTGTAGCGTGCTGTTGATTTTTAGACGTTATGAACAACTCTACCTGTGACGCAGCCCCATAGTAACACACTCTCTCATACACAACCTTTATATTAAGAAAATATATGTAATTTTATTAACCCCTGATGGAATCACTTCCTTATAGTAGTTCTCTCTCTTTTTCTCACACACTAGCATTTCCTTCTGCCCGACCAATACCGACACAGTCGATACAGCAAGGGTATGAAAGCTCCTTGTGTCACAAAGAAAAAACCTACCTATTTCAGATGACAAGAAGATATCGGACCATTATCGCCCTACATCGATGATGTAACACATAACTTGCTACTATAAGTACTTTGTTGAAGTAATATAATAAGTCTATGTTGTTGCCAATAATCCTGTCACCCTGTTGTAATTATTTGGTAACGATATATTAAAGTTTGTAAATATCGTTACTTATGACTGTTACAGCTGATAAGTTTCTTGCGCCCGTTCTTCTTGTCAGCTAAAAAAGTCTGGAACGGGTGGTAGGAAAATATAGACGATTCAAATTTATTTAATAATTAAGTTTATTTGAATAAAGATTATTTGACTTTGACTACCCTTATCCCAATTTATATGGGGTCGATTCGCAATATTCTTCACATACAATTTTCCTGTCATCCGTCATTTTCTCATTCATTCCATTCACATTCATACGATTCACACATAATCCATCCATCTATTTTATAATCTTCCTTTCTACATCATACATCAATCACAGGTTGGACAACAAAATATTTGGACAACTTAAAACTATATCTGTAAAGATACTATACTGAGATTCAAATGCAATGATCTAGATCAGGGGTCGGCAACCTTATAGAGCCTAAGGGCTCATTGTAAAATAGTTTACGTCTGAAGGGCGCATGAATGCTTGACGCAAATAAAATGTTACACAAGAACAAAACAAGATGTTTATTACATGAGGCATACACATACAGTCAAATAAAAAAAAACACCGTCGACTTGATAACCTCTTCCTTTTTTGAAGTTGGTTAAAAATCACTAGTTAAGTATTATAACAATTAATCAATCACTAATTTATTAATGTGATCCTTGGCCTTGCATTTCTTCTGACAACTTGATGAAAAATCTGGCTCATAATTTGAAGTACCTGTCCTCATACAGTGGTCCAATTTAACATTTGTCATTCTGCTTCTATATTTGGATTTCAAGTGCTTTATAGTTGAAAATATGGATTCACATTTTTCCCCTGCATTTCCAGGTTAAGTTCATTTAGTTTTATTGTTATATCAGTGAGAAATCTGCAAGCCATGAGTGATCAGTCAACTGTGGATAATCTTCGTTTCTTGTTGCTAAGAACTGTTTGATTTCGTTTATCAAACTGAGAAAGCGTACAAGCACCTTTGCCTCTGCTTAGCCATCGAACTTCCGTATGTAATATTAGGTCCGCGTACTCAGCATCTTCATCTTGCAAAAGCTGCCGAAACAAACGGTGTTGCATTGCCGCAGCCCTAATAGAGTTAATTAACTTTACCACAATCTTCATGACGTGTTCAAAACGAAGAATTTTGGCACACAATTCTTCTTGGTGGATGATACAGTGGTAATGAGCAAATTGAGGAAACATATCATTTGCCATACACAGAGCAACGAAGCCATTTTTATTGCCTATCATTGCAGGCGCACCATCAGTTACTATGGCAGCTAACTTATTTAATGGTAACTGACTTTGTTCTGCAAAGTTAATAAAAAAAAGACATTATTTTTTTATTTATTTTTTATTTGCAAAATAGTTGGGCAAATGTCATCTTAAACTATTCCAAATTTCAAGTTGATACCATTAGTAGTTCCCGAGATATTCAGCTGTGACAGACAGACAGACAGACAGACAGACAGACAGACAGACAGACAGACTGAGTCACACCATAAGGGTTCCTTTTTTACCATTTTGGTACGGAACCCTAAAAAACTGTTCTTCCCACTCATTATTAAAATAGTAAGTCCTCGGTCTTTTACTTATATTAAAAGCACAATATAACTAAAAATATGTAAGTAGGTAGGTAGTAAAACTAACGACACAAAAAATGCAGCTTCTTGACTTTGAGTATCGCAGCGTACTGACTGACAGTATTGAGTATCATCGTCGCCACCCGCGCATTGGACCCTGCTCGCCGCGGGGTGCAGTGCACGTGCTTGCGAGCGCCCATGTGTTTTATGTTAACTGCACTACGCCCCTTCAGGAGGGCGCATCAAAAAGCCGTCGCGGGCGCACGTGCGCCCGCGGTCACAGCGTTGCCGACCCCTGATCTAGATAGGCTATTTACTTTGAAAATACCAAAACCATAAAACCGTTCAGTAATTGACTTTAAGTAACAATAAAAGCCTTAAGTGACTTTGTAATTTACTAATGGAAGAAATATTGAAAACCGTGGAGGTTTTAAAAAGGGATCCACTTTGAAAACCTTCAAAAACACCATAAGAATGTACTTATTCTACAAAAGCTGTGGGAAAAAGTTGCACAAGAGGTAAACAAAGATGGTAAGTGTAATACACATTTTATTTCAATTAAGTAATATTAGGTATTAATTATATTTTCGGAAAGTGCACAATTATTTTGCGAAAGTACATATACGTAGAGTGTCATATTTGTTCTGTATTCATCAAAGTCGGCGCGAAAGTGAATTGTGTGTCACGAAGCAAGGTGCCTTGTATGTGGGCATTGTATATATCTTGTACACAATGTAGCTCGTTTAGTCGCATGATGCCTAATTCGCGAAATGGCACCCGAGTCCGGAAAGGATTAATTCGCGAATGGACAAATTCTTAAAAAACCCAATTCGCGAAATGGCTAATTCTGAAAAGGACTGATTCGTCAAAGGGTTAATTCTTAAAAAGACTTATTCGCGAAATGGCCAACTCTTAACAATATATGACAGCACTAGTCAGGAAACAAAGACCTTCATTCTATCTTTCAAAATGATGTTCAACACGCTGAACATCCTAGGTTATCGCTAAGTAACATGAAAAAAACATAGTATCGTTGATTTTTTTCTAAATTTGTTTTTTTTTTCAAGAACTCAATCTTTGAAAAATAAATGTTTTATTTGATCAAATCAATAATTATATTAGATTTTTATTCTTCGTCTGTGTCTCCAGATATGAATTTAATTTTTTTGTTTTATTTTTCCCCAAAATGATACATTTGTATGAAGAGAAGATTAAAATTTTTCCCCCAACGCTTTTTTTTGTTCCCCAAAATGTTACGTTTTGTATAAAGAACCGATTTTTTTTCCCCAATAATTGAAATTTACCACACAATGGGCAAAACCCCCTAATCTGGAGACACTGTTCTTCGTTCTAACTAAGTTCATAGGTACTTTAAAAAACATGAACCGAATGAAGATTTTACCGTGCGCGTCCTTAAATGCTGCCAACTGTTGAAAACTTGGTTCTTTTCAACAAGAAAAAGCAATGTAGGTTCAAAAATGAACAGAAAACTTTAATATGTACTCATAAGTATTAATCTTTAACGGAAACTTCCTTAATAACTTGAATTTTTGTACTCTTGAAAAAAAAACATGCTACAGAAAAAAACAAGTTTTTTTTCACGTTAAAAATAACGGTTTTTTAACAACACTGTCATTAAGCTTGGCACCTATAGTGTGGTCTTAGCGTAAGCGAGATTATCGTAACAACCACTCACCCTGTTGGTCAGCGGCGGCCTCGCGCCTTCGAGCACCGCCTCCTCGACGGCCTCGTGGCCTTCAAACGGCTGCCGGAGCGACAGTACTTCGTACAGCACCATGCCGTATGAGAAACAGTCCACCTGTAAAATAACATTATCATAGGCGTGGCCAGGCCAACTTTTCGGAGGGGGTCAAGGCCAGTTTATTTGGGGCATTGGTCCATATAAAAAAACGCTTGACAAAAAAATATTTTATTTAGTAAGTCTTTATAAAGAGGGAGTTTGAACCCTCAAAACTCTTCGCTACGCCTATGAACGTTATATGTACCCGTTTGACCCCACTTTCTCGTATGTCTCAATGTATTTATGATGTAGGCTAATTTAGAATATAATGAATTCATCTTTTTATTTATGAATAACATTTTGACTATTTACAAAGGACTTGTTCCGAATTAGCGGGTCCATTTCTTTTAAATAAAAAAATATCAAACCCCATACTTAGTAGTGAAGATAAAATAATAAGCAGCTAACAAAAAATAAACTTCAAAGACTGCTGTTGGTAATAAAAATACATTTATCAGAACTGATTTTTTATATTCTTAAATTTTTTACTTTTTTATCGAATTATTTATGTTTTTAAGCCCCCTCCCCCCTGGTGATGCATGGTGAGGTTTTACGTTAACCCCCCCCCCCCCCCCCCCCTCCTTAAATCACGTGTATTTTTTGGTACAAAATAATCTCAACATTTTTCAACACGAATATGTCGCGGTGGGCGGGGAAATCGTCCTGGTAAGACCCCCCCGTCCCCCGTTGTGATACTTCGCGAGGCTCACGTGATTAATGGACGACCCCTAAACAGTTATATCCATTACCTTCTCGTTGTACTCCTCCTCGCCGTTGTAGCGCATGATCTCGGGCGCCATGAACCCCTCCGTGCCGCCGAACCCCTTCGTGCCAGACGGCGGCGCCATGCGGCTGATCCCTATACAACACATTCTGTGGTTACTGTTAGGGAACTTGGACTATGTAGCGACACCTTCATACCGAGCAATCGACAAATGATGAAGAAACGCAGGATCAAAAGTACAATATGTTAACGTTACGCAGTAGGGTGGGCCGATTTTGATCATTTTTCGAATTTTGCTTCACAAGACTCTTCAAAAGTTGCGTAATGCGACGTAGGTTCTAGAAAAAAAAACGGTTGGCACTCCGGGAGTGCCGGCAGAAGTGAAAACTAGAATATTAGCGTTGTGCATTTTTGATATTTTGAAATTAGCGGCAAAGGATTAAAATTATTTCTTTTCTATTACTATACAGTCACACAATTCAATCAGTTTGTAATTAGAGAAAAATTCTAAAGATTTCGCGCCAGTGGCCTTTTTAATTTCTACATGCACGCATTCTACGATTTAAACTTATAGTCATAGAGTATAAATAAGTCTATGATTTCACCGAAGAGATCGCTGCTATTAGTTCCATTTTCAAAATTAACGTGTTGCTGGTGACACAAGTGTTTACATGACGTCTTAAAATGACGCGCCGCCATTTTCAACGCGCCCCGTAGAAAGAGAGGGGGATACTTCCGCCGCCAGCTGTCTACTCTCCATCCGTCATACGCATTTTCGATCAGCCACGTGATTCTTACTGACGCAAGTTTAGCATTTTTTCCCCATAAAAAAAGCGTACAACGCCGCTAAAGAAGTTTTCACTTCAAAAATTATTAAAAAATAGTAGATAGCAATCGAATTTTGTAAAAAATAATCAAGCAATATTCGGTTTTTCCAATCGGTTTTGATAAAATTCCTGTTTCAAAGTGATAAGCTTATTTTTTTAATTATTTTTCGTCGCATTACGCAACCTTTGAGGGGTCTTGTGAAGTAAAATTCAAAAAAACCGGTCAAGAGCGAGTTGGACTCGCGCACCGGGGGTTCCGTACCATCCATACCATAATTGCACCATTAAACCACACTGCAGAGTAGAATAATAAAATTAATATTGCAGTTTTAGGTCAGCGCCATCTCTTGACCGATAGTGGAACTAATGTTAACTTTTTAGAAATTTGATAATTTCTAAAAAAGTGTTCTATAGAGACATCGTTTTATTTTTCCTGTAATCTTTATATAAACTGCTATCACAGAATTATTACAGATTTTTCTCTTTACAAACTTCGGAGATAAGGGGGTGGGAACGGTATTTTTTTTTTTACATTTTTCATTATAAGTCGAAAACTATGCGGTCTAGAAAAAAAAGAAAAAAATGATTGAAAACGTGCAAACGGCGTTCTTTCATATGATACCACCACATGCCCTAGTAGCCCCACTTCAAATTTTTAAGACCCCTTTTCAGGCCCTGCTGTAAAAAGACATTTATTTTTTATTTATTTCTTATTTAGTATAAAATAGTTGGACAAATGTCATCTTAAACCATTCCAAATATCAAGTTGATACCTTTAGTAGTTCTCGAGATATCCAGCTGTGACAGACAGACAGACTGAGTCACACCATAAGGGTTCCTTTTTACCATTTTGGTACGGAACAATAAAAATGATTAAAATCGGCCCACCTTATTACGCAGACTAGACGTGACGTCGCACTATGTCAAGCTAACATAGAGGCAAAAGTATTTGAGGACCTGACTCACGATATCGATGTTTTCTACGCGCTTTGCATAAATACAAATTCCTATGTCGCACAGTTGGACCGCGGTCCCTGAGCACAGACAATGAACACAGTGGAAATACTTCCCTTTTCTCAATATATCACTTTGCATTAAGGATATTCTTTTTATGAATAACATCACACGGTTTGTACAGAAAAAGTATCGCTCACCATAGCACACCCCGGGCACTCCATACAAGCGTCGCGTTTCAACTCCTATTACACAGACGCTACATAGTGACGTTTTTGCACACGCGCAACTGTGTGCGAGATATTGAAGGAGCCTACGAACTGGCCTACGAACTCGCGTGGTGGGCGCCGTTGGGGTGAGGTAATTGATTGTGGGGCGGGGCGGAGAGTTTCCTTTCTATACTGTAGTACTTATATCTATTCTGTGATCATAGTCTCACAGCTTAAGCTGACGGGTAGCGGGCGCAGCTCGGCCGCCGTCGCCTCCTACGGGCCCGGCATAATCTACACCAGCACGGTCAAACTTTATTCCCTAATATAGAAACCGTATCACTCACCGTAATCTCCCAGCTTGACGTGCACATTAATAGGTTGCGGGCGCAGCTCGGCCGCCGCCGCCTCCTGCGGGCCCGGCATTGACCACACCAACACGTTCTCTGACTGCCGTCGAAAATACAGTAAAATACATTAGGCTATCCAACGGGAAACATAATAAAGGGCACAACCAGGACATGGAAGAGAGGGACTATCACACTGAACAACTTTTACTGAGTCAAGAAGGATTTTGACTGCAAAGAATTTAGTTTTTCTCGTTGAATTTTACCTACAAGGTATATTAAAAAAAAAATAAAAAAAAATACGGAGACGTAAAAAAGCAATGTTTCTCTTTTCCGCCATTTTAAATTGCAGTTTAACTTATTAGTGCGGGAGGCGCCATCTATTGATGGCGCTTCCCGTGCGAAGCCGGGGTGGGTAGTTAGTCACATATAATGTCCCTATTTTAAGGTCTCGGTACAGCACTCTGGCGGTGTGCAGGTACTCCAGCGCGCTATCTAGCTGCAGCGCCAGCGCTCGCTGTTTTGCAATATTTTATTTATTTTATTTTATAGTTTTACAGGAAACTTACAGCTATATTAATAATAAATTTATATATAGATACAGAAGGCCATTTACAAGTTTCCACTTATAGTTATTGATTAATCATAAGTAGACGGAAAAAAGAGATAATAACAATTTAGGTTCAAAATTTAAAGCGAGAACTTGCTAAAAAAAACATTTAGCAAGTTCTCGCTTTAGACGTAAGGCCGATGTACAAAATAGGTCAAGGTCAGGCTGCTTAACTATATAATTGAAACACTTACTCGCTCTTATCACGAACGAATTCTGCCTGTAGTTAGTTTTCCCACGCGGGACATGTAAAGTGCACTGTCTCCTGCTACTACCGCCTCCGTATGGAACACGCAGACCAATAAACTCTAACAGCTCAGGGTAATCAACCGAGCCATTTGCTATGTTCAATAAATAAGTAAGATCCGCAATGCATCTTCTCACGCTTAAAGGAAGAATATGAAATTTTTAACATCGTTCGATGTAATTTTGTAAATAAATACTTGCTCTGAATTGTAAGTAACGTAAGAAACGCTTCTGAATATTTTCGATACGCGTGATATAAACATTATAGGCTGGGTTTCAAACCTGTGAGGCATACTCTAAATGACTACGCACAAAAGCACAGTACAGAATTTTAATCGTTTTTATTGAGTGAAGTTCAGACGACATACGTAAAATAAATCCAAGGCTTTTTGATGCTTTGGCAATAATGTTATCTATATGAGTGTCGAAAAGTAATTTAGTATCAAAGTTAACTCCAAGATCACGAATGTTGTTGACTCTGGTGACGTTTTGATGTAAAAGAGTGTAATTAAAAATAAATGGCATAGGTTTACGAGTATATGAGCACACATAACACTTAGAGACATTAAGCTCTAATTTATTAACAGAACAGTAGTTTTCAAACCTATTAAGGTAGTCTTTTAGAAGTCGAGCGTTCAATTCAGAGTTCACTGGGCAAAGAATCTTCATATCATCTGCATATAGGATTATTTTGGAGTTAACAAAGCATGAAGAGATATCATTGACGAAAATATTAAAGAGCAAAGGCCCGAGCAATGAGCCTTGAGGAACGCCCGAAGGAATCGGCATTACGGAGGATGCATGACCACCGAGGACAACAGTTTGACACCAGGTAAACCACCTAAACAAGTTACCCCGTATACCTTTGGATTGGAGTTTACGAAGCAACAGTATATGATCAATACGATCGAAACATTTACTGTAATCCGTGTATATAATGTCGACTTGAGAGGGTTCTGACATTTTTTCAGCTAAGAAGTCACTGCATAAGATAAGATTGGAGGTTGTGGACCTGCCCTTCAAGAAGTCGTGTTGATGTGGACTAAAGACGTGTTTTAATGAGGCAAATAATTGATTATAAACTAATTTTTCTAAAACTTTAGCAAAGAGATATATAACCAACAGATGGCGCCACCCGTGCGAAGCCGGGGCGGGCAGCTAGTTATATAATATTTAACGTACCTTGAGGTCCCGGTACAGCACTCTGGCCGCGTGCAAGTATTCTAGCGCGCTAGCTAGCTGCAGCGCCAGCGCTCGCAGCACGCGCTCGCTAACACGAGCGCCGCAACCGCGGTATTCGCGCAAAACGCCATCTAGCGCACCCTGCACACGACAAAAAAGGGAATCGAATGAAGACAAAAGAGGTAATTGACTGTGGGGCGGAGCGGAGAGTGTCCTTTGTGTACAGTATCTATTCTGTGCTAGTACACTATACTCGGTAAAGTAACCGACATCGCTCGAAGGATTGCTCAGCTGAAGTGGCAGTGGGCTGGACACATAGCGAGAAGAACCGATGGCCGTTGGGGCGGAAAGGTTCTGGAATGGCGACCGTGCATCGGACGACGCTCCGTGGGTAGGCTCCCGACAAGGGGGACCGACGTGAGGGTGAAGAGTGCGGGAAGCCGCTGGATGCGGGCCAAGCAGGACCGATCGTCGTGGAGATCCTTGGGGGAGGCCTATACCCAGGGGCCGTACCGGCTAACGAATCGAGCTTCGAAAAGTCTGCCGGGTTTCAAATTAAAACAGATAAATCGAGCCCCAATTGGGCCAAAATGGCGAACCCTACTTCATGAGGTCACACAAACATCCATATCTTCCAAATAACTTCAACAAATAGTACAATACGAAAACCCTTACTTCAATTTATCTTTTTTAATTTGAAACTCAGCAAATTTTCCGAAGCTCGATTCGTTAGCCGGTACGGCCCCAGCAGTGGGTGTCGTGCGGCTGATATGATGATGATGATGGTGATGATGACACTACAAACTCACCATGGGCGCATGCTGCAGTAGTAGCGCCAGCGGGCGCGCACAAGCTGCCCGCAGCGGCAGTACGTGTGGGTGGCGCACTTGTTGCAGCACGGATAGTTCCTGCCGCAGGCCGCAGTACGCGCGGCACGCGGCGGATACTGGTTCTCGCTCCCAGCGGGAAAGAGCTGCCTGCAGACGAAATACAAGAGCATACTTTTAAAAGCCGATTTTAGCCTTAAACCTGATTAATCGAACTGTTAAATTATTATGTTTATGAAGCGAGGCGAGTTAGGCGTAGGTCCTTTGACATTCACAAATTCTGTAACAGATTACACTGAATAAATGACTTTAAGTTTGATTTTTGAGTTGAGTTAAGTAAACAGAAGTAATAACGATACCTCATTTGTCATTTTATGATAAGTAGTTTAGAAGATACTATGAAACAGATTAACATACATACATACAGTTCAAAATCATATACCCTCCGTTTTGGCTTCGCCGTAGTCGGGTAAAAAAGAACATGTTTGTATTTTAGCCCACATTAAAGTTATTTCAAAGGCAAACCATCGACTTGCTTGTTGTAACGTCTTAACCGTCACTTGTTGCCCCTCCCCCACCTTCGCCAACATGAACCCCCTTACCTTATATGTCGCTATTACACGTCGCTATTATTGGGCGGTGGTACAGGTTGTAGCGCTTTGACCCCCACTTGCTGCCCCTCCCCCTCCCCTCTATTACAGTACTGAATGCCTCTCTCCTCCACTACCACAATACTGAATGCCCCCATCCCCCTACCTTATACGCATGTATCTGCTGCACGTCGCTATTATTGGGCGGTGGTACAGGTTGTAGCGCTTTGACTGCCACTTGCTGCCCCTCCCCCCTCCCCCTCCACACCCCCGCCAGCACAGTGCCGAACGCCCCCCTCCCCACTATGCGGGTGCAGGTCACGTCTTCCCAGCGGGCGCGTTTGTCTTCTTCCACGTCTAGTAAAAGCTGGAACAAATGGTTTTTTTTTATATTGACAAGTATTGGTCGACTAATGTCAGATTCTGGAAATGTCAGACGGGTTGAAAAGGCCAGATTCTATATGACAGATTCTAAATATTAAATTTCAGTAATTATTACAAAATCTTGCTTTTGGCCGAATCCGAAAAATAATAACCCTAAGAAATTCTGCTACAGATTGTCTAGATAAGAACTTTCGAGGTTTCAGTTATATTGTCTATTTTGCTCAAAGCCGAAGGTTTGGCCGAATTAGTTTTTTTTATTGACCAAAGCAGAAAATGTTACTTTGGTCGAATCCGAAGGTTTATTTAAAGATGCTTTAATGCCGAAACAAAATATGTCTTTTCAGCTGAACTCGAAGATTGTCGAATGAGGCCGAAAATTCGGTCAAGCTAACTCACCGTATCAAGCGCGAGTTCCCTCAGCTGAATAGCCCCGTGCTGCATGCACACTGGCTGCACGCGGATAATACACACTCTTCTAAGAACCATGCGAATGTTAGCAAGGCCTATAGCCGAAGTTAAAAATGTAATAAGCCAAGGCCGAAGGTTGCCGAATGAGGCCGAAGGCTGCCGAATGAGGCCGAAAATTCGGCCAAGCTGTAAACCACTGACCGTGTCAGGCGCGAGCTCCCTCAGCTGCATGGCGCCGTGCTGCGTGCAGGCGGGCTGCACGCCGCTGCACGCGCACAGTATGCACTCCTCCAGCGCCCACGCGCACGCCAGTACGCCGCCCGCGTCTCTGTCCGGGCGCTCGTCTGCGCGGCCTTCGACGGAACCCATGCGGGATGACGCTACGACAATAAGACATGGGTTAAGGCCGTTTCCAGACTAGCGTTTTGATATGCGTTTCTAAGCTCGTTATTTTAGGCATACGTGCGTTATGTTCGCTTGAACATAGGTCCGCCAATAGCAAAATGGATTATCTCTCGCGGTTTGCGTTTATACTTAAAGTTTTCGAACTAACATCGGTGATAGCAACGGCTGTTCTATAAAAAGGCAGAGGCAATTCAAGTACACGATACACCAACAATACACGCTGAAATTTAATCTTTTAGTTCCCGCAGTGGGGTGGTTCCACTCATGATTACGAGGAACTTTTACTATGGGGCCAAATCTACTATCGTGAAAAAAATCTGGTCTTCCATACAAAAGCGCAAACCTTCTCGACCTTAATGTATATGAGAAGTCTAATCTATCTGCGATATCAGAGTTGGCCTCATAGTAAAAGTTGCTTGTAATCATGAGTGGAACCACCCAACAGCGGAAAACAAATTATTAAAATTTCACGCTGTCTAAATCTGAAGTATGGACTATGAACATAAATTCCTTAAGTATAAAGAGTTAATTTTATTGTATGTCTCACCATTAGACTCGGCCCCTACTCCGCTGTCTCTGTCGGACGCGCGAGATTCCTCCGACATCCGCCGCGCGACGCCCAGCTCTAGCACTGCCAACGCCTGCCAAACAAAACAACAACTATGTTGTAAATAGGGCCACAGAGTAGATAATAGTACTAGCGTACAGAAGTTTCACTCCGCAAAATCACTTAAATAGCGACTCTTGCTCCGACGCAATAAAGGTTGCCAAGGTTGCCTGAAAGAAATTGCTATTTAGAAATAAGGCCGCCTTTTGTGTGCTTTCTCTGTTTGTTATTTTTCTTTGTAATATGTCCTGTCTTAGTGTGCAATAAAGAGTTTTATTATTATTATTATTATTAAAGTGCAATTCAGGTCGCACAGCGCTCCCTTCCATACAATATATTCACAGTAGTTGCCTCTCTTTCTATCGCGTATCTCTTATCTTTTCTGACGTATGAAATTGGTCCTCGCTGAGGACGCCGAGCGCTTCATACTCATGTGCGGAGTGACAAAGCACTGATAGGGTTCAATTGAATTTGACACTATGCTAATGGGGTTGGCAACGCAAAGCTAATTGTAGATGTCGCTGCGTACGCTTGTTCCTAAGACAGTAGACGTTCAGAACAAAATGTATGGGAAAATAGGTATTTATTTTGTGGTACTTTTTTAACGAAAAAGACCCATTGACCCAAAATGGATATGAAAGACTATTCTACAATGCAAATGCCGGAATTTAAGGCCAAATTAAGACGTTTTTATTCTTACAGAATTTATATTTTTTTTCTATATCCATATTTTTCGGAAATATGTAAGTGCCAACATTTTTAAAGCCTATTACACAAAAAAATCATTTTAAAGCTAAAAAACGATTTTGTTAAGTAAAAGTCCTTTGTTTTCATAATTCTCGTGGAACAAGCGTACGCAGCGCCATTTTGACAGTTGCCTTCCCCATTACAGAAAACCAATTTTGAAATGTGAGCGGAGACTGCGAACGCACTAAACCTGCGCGATGGTTGTATCTGCTATATAACTATGTCATTAGCAGAATCCAAATTGCTCTAGCCATTAGGTGTTTGAGAGTCGATTTGGAGGTGGCACAGCAACGGCAAAAACCATGAAAATACGCCATAATGCTTGTATTAAACATTATATCAGGCAGCGCCCTTCAGACATGGCCCATACATAAACTTCATCTACTATAATTCCCACCTGTTCGGCGTGGTCGATATGTTCGGCGTTGTCGGCGTGGAGCGCGCTGTCGGCGAGCTCGGCGGGGTTACAGTCGGCGTCGCGCAGGCACAGCGGGCACGGCACCAGCCGGGTTATGAGGCAGCGCCCTTCAGACGTGTGTACGAAACGGGTGCCTGGGGTAAATACAAGGTTAATTTTAGTCACCACCAATGAAACTTTAGAATGTATATGGGCCAGGAAACTGAATAATTTTCTCAAAGAAACATAGACAAAAAATACTATTCGTACATAGATAGTGAAAGTGATCGATGTAAAATGGATGGGGCGACCAAAATTGTTGGTATATTTAGAGATTTTAGAGCCATATTTCTTAAGGCTCCATTATGCGAAACCATTCGTCTCCAGTTGTTGTATGGAAAACTAGCGGCCGCCCGCGACTTCGTCTGCGTGGAAAGGTTTTTTCCTATCCCTCGGGAACAATACTTTTTTTCGGGATGAAAGGTACCCTATGTCCTTCTCTGTACCCCTGACAACGTGTATGCAAAATTTCATGATGATCGGTTCCGTAGTTAGGACGTGAAGGAGTAACAAACAAACAAACAAACAAACAAACAAACAAACAAACGGACTTTCGCATTTATAATATTAGTAAGGATAACCTCACTTCTGCACTTTTTCGATGTTTTTCGTTGTTTTTTCATCATTATCTTTAGCACAATTACCTTTCTTGAAAAAAAATTATTGGAGCAACTGCACGGTACGTTAAAGTGTATTTTGATGTAGAATTCAATACATTTCCGCTATTATTTACGCCAAAAATATGGCCCGCGACAAACGCTTTTGATGATATTCAGATTTTTTTTCACAATCATATGTGAGGTTTATACGCAATTTAATACTTGTAGCAACTAGATAATCTCTTTGGCTTGACGTATGTTTTTTTTTGTGGCTACAACTTTACGTTTTCTATTTAAAAATATGGCCCGCGCAAACCATGTTTTCCTATTATGGCCCCTTAGAGCAAGTTATTTAAAGACACAAAACGAATTTCGCGTTGTAGATTTTAGGAAGTGAACACAACGCGTTGTAAGAGCAGTTTTTTCACTCAATGAGCGATTTCGGTCTTTGAGCCTAACATATAAAGGGTGTCCCAAAACTTTGCCACATGGAGGGAAAGTACCTTAAATATTGAAGATAGGCAATTTAACTGAAAGGAGACTTCATTTTGTTTTTAAAAAGAAATGAAACTGCATTCAAAGATTTTTGAAAAGACGCCATAGACTTCGCAGAATTATTGAGTGTAATATACATAAACACGCCGCCTCGACAATTCCGTAAATATCGTCCCCTTTGCATACCAACATGTTACACTAAAGGTATGATTCCGATGTCGGCAGCACTGCTGCGCAGCAGTGCTGTGTGCTCCAAATTGAATCGTAATGTTACGTTTAAAAGGCTCAATTTGTAGTGAGCGGAGAAGCGTCGCGACACTGCTGCGCAACACTGCTGCGCGACACTGCTGCGCAGCAGTGCTGCGCGGCACTGCTGCCGCAACACCACTGGTCCCCATACATTCTCTATAGGTTTATATGAGACTACATTCCGAGCTCGGCAGCAGTGTCGCGCAGCAGTGTTGCGCAGCAGTGTCGCGACGCTTCTCCGCTCACTTCAAATTGAGCCTTTCGAACGTAACATTACGATTCAATTTGGAGCACACAGCACTGCTGCGCAGCAGTACTGCCGACATCGGAATCATACCTTAATTATAGAAAAAACTCTTTTTCTGCAGAGCTGTTGCACAATTTAATAAATTAATTTTGGATCATACCTCTACTTGATGTTTTTAGTATAAAGTCTGCTGCGATACGTCGCTTGATCGTAGCCTCATTTTTCGACAAAGAGTAAAATACTTTCTATATAACAAAAAGTAATTTTCTATAAGCACCTAGATTATAAGTTTTACATGTATTTCCCTACAACTTGTAATTTACTTCATAGCTTTTAATTACCCATAAGTGAAAACTTGTAAATGGCTCTTAGTATCCTATTTTGCAACTACTCATATCGTTTCTCAAAACTGTTAGTTTTCCTAACGAAATATAATAAATAAATATATAGACATGTTATCACTCACCGAGCGAGGGGTACCAGTCTTCAAGCAGCAGATCCACGTGGTCTGACACAAGCGCCAACGCCTTCGCTAGCACCTCCGGGTTCGGTTCCAGGCTGATGCTCTACATGCACATAAGGTACAGCAATTATTTTATATTGTTTCTAATTTAGCGACTTCCAAATACTAGTGGATACAGTACGAGGCATATATCTTGAAATAGGGTGGGGATTGCACGGAACGCGTATTTTATGTATGAGTAGCGGTGAGGGGCGCGGGCGGCAGGAGAGGGGCGCGCGCTATTGGTCGCTCACAAGAGAACATGCGCGAATTTATCCCCACTTCGTCGACCACCACTGAGATTTTTTCTCTTATCAAACATGAATGCATGTCATGGCGGGCAAAGATTTTTAACAAGTCAAAAGGTGGTGTCTGAAATGGACCCTCATTACAATTACCATAGTTTTCAGGCGATGAAAGAAAAAGAAATATGGGTTAAAGAGGTAGAAACTTCGTTGGACTAAATACGCAGAGCTACTAAAGATAATTTAGAGAAATAAAACAAAATATGTCGAAAAAAAAATGTTTCTTCATTACAAATTCATGGACTTATGAAACCACCCTTGTAAAGTGACACAAACTTATCTAACCCGATGGCCAAAACTGTACCTAAGTGGTAATAGTAGTTTGTTACACAAGGGACGTAAGTGAGCTATTACAGAACAAGATCCAATTTGGTGCCCGTGCGAGCGCAGCTCGCAAAGGGCGCTAATGGATTGGGTTCACCCGAGATATTTAGACTATAGTTCGAGGGTGTAATAGCTACTTACAACCGAGGTAAGCATACTACTTTACATCATTCATGCGAGGTAAATTAAATAAAAATAAAACATATACAAAATTATTTTTAGTTCATTGAAAACTTCTCTTGGGGTTGATCAGACCATTAAACTGAACCACTTTTATTATGGGACCAACCTCGAAATCACGAAAAAAAATCAGATGTTCCATACAAAAGTACCATGACGTCTACTCCATCGAAATGTATGAAACAGATTTGTTTTCGCGATTTCAGATGAATCTTATCATTTTATGAAAAAAAAAATTGTTTGACCAAGGAGTTTTGCATAGCTTGAACTGAAATTAAATGCCATTTTAATTGTTTTTTTTTTCAGTAAAAAGTTTCGTCAGTTTATAATATAAGAATAGTAGTTTGTTACACAAGGGGTGTAATAGCTACTTACAACCGAGGTAAGCATACTATTTTACATCATTCATGCGAGGTAAATTTATTAAAAATAAAAATAAAAATTAAAAGAAAAACATTAAAACAAAAATAAAACGTTAAAGGGTTATTTCATTAAAAACTCGTGGGGTTGATCAGACCATTAAACTGAACAACTTTCATTATGGCACTAACCTCGAAATCATGAAAAAAAATCTGCTGTATTTGCATTGCAGAATTTTGCATACCTAGCTTGAACTGAAATGAAATGCCGCCATTTTCATTGTTTTTTTTCAGCCAAAAGTTTCGTCAGTTAATAATAAAAGAAAAGAGATTGGTTCACTAAGGAGTTTTAAATGCTTGAATTGTAAAGTAACTTTACAGTTAAAGCATTCACCACCCTTGAATTGTAAAGTGATTTGAAAATGGAACGTTCTATCTAAACAATGCACTGTGTTGCACATGCCAACTTACACATCCTCATACTATATTAGTAAATCCTAGTTACCGAGCAGTATGATGTAAAAGAGATTTACATCATACTTGCTCGGTAACTAGGATTTACTTATATAGTATGAGGCTGTGTAAGTTGGCATATGCAACACAGTGCATTGTTTAGATAGAACGTTCCATTTTCAAATCACTTTACAATTCAAGGATGGTGAATGCTTTAACTGTAAAGTTACTTTACAATTCAAGTATTTAAAACTCCTTAGTGAACCAATCTCATTTCTTTTATTATAAACTGACGAAACTTTTGGCTGAAAAAAAAGCAATGAAAATGGCGGCATTTCATTTCAGTTGAAGCTAGGTATGCAAAATTCTGCAATGCAAAAACAGCAGATTTTTTTTCGTGATTTCGAGGTTGGTTCCATAATGAAAGTTGTTCAGTTTAATGGTCTGATCAACCCTACGAGTTTTCAATGAAATAACCCTTTAACGTTTTATTTTTGTTTTAATGTTTTTGTTTTTATTTTTATTAAATTTACCTCGCATGAATGATGTAAAATAGTATGCTTACCTCGGTTGTAAGTAGCTATTACACCCTCGAACTATATTCGCCCTCGCTCGCTTCGCTCGCTCGTGCGTCTAAATATCTCGGGTGCACTCGATCCATTAGCGCCCTTTGCGAGCTGCGCTCGCATGGGCGCCAAATTGGATCTTGTTCTGTAATAGCTCACTTACATCCCTTGTGTAACAAACTACTATGATTCACTAAGGAGTTTTAAATGCTTGAATTGTAAAGTGTACTTTACAGTTAAAGCATTCACCATGCTTGAATTGTAAAGTGATTTGAAAATGGAACGTTCTATCTAAACAATGCACTGTGTTGCACATGCCAGCTAAAGCCCGCCGGTAACGATCAATTGCGATTGTCAATTTTTCCGTCAATTCCATTGTTGGAGCAATTGACAATCACTTCAATTGCACGCGTAAACGATAAATTTTTCCGTCAATGGGCGTCAATTGCGGAAAAATTGACAATCGCAATTGATCCTTACCGGTGGGCTTTACACTGCCTCATACTATATTAGTAAATCCTAGTTACCGAGCAGTATGATGTAAAAGATTATTTAAGTAGCTTGTGTTTTATTATAATGGTAACACAAGATAATGCTATTGTAGTTCAGATTCTATTCCGTGCACGTTTAAGTTCTTGTTACGTTTTAGTTATGATTCGTTTGGTTGTATACCAATAGTAGAATAACTTTTATAGTAACGATCGAAGCCTGATCGAAGCGTAATCGTAACGAAACGTTGATAGTTTGTTAGTCGATGTACAATAGTAAAATTGGCGCCCTGGAGTGGAATTCGAGCGAAAACGTGTTTTTTTTACGGATTGATCCAAGTACGAATATTCCTGGTGTCACTTCAACAAATATCTCAGGATAACTTTTCTAAAATGTATAGATTGATGTAATGGCAGCCAGCAGATTTAATACACAGACAAACCTACATCAAGTTCTACTACCTACTAAAGAAATACATACCAATTTACAAATAAATTAATAATTACTTGTGTAAAAAGGGAATATGCATAAGTCACCGATTTTGACAAATTTGAGCTTGATAGCTACACGTATAAAAACATGATGGAACAGAAAAAAAATGTACAATTGTAGTTTTATCACACGATGAAATCAAGGGAGAATGACGATATATTTTTCATTTTCGGATATAATGCACTCAAAAATCATATAGAACATCGAATAAGGAATAATATTTTGTATGACACATATGTACTTAAACGCAAAATTTAGGAAGATAAAAAAAAACGCAAGAGAAAAGTTTTAATATTACAGTTGATTTTCTCACGCATTATCCTTTGATTTTGATACAAAAAAAAGTGATGCATATTCCCTATTGTGTTTCAAAAATAGAATGTAATTAAGTGACTATTTCCGGACGTTTATTTTGTTGTCTTCTGGAAGTATGAGTGCCTATACAACGTGTTACAAAATAACCCCTAATGCCGAATATGGTAGATAGGGACCATCAAACTAAACAACTATTACTATGGGACCAACTCTGAAATCGCGAAAAAAAAGCTACTGTTTCATACAGCTAACCGCATCTTTGTGGTCTTGTGGTTCGCCCACCCGTGTAAGACGCTGGGGTCCCGGGTTCGGTTCCCAGGATGGTACAATTTGTTCTCGGTTTAGTTGGTGGTAGGGCTTATTTCAAGTCCGCCTGGCTAGCTACCACCATCTTATTCTACTTAAGTCTGACTCCATAACAACAATTTAAAAATTGTTGTGTTCCGGCAGTTAGAGGCAAGATAGCCAGTTTCTCAGTAATGAGGATTCATTGCCTTATCGTCACTTAACATCAGGTGAGATAAAGGCCAGCCTCACTAAGACTCTCGTACCCCGTTGTGCATAAAAAATTCAAAAATTAATAACGAAAATATAAAAATGTATGAAATAGCTTGTTCAGTTTGATGGTCCCTATCTACCATATTCGACCATATTAAGGGTTATTTTGTAAGACGTTGTATATTGGACCTGTTGTACTAACCTGATACCCTTCTATAGTTTCGCCGTCGTTCCTCCTCACTACGGCGGTGGGCGCGGGGAGAACCAACTCTAGGCTCGGGGACGCGCCCGGGTCTAGGATAGTCCAGGAGCCTTCCGACCGCACGCGGTATCTATTGGAAAGAGGTAAAAGGCCCTTTTTAATCTTGTTGAACATTCGATATTTTTTTCACAAGGAATAACAGCACCCAACTCTTAACTAATACAGGATGAAACTATCTATGCACTAAAAATTGATTGGGCCAAAAACGTTATCCACAAATTTGTTTATGTTTATATATCGTAGTGGGTACTTAGCATACAAATTTTTAGACTACATTAACAAAATTAAAACCTCTTGACTACAATGACTTTTTTATAAAAGCTGTTAACTGATTACCTACACATCACAAAACAAAAAAAAAGAAAGCAAGTAATAATAACACAAGGTAAAAATATTCCGACGAACTGAGAACCTCCTCCTTTTTTTGAAGTCGGTTAAAAAGAAAAGAAAAAACTAACTGTTCACGCAATGACAACATCAGCCCGGGCAAACCCGGGGCATGAGGTGGAGGAGGAGGGATCCCGACGACCACTCAATCCATCAAATTAGGCATAAGAGAGAATGCGACTGGAAGTAGAAAGGAATAGAGCGATGGAGCAATGACAAAACCAAAAGTCGCATTTAAGTGAAGGAATAACTCCATCGTACTCGTATATATTTTCATATATTCACTATTCAGTTATCTACATACATACATGTATGTATATATACCCAAATACCTGAGTACAGCCCCAGGCGCGTCTTGATCGCGCGGCAGTAGCGGGTCCCTCGCCGGCGGTCGCTCAGACAGTGTAAGTAACGTCAGCGGGCCACACGATAACTTCATCCCAGTACGCCACAGAGTCCAACCCCAGTTCAACTCCAGAGCTTTGGACACTGTGTCGTCTAGCTCCAGCTAAAATTAATATTGAATAATATTACAAAGGAAGCTCAAAAAAAAATAACAAAATAAAGCACATTCGCAACTTTATAAGAAGGTGTATTTGTTTGTTACGATTTTACGTCTTAACTACTCGACCGAACGTCATGAAATTTTGGGTACACGTTCTCGGAGGACGACAGAAAAGGACGTAAATACCAACCATCTAAAAAAATTTTACTGTTTCCGAGGGATAGAAAATTACGCAGACGAAGTCGCAGGCGGTGACTAATATACGCTACTATCATATATTATGACACTATGTACATTACCTCAGCAGGCCTCACGTACTAACACTACAATATATGACACTATGTACGTTACCTCAGCAGGCCTCCCGTACAGTCGTCCCGGCAATGCAGCGAGCGTAGAATCGGCCAGGAGTTGCGTAGTGAGGCGCGGCCAGAACCCGTGCGGCACGTACCACACTAACAGTACTAACACTACTATATGACACTATGTACGTTACCTCAGCAGGCCTCACATACTACACTATCATATGACAATATGTACGTTACCTCAGCAGGCCTCCCGTACAGTCGCCCCGGCAATGCTGCGAGCGTAGAGTCGGCCAGGAGTCGCGTAGTGAGGCGCGGCCAGAACCCGCGCGGCACGTACCACACTAGCAGTACGCGACGAAGAGGCATAAAGCTGGCGCGACCGCAGATGCTTACTGCTGGCGGATCGCCTAGGGGCAAGCCAGTTTATTAACGCGTTTTTATTGGGTCGATTTCCTGTTTATTTGTTTGTTTGTCCACAAATTTTGCAATAGATTTTAGTGGTATTTCGTCGCTTTTATTGCAACACCGCGAATATGCGATTTCCTAACTTAATGGTCGAGAAACAAAAACAATTATATTTTCTGCGTAACAATGAAATAAAATCAATTTTATATCAATAGTTTTATAGTCATTTATTAGTTATTCTATAAATAATTAAATGCAAAAATTTACGTTATCCCTACTTATTAAATAAAATAGTCACATAGGCGGTTTCACTCTTTTAAAACATGCATATTCACGGTGTTGTAATATAAGCGACGATTTGTAATGTCCATAATTTTGTCCATTAATTTACTAAATTTATTAAATGTCCGTTATTATAGTTACGAAGTGACGATAATGATTGCATATCGCCAGCCCCCTTACACAAAATCACATTTGAAATTCTTTGCTGTTACTTCGCTTTCGAAACTTTATTTTTAATTCGAAAATGACATTCAGAACTGTCAGATATGAGTGATTGGCTAACCAGCTAAAATAATAGTGTTCCACAGTCGATAAATTTAATACAGGTTTTTCAAACTTAAAAAATGAGACCGCGTCCACACATTGTTTAACAAACTTGTTGTAAATACACACATCAACTGTGTCTAGGGATACAGGTGTTATTTTCATACAAACGAGGTAACTTTGAAGCCTTGGTTTCCTGCCAGGGATGTACTGTACTGTGATCTGATGACGGCTATCCAGGGAGTGAATGGAGGAGATTCAGATCGCTATACACACCCAACTGATCTGACCAGCATTCTAGAAACGTAATGGACATGTTTAAAAAAAACGCGAAAATAGCATGAAAATGTATGGAAACTGAGAACTCTGACCCATTAATCTTTTAGAATGCTGATCAGATCAGTTGGATGTGTATAGCGATCTGAATCTACTCCATTCAGTCCCTGGATGACCATCATCAGATTACAGCACGGTACATCCCTGGCAGAAAACCAAGGCTTCAAAGTTACCTCGTTTGTATGAAAATAACACCTGTATCTCTAGACAAAGTTGATGTGTATAATTGAGATTTCTTTTTTATTTTATTTTATTTACAAATTCCTTGATTGTATTTTATTATGATTAGTGTTAAATTATTCCTACTAATATTATAAATGTAACAGTTTAAATATTTTGATTTATTCAATCTCGCAAAAACGGCTGAACGAATTTAGATGAAAGGCACACAGATAGTTTATAGTCTGGATTGAAACATAGGAAACTTTACATCTCGGTCAAAGGTTTCCTAAGGATTTTACGGATGTCCACGCGGACAAAGTCGCGTGCGGAACCGGAAGCTAGTAAATAGTATAAAGAGTTTTAATTCGCTATGAAACCATATGAATAAAAAATTTTGTATCGTGTAAACGCGCCTTAACAATAGTAACTTACTTTGTAACGCAGGCGAGTCGGTCCTCGCGGGTGTGGGCGTGAGGTGTGCGGCGCCGCCCACCCAAGCGCGCGCGCCGCTGCGCGAGCGCAGCTGCAGCTGCGGAGGGAGTGCCAGGGTTACACACACCATATACCACATGAGTAAAAAAAAGTCAACTTAACAGAGTCCAAGCTGCCTACAAACGGTCCGCTGTAGCT
Organism: Agriphila geniculea; assembly: GCA_943789525.1. Taxonomy (NCBI): domain Eukaryota; kingdom Metazoa; phylum Arthropoda; class Insecta; order Lepidoptera; family Crambidae; genus Agriphila; species Agriphila geniculea. The sequence continues at coordinate 23,040,355 of OX038891.1, read as the reverse complement.
TCACTCATACATAGCGCAGCGATGTGTGCGTGACCTCTCACCGACAGCGTAACAGGCACGTCGCCGGGGTAAAAACTGGTTTACACCGGCTCAGTTGCGGTATAACCGACAGGGCCGCTAAGTGCTTCAATTTTTTCTTAGAGAATACACTAATGTGAACCATGACAGTTTGATTTGTCAAATTACTGGCTCGAAGAAAAAAATACGAGTCGTGACAAAGATTTTGTTGAAAAATTAATTACTAGATTCTATCATTTTTCAGTAAGTATGTAAAATAAAACGAATTTTATATACATAAGTGTTTAATAAATTAAATATGCCCAACTCCTGCACCGTGTGTGTATGAATAATTCGGGGAAAAAAGGATATTTTTTTTCGTACGGAAAAATCGAAGTGCAGTAAGTATTCATTTTCGTTCGTTTCGTTCAAATACACATTTTATTATGGACTTGCCTTATTATAACTTGCGACAGGTGTCAACCCTTTGAGAATCGGTATAAGTTGTGAGAGCTTGTACTCTGTCCGTTTATTTACTCATGTGCCATATACTATATGCATGGAATCTCATTGGGAACATCCAAAAGCTTATACCTCCAATAGAGATTGCACCGGCTAGTGTCATAGTGAAGGTAGAAAAAATCACCTTGAGTGACGTTACGGCTTATTGCTGTCTCTTTCTTTAGGGTGACAATACTTTTTCGTTTCTTACGAACGAACGAACGATGAACAACGAAGACGTAATGTAACACTAAAGAAAGAGATAGCAATATGACGTGACCGTCACTCAAGCACATTTTTTCTATCTTCAATATGACACTGGCCGTGCAATCTCCATTGGGGGTATAAGCTTCTTGGGAACATCAGATGCGGCTTAGTTAGCAGGTACCGCCACCTAGTGTCTAATTCCAACATTAGTTTAAATTCACCTCACTAGATGGCGGTACCTGCTTCGATTTGATTTTGTAATATTCAAATACAGATAAAAAAAGTCACGGAACTTTTAAATTGTTTCTTAAAAAAAATCACCAAATGCAAAATTGTTGTGAATTCTTTGAAAGTTTGGTAAAGCTTGTTGCTATCTGTGCTAGGCATGCTGCGACGATAGCGGCGCCATCTAGCATCCGACAAGAAAAACATTTTAAATCGCCCCGATAGTCGCCTTACGGTTGGCCATTTCTTTAGTATGGGTATCTGTACTATAGTATTATGTAATTAACCCTGTCAGATAATGAATCAGGTGATCATCATATCAGCCGCACGACACCCACTGCTGGGTATAGGCCTCCCCTAAGGATCTCCACGACGATCGGTCCTGCTTGGCCCGCATCCAGCGGCTTCCCGCGACCTTCACCCTCACGTCGGTCCACCTTGTCGGGGGCCTACCCACTGAGCGTCGTCCGGTGCGCGGTCGCCATTCCAGAACCACCCCGCCCCAACCAACATCAGTTCTTCTCGCTATGTGTCCCGCCCATTGCCACTTCAGCTGAGCGATCCTTCGAGCGATGTCGGTTACTTTAGTTCGCCTATGGATCTCCTCGTTTCTTATTCGATCACGTAGGGAAACGCCGAGCATGGTTCTCTCCATTGCACGCTGGGTGAATCAGGTCATAGTGTTGCTAAAATTGAACAACATTCTCCAAGGAACATAGGTCGAAAAACGAAAAAAATATTTTATAATCTCATACAAAATTGTTGATCAAACAATTTTGTATGAGATTATAAAATATTTTAGACTTACTATGGAAAGGTGACAAAATAGTTTTGCGACCTTTGCTCCATGGAGAATGTTCTTCAGTTTTAGCAACACCAGCACCTGTTTCAGTATCTGACAGGGTTTTTGTTACATATTTTTTGTTACATAAAGAAATATCTAATAAATTCTCTTTAATCTATTGTTACTAGATGTAAAATAATACCGAACTAAACAAAGGTACTCCTTTAAGTTAACTTATAGAAAACTAATTGTACTTACACATTGTCTAAGTAGAGAGAACGTTCTTGCAGACAAACCATATATTTGGTTTTGCGAGACTTATATTTAAATAATGTCAGTGTAATTGTTCCTAATAATAATAAATAAATAATAAATAATTAGGATTAAATAGTTCGCGTAGCGTCCAAACGAACAGAATATAGCCCATTTAAGTAGAGGTCAACGCGCGCGCGCATTACAGGAACGAAGTTATAGCTGCGAAAGGAAACACTGTAGTCACGTACAGTCGGGGATTGCGGCGCTCTGTCACACATTAAGCCAATTGTTTGCTCACTACAGAATCAATAATCCCTTTAGACACGTTAGGTCCTTTACAAACAAGTACAGAAAATTCAGTCAATCCAAAACAAAAAGAATACAAAAACTCTACTACTACACTACACTAGTACTACACTATACCTGTGGCGTGGCAGGCGGAGTGGCGGTGGTACTAACAGTAGCCTCGCGTCTCACCTCAGCGCTAGCTCTAATTTATTCAACAATGCCAGCCCAGCTCACATAGACACTAGTACTACACTATACTACAGTAAACTAGTACTACACTACACTAGTACTACACTGTACTACACTAGTACTACACTATATCTGTGGCGTGGCAGGCGAGTAGTAACGGCGGTACTAGCAGCAACTTCACGTCCCAGCCAGCCCACCCCAGCGCTAGCTCGTACTTGTTCAACAATGCCAGATCTAGCCTACATATAAACTAGTAATACACTATACTACACTAGTACTAAACTATACCTGTGGCGTGGCAGGAGGTGTGGCAGGCAGTAGCGGTGGTACTAGCAGTAGTCTCGCGTCCCACCCTAACGCAAGTTCGAACTTGTTCAGTAGTGCCAGCCCTAGCCCGGCCGCTTCCTCGCCGCTGCCCAACTGGGGGGACGCTTTGAACACGTGCGAGAGGTCTTCTGTGCGCATTATACCTGGACAATACACACAATTTAATATGGGTAGTATTTAATCGGGTAACAATAAATTCCCATTTGGGTATAAAAAATACTGAAGATAGCGTACTGAAATACTGAGTGGGCGACGGACGGAGTGAAAATGGGTGACTTTAAAATACAAATTATTGTTCAGAACGGGCGACCAAATTACCATTTGGGCGATAACCTTAGGGCACACAAAACATTTAAAATTTGACATATATTTTATTTACAAAAGGTGACTATAATCCTAATCGAGATGACAAAAATACCATGTTGGGCAGCTTAAATCAGTTGTATATAGTTGCCTTCTTGGTATATTAGTTGCCCACTCAGTATTTTTGTCACTCATTTAGATTTTATCACTGCTAACTTAAATTATTTATCTGCCACATCAGTGGCGAGGGGTCGAAATATGGCGAAGGTAATCCGGACCAAAAAACACCACGGCGTGGTGCAAGCTTCACGCGTTTCTTCAGAAGTTAGGGCCTCAATTTCACCATGCAAAAAAGCACTGATAAAATAGTGACAGTCTAGCCCGCGCTACTCTATACTGAGTTGGAATCAGAAATAATAATCATGGAAAACAAAACATTTTATTGAGTTTGTAACTGCTTGTCATCCTTATCGTAGAAAGATGTATTATATTGAAAATGTTTAAAAAACCCATCTTGCTAACGTAACCATAACTACGTAACTAAGTTTGGAAAACAATGTTTCGCCGCGCTAGTCACTTAAACGACAATCCATATTAATTAACTTAGAATAATTAAGTTAATTAAAGCCATTATGGCAAATAAAACTTACCGCAATAAACAAATACATGAGATAAACAAATTAAAATAAACAAAAACCGGGATAAAGTATCGATTCTCACTCACTAATTCACTATTTTGATAAAAACTAATCACGTTCCAAACACTCACATAAACAAATTAAACAATGATAATGGCGGAAACGTACTATTATACTTCTAAATAAAAATATCTAATTTGCGATGTATTTTCTTCTATCGTTCTTATTTTGTTTATTTTGCATCTTAAAACTTATTCGTCTCTTCATAACAGAAAGAGAAAAGAAACGTTAACATCGCTTCAAATAGAAAGAGAGAGAGAAAACTTAAGCCACAGCCGGCCGGCTTGCCTTTCACCATTTTCAACCGAAAGGCACGCGACTGTGGTGCGTTGGTGAGAAAGAGACAGAGTAATAACAATCAACCGTTGCCCGTGGCAACCGCGCCAAGACACAGTGCAAAAAGGAAGCTAAAGGACGTCGGCTTGCCTCAAGGAGATTTTGTACGAAAATTGATTTGATATTCCTTGCACGCGGGGCGCGGCGCGCGCGCGAGCGTTTTTAAAGTAGAAAATTAAATCTGCCTATTATTATTTATTGGTGCTAATGAGCTCAATAATAGTATCTAAGAGTTACATACACTTTTGTTTGTCTGCTATGTTTATGATTAATTTAGTTAGTGTGGGAAATAGTATAACCTTGTCAAATGAATATGGTACTTATATCCAACCAAAAGAACATTATTGTTTCTCCTCTATTTATTTAGCTTCGGTACTGAATAGCACTGTGCAAAACTTAATGATATTGAATCCTACTCAAATTGAGTGTACTACTGTTACAATTAACATGCTTACCTGCAAAATACCATTTTTGTATTTTTTGTTACTCAAACATACAAATAGTAACTTATTATATCTACTTTTTAATTTATATGTATTGAATATTGCATCGAGCGGCATAATGATTGCGGGATATATTGAGGTGGTGTTTTACTGTCCACCAAAAACTAATCCAATGATTATTAAAATGATTCCTTGTTTTGTGAGCGCGGTAAGTTTAACCAGTCTAGTAGAATGTCACTATATTGACAGACAATGTGGGCATCGGCTACTGTTCATGTTTCATACCTGGCAATTGAATGTTGTGTGTGTATAATTAAGTATTTTGTTATGAATTATAATCTAAATTCTAATAACAATAAATGCTAAATAAAGATCTAAAAATTTATTTCCAAAATGTTCGCGGACTGCGAACCAAATGTAATACTCTAAGTAGAAACATGAGTAGTCATGCCTATGATATAATTATTTTGGTTGAAACATGGCTGTGTGACGGTTTCTTCGACGGGGAACTTTGTGATAGATATTACAGTGTATTTCGTTTTGACCGTGATACACGTCTCAGTTGCAAGCGCATAGGAGGTGGTGTAATGATATGCGTTCGACAGGATCTTGCTGCAGAGGTATGTGACCTAGGTATTGATGTATACACTGAGGTATTATGTGTTAGGATACATCGCCGTTTCTTAGATAATTTGAATGATTTGTACGTACTGGCCGCTTATATTCCAGGTGGATTGCCAAACCAACCTTCTCAATTGGATGCATTTAATAAATGTGTCAGCAATTTAGCTTCAGCATATCCTCACAATAGTTACATTATCTGCGGTGATTTCAACTTACCTTGTGTAAAATGGCCAAATGTATCGACGCCTGTCCATCTGAGGACAGGGCCTGTAGACATACAAACTGCTGCCGTGAATCTTGTGGACACTCTCAGTGCCTTAGGCTTTGGCCAATACAACATACTGGTGAATTCACACGGTAATACACTAGATCTGGCTTTCAGTAATATTGAGATAGAGGTCTGCAGATGTGAAACTCCCCTTATAATAGAAGATAGCTATCATCCTTCATTCACTATAGACGCATCTAATATGTTGATAGTTCCTTTGAAAGAACAGCCTATCTTAAAAGTAAAATATAATTCAGGCGACTATGACTCAATTAATAAAGAGCTGAACAATTGTAATTGGGACTTGTTACTGACAGGTTGTAGCGTCGATGATGCACTGGATATTTTATATGACAAAATTAAAGAAAATATTGACCGCTTCATTCCTAAAAAATTGGTATATCCTAGAAATCATTATCCCAATTGGTACTCACCAGCACTAATAAAAATAGCTCATGAAAAATTCAAGCTTCACACACGTTGGAAAAGGTTCCGTAATCCACGTGACTATGATGAATTTGCACTCCTTCGTAGGAGATTTCATCGTGTTCATGATGAATGCTATAGTTTGTTCATAAAACGTATATCCTCGGCTATAAAAGACGATCCAAAAAGGTTTTGGGCTTTTGTAAAATCTAAGAAAGGTGGTAGTTCGTACCCAAAGCAATTAAAGTATAAAAGTGACGTACTATCTGATGGTAAAGAAATATGTAATGGATTTAATAAATTCTTTGAAAGTGTATTTAGCCCGCCACTAGATAATTACAGTTTTTCAGATCAACCCTCTACATCATGCACTAATAACACCATCAATACAATCCATATATCTGATGACATAGTAAATAAGCACCTTAAAAGTTGTAACCCTCATAAAGGGGCCGGTAGTGATGGCATTCATCCTATTTTTATTATAAAATGTGCAGAATCTTTAACCCAACCACTGCGAATTATATTTGACAGATCTATTAACGAGAGTGTTTTTCCAACAAAATGGAAGGAAGCTATGATTATGCCAATTCATAAAAAGGGATGTAAAAGTAATGTTGAAAATTATCGTGGAATATCTATACTTAACATATTTAGTAAAATTTTAGAAAAAATTGTTTACAATAGTATATACTCATTAATACATAACAGTGTCCCTGACAATCAGCATGGCTTTTTGAGAGGACGTTCGACTTTGACTAACTTAGCTTGTTTTACTGCAGACATCCTGACTGGTATGGAGAAGGGCGGCCAGATTGACGTGATCTACACCGATTTTGAAAAAGCTTTCGATCGGGTGGATCACGTCATTCTGTTGCACAAACTTCAGACACTTGGTATTCGTGGTGACTTGTTTCGGTGGCTAAAATCTTATCTTGAAAATAGGTCTCAGGCTGTAGTTTTGGGTGGTTACAGGTCGGACTTCACTAATGTCCTATCCGGAGTGCCTCAGGGCTCTCATCTGGGACCATTGCTTTACGTAGCTTTTCTCCATGACATTGGTGGTTGCTTCCATCATTCCAAGTTTTTGATGTACGCCGATGACAAAAAGGTGTTTATGAAAATAAATAATATCTCAGACTGTCTAAATCTCCAAGATGATCTCAACCGCTTAAGCGAATTTTATTGCTCGAACAGAATATCTATAAACACCAATAAGTGTCAACAAATAACATTTACTAGGAAGCACAAACCAGTAACCTTTCAGTATAAGTTTGAAGGGAAAGCCTTGGAGCGCGTTAGCGCTATACGTGATCTAGGGATAATACTTGATACTAAAATGTCGCTTAATGAACATTTTGACTACATAGTAAACAAAGCATATAAAACACTGGGCTTTGTTCTACGTACTTGTCAACCTTTACAAGATATAAACAGTGTCATGGCAGTCTATTGCGCTTACGTACGCAGTATACTTGAGTATGGCAGCTGTATTTGGTCCCCTTTATACGAATGTCATAAGGCACGCATAGAAAACATTCAGAAGATCTTAATCCGACATTTAAATTATCGAACTAAAGGCAGATATGGAGATTATATTGCTAGCTGCCGGCGATTTAAACTTATGGCACTTGAAGAGCGTCGTTTGCTTCTCGATATGTCTTTCCTGTACGACACTGTCAACAGTAAGATAGATTGCCCCGATCTGGTCTCAACCGTTTGTTACAGTGTTCCTCGTCGTCGAACACGTCATACGAAATTGCTTTGCGCTCCTGCCTATCATACAAACTATGCTCGTAATCATTTCCTTGCTCGTGCAATAAACAGTTATAACAATCAATTTGATAGTATAGATCCCTTTAAAATGTCGAAGTGTAGTTTTAAAAACGCAGTAAAAAAGAAAATAATAGAAATTTAAAATTTATTGTATCTAATTTAAATTTTTGCATTCACAATAACTGTAGTCACAGCTGCTTAACTAATTGAACTATTTGAAATGCCTACGATCCACTTTTATTAATTCTTGTATCTGTAATTATTGCCAAGCAACAATTTCTGTTAATTTAATGTACTCAACTAATTCAATTAATTTAATCTCACAAGAATATCAATGTTCTGGTATTTGTAACGATATCTGTAACTTCTATTTTGTAATGATGATATAAATTTGTTATAGCTATGGAAACCTATAATTGGCTTATTTAAGACTTATATGTAATTACTCAATCTGTACCTAATATAGCTGTTGGTTTTCTGAATAAATCATAAATAAAAAATAAATACTTAGAAATTCCTAAAAAATAATTGTAGCTATTATTAATTAATCTTACCGAAATGGCGAAAAAAATTAAGTAATGACATGTTATAATGGATCGATGGGGATGGGATTTTAAAAGGTAAGCCGATGGGAATCGGCTTGTATGGACCCTTCGCCACTGTGCCACATGTAGTCACCCGTTTTAAGTATTTTTTGTAATACACAGTTTGTCAGCCGTTTAGTTATTTGGTCGCCCAAAAAATAAACCGCTGCCAGGTTTAGTATGTAAGTATCCCATTAACAGTCGCCTTTAATTATTTACAATCACCCAATTAATTAATTCCCATTTAATATTAGATATCACATACAATGCTATTAAATTGACAATAGACAGTGATCAGCTGTATCGTCACTCGAGAATGTAAGACAAAGAGAACATTTTACTTATTCAAATATACCCTTTACCCTTGGACGAAAGAATATACCTCGTTTTGTACCGCAAGTGCTCAGTGGCCCTACCATGAGTTGACGCAAACTGTTTACGTTGCAGTAAACTGTCGGATATACTGCTCACAGTCAATACGAGTGAAAGAGAGAAAACGATAGTTTACTGTAACGTAAACAGTTTGCAACAACTCATGGTAGGGCCACTGAAGTTAATCGCTTGTTGTACAAATTGTCAAATTAAGTGCATTGTACGTTGCAGAGAACCAAGATAACTACACACATCAACTTTGTCTAGGGATACCAGGTGTTATTTTCATACAAACGAGGTAACTTTGAAGCCTTGGTTTCCTGCCAAGGATGTAAAGCGCATTCACTTAGATAGTGTCGCCCTTTTATCGCGCCGCCTTTGCACGTGCCGCTTCTTGTCAAAGGATGCCGCCGCATAAACAAAGGATACCGCGTGCGGCATACACCGCGCAAGTCAATTTGTATTTTGGCGGTTGGAATCGAAGCGTCGCCGTAGTGAAAGCTTGTGTTTGTTGACTCTGCTACGTATACTGAAAATATTTTTCATCCTTGGAAGGACAGTTAAGTGCCTCAAGATGAAACTTTAAGTGAACCAACAAAAAAATACGGGTGTTTTGTATAACATGTAAACAACTTATGATCAATGTCCATCGGCATTGCGTTGAAATCAGTTTGTCTGCACCTATCAGAGATACTTCAAAAATAGTGGGGATACCAAGAACTAGCGTCGGAATAACGAAAACTATAAAGCTTTCCATGACCTGCTTGTAAATATCCTAAATAAGTGCATACCTAAACGTAAAATAAAAATTAATAACAAACAAAAAAAATATTGGTTAACTGTAGGAATAAAAATATCGTGCCGAAACAAAAGACTACTTAAAATATTAGCTTTAAAATCTAAAAATTACATAATCAAAAATCATTATAAACTATATCAGAAAACATTAAAAAAAACCATCGTATACGCAAAAAAACTAGAATATATTAAAAAAATGAGTAACTCTCATAACAAAGTTAAAACCATGTGGAAAATAATAAATGAGAAGTTAAATAAAAAATCTAAAATTGTAAATAAAAATATATCTATAAAAATTAATAAGTCTTTATGCTCCAATGCTAGAAAAATTGTAGAGTCGTTTAATGATTCATTCGCTTCTATAGGTGAATTGCAAAACAGAGTTGCAGCAGGGTCTCACTGTCCACTATTGAGCAGTGCTATCGAGAACAGTATTTTTTTAAGCCCCGCAGATTATACTGAAGTACAAAAAATTATAAAGAATTTAAAAAATAAAACAAGTCATGGCATAGATGAAATTCCACCTATATTAATAAAAACTTGTGTCGACGAGCTAACATTGCCTTTCCTTAAATTAATCAATCAATCTTTCCACGAAGGAGAGTTTCCAGTGCTACTAAAAAAAACAATTATAAAACCTATACACAAAAAAAAACGAAAAAACAGATATGGGCAATTATAGACCGATAGCTTTATTACAAACTGCTTCTAAAATACTAGAAAAAGCAATGTTTGACCACCGCGTTTATAGGTTTTGCGAAAAATTTAACATATTCAATGAGTGCCAAAATGGATTTAGGAAGAACAGGTCCACCACGCTGGCAGTATTTAAATACGTACAAGAAATTCTTAAAATTTTGGATGATAAAAAATATGCTGTCGGTATTTTATTAGACATGTCCAAAGCTTATGATAAGGTCCAACATAAAATATTATTGCAAAAACTTTATAATATTGGTATACGAGGTCCTGCGCATAAATGGTTCACCTCATACTTAAAAGATAGGGAACAGTATGTTGAAATTGAGCACTTTGATGAAACCACGAAAGAAATACAAATTGTACGATCGAATAGCAAAATAGTAAACTCATCAATTCCTCAAGGAAGCACTGTTGGATGTTTACTATTTTTAGTTTACATTAATGAACTGCCTAAATTAATAGATGACCCTTGCGTTCTATTTGCAGACGATATTTCCTTGCTTGTATCTTGCCAAAATAACATAAATTTAAATAAAAAACTTACAGACCTATTCAATAAAATAACTTACTGGATGACACAGCATAATTTGGAAATTAACTTCCTTAAAACAAAACTCGTAACATTTCACCCGCATCAAAAAGATAGTTTAGAAGTAAATTTCTCTTATAATGGTTCAAAAATAGAAAGCGTTACTCAATGTAAACTGCTCGGTTTAGTCATAGACTCACATCTGTGTTGGAAAGCCCAAATTGCTACAATCAAAACCAAGTTATCAAGTTTTACATATGCGCTAAGTGAAACAAAAAAAACCACTAACTTAGAAACATCTAAAGCTGCATACTTCGCATACGCACATGCATGGTTAAATTACGGCGTCATATTGTGGGGGTGTAGCTCAGATGCAATCACAGTTTTCACAGCACAGAAAAAGCTTATTCGAATTTTAGTTAACATAGATCCAACAGACAGCTGCAAACCATTTTTTAAAGAACTCAAAATTTTACCTTTACCGTGTATCTACATATTGGAAATTTGTAAATTCATACGAAAGCATCCAAACTTCTTCACAAAGAGACAAGACATTCCATCACGATACACATCACGACATGGCCACAAGTTAATGATACCAGTAAATAGGCTTCGAATGAACTCATCCAGTCCGCTCGAAATGTCAGTAAAAATACACAATAAACTACCGAAAGAACTAACAGAAGAAAAAAGTTACAGCATATACTTAAAAAAGTTACAAACACTGCTCTTTGAAAAATGCTATTATAGTGTTTCAGAATTTTTAAATGATAACGATTTAAATATTTAATTAAGTAGCAATGTTATTTAATTGAAAAAAAGTAAGTCGTCCTCTCAACTCCTCTCCAAATAATTTGCTCTGCCCTTTTCAGGGTCTACAATGTACTTTGTCATTTTACCTACCATCTTGTTACCATTGTGGAAATTGCAATAAAGTGAATTGAATTGAATTGAATAATATTAAAAATAGGCCCATTAACACAAAAAAACGTAAAAACGGAAGAATCCCACTATCAAAAACGGACGACTTTGAATGTGATGTAACGTACGTCCGAACAGTATACAGATTTTATACTAATAAAAAACTTCCGACACTAGACAAGATTCTGGAAAATTTACAAGCTAATAATACGGACTTTCCGTATAAACGTACGACTCTGCGAAATGTCAATACATTTCTAAAACTTGGATTTAAGTATAAAACACTTAATAAGCTAAAACTATTGCTTGAATCATCGCTTTTTTTACCGTTATTGGTAACGTTATTTGTATAACGTTACCAAAAACTTACCGCGGTATTCCTGTCTCTGAACACAAGTGCTTGCGGGTGTACCGACACTATCTAAACGAATGGACTTTACTGTGCTATGATCTGATGACGGCTATCCAGGGAGTGAATGGAGGAGATTTAGATCGCTATACACACCCAACTGATCTGACCAGCATTCTATAAACGTAATGGACATGTTTAAAAAAACCGCGAAAATAGCATGAAAATGTATGGAAATCCTCAAACTGAGAACTCTAACCCATTAATCTTTTAGAATGCTGATCAGATCAGTTGGGTGTGTATAGCGATCTGAATCTACTCCACATTAAGTCCCGGGATGGCCACCATCAGATTACAGCACGGTACATCCCTGGCAGAAAACCAAGGCTTCAAAGTTACCTCGTTTGTATGAAAATAACACCTGTATCCCTAGACAAAGTTGATGTGTATATTCCCAACCCCAACCAAACTGGCATGCGAGGCCAAGCGCTAGGTTGGTCCGTAAGTGAGAGCGAGAAAGCGATATGAAGGCCCGTATTTATAAACCGCTCTCAACGTTGAGAGCCATCTTGAGCTTATACTTGAGATGCTGTTCTTATTAATAGATCATACTTAAGTACATGTTTGAGTTCGTGGTATCAACTGAGAGCACTCATATTAATAAACAAAACTCTGCACTTGAGATCGCTCTTGAGATGATGATTGAGAGCGTGTTCGCCAAGTGCTGCAAAACCGTGACTTGAGAGCGTGCGCGCGCGGGATAATTATTTTATTTTGAACTGCTACGTATGTTTTTGTACCTATGTATGTGGATAAAATTACATAGTTTCAAAATCTAATAAACGGAGTTAATTATTATGATGATATTGATTACGATATTACATAAATTACGAAATGTATTAGTCATAATAACAATTACAATATCCCGCCAATTTTTTCAAACAGAAAAGGCAAAGGCAAAGGCACATTTGCATCATACAGCCACGAAATACATAATCCAACAGTCTTCTTGAACTGACGTAGTAATATAAAGTGATATTTTATTTATGTGTAAATAAAGTAATATAAAAAAATATTTAATTTTACCACTTGTCTAAAATGTTTTGCACTAATTTATGAGAGTACAATTTATAAAACTATTACTTTTTGTAATTTGAGCTAACTATTCTACACAGCTTAAACGAAACGTTAATCATTCAATCTTAATTCAAAAGTGTCATTTTACTGTATAAAAACCACCGTGAACTTAAGATCCTGCTCTTAAGATTGATCTTAAGAGCTGAGATCGATCTCATTTGATACGCTCTTGATATCTGACTATTAATTAATGTCCAACTTAAGATGCTGCTCACATCTTGAGAGCGTATCAGCTGAGATCGATCTTGAGATCGGTATTGAGAGTGGTTTATAAATACGGGCCTAAGTTTTAGACAGTGGTTTAAGCAGGGCTCTGTCACTCCGCGCGCGAGTATAAAGCGCTCGGCATCCTATGAGAGGACAAATTTCATACGTCAGAAAAGATAAGACCTACGCGATAGAAAGAGAGGCAACTACTGGGTGCATGTTTTGGAGCGATGGGAGCTCTGTGTGCGACCTGAATTGCACTTTATTGTGTCGGGGCAAGAGTCGCAATTTATTTAAACGATTTTGCGGAGTGAAACTTCTGTACGCTAGTACTATTATCTATTTTGTGGTTTAAGTCTAATTTTTTATGCTTTGCATCAAGCTGGTTTTTTTAACTCTGTTCTACAATCTTTCGTAGCTATAATAAGTTAACGTTTTATTTATTTATTTTATTTTATTTAAACTTTATTGCTAAGATTACAGCAAACGGCGGACTTAATGCCGTAAGACATTCTCTAACGTTCTGTTTATTAATTTCATAAAAGCGAGTGTTTTACGGACCGGACCTCCTTTAGCTTCAACTGTATTTAATTGTACTATCAATTTCACATAAAATTTAAAACATTTTCAAATACAATAAATGATGGAGATACATTCTTATTATTAGGCGGACTTGTCGAGAGAGAGCGAGAAGGAAATAAAGAGAGGGAGAGAGATCGATAACAGTCTGTATATATACCATTAGCAGCAAACGGGTTGACTTCTCGCACAGTGACCACGTGCGCTAATAAATCACACAGCCACTGCGGTCGCACGAAATATAGTTCTTTTAGGGTTGCGTCGTCGTAGTGAAGTAATACACCTGCGGATATATAAATACATACAGTGGTTTAGAGATAACTAGCTTCTGCCCGCGACTTCGTTCGCGTGGATGTTAGAGAAAATCCTTAGAGAGCCTTCAACCAGGATCTGACCAGTCATTTTTACGTTTCCGGTTCTGGTTCCCGTTCCCGTTCTGTTCCCGTCCGTTCCCGTCCCTTTCCTGTACCGTTCTCGTACCCCTTCCGTTGCCATTCCCGTTCACGTCCCGTTACCGTCCGGTTCTCGTTCTCGTTCTCGTACCGTTCTTGTCCCGTTCCCTTCCCGTTTCATTCCCGTTCCGTTCCCGTTCCCATCCCGTTCCCGTTCCGTTCCCATTCCGTCCCGTTCCATTCTTGTTCCCGTTCCGTACCCATCCTGTACCCCTTCCGGTTCCCGTTCCCGTCCCGTCCCGTCCCGTTCCCGTTCCCGTTACCGTCCGGTTCCCGTTCCCGTTCCCGTTCCCGCCCCGTCCCATTCCCGTTCCCGTTCCCGTTCCCATCCTGTTCTCGTCCCGTTCCCGTTCCGTTCCGTTCCCGATCCTTTCCCCTCCGTTCCCGTGCCGTTCCTTTACCGTTCCCGTCCCGTTTTCGTTCCCGTTCCGTTCCTGTATCGTTCCCGTTTCGTTACGGTTTTGTTCCCGTTTCGTTCCCGTTCCATTCCGTTCCGTCCCTTTCCTTTCCCGTTTCGTTCCCGTTCGCATCCCGTTCCCGTCCCGTACTCCTTCCGTTCCTTTTCCCGGTACCGTTCCCATCCTGTTCCTGTCCCTTTCTCTTTTCCGTTCCGTTCCCGTTTCGTTCCCGTTCCCTTTCAGTTCCCGTTCCGTTTCCGTTCCGGCCCGTTCCGTTCCCGTCCCGTTCTCGTCCTGTTCCCGTTCCCGTTCCTGTTCCCGTGCCCGTGCCCGTGCCCGTGCCCGTGCCTGTTCGCGTTCCCGTTACCTGGATGTGCATGTCCAGGTACAGGTCCATGATGTGTCATGTCCACCGTGTTGGACTTCAAAATAAATGTCATTTTCGAAATCACCATTCCATGAAACCTCAAGAACGACATCCACATCGATTTTCATGTTTACTTACCCCATTTACACCCTAAGGGATGATTTTCAAAATAACAAAATATGTGTTTGCCTATTTATTTTTAGACATGCTCCTACGAATTTTAAAGTTGTAATGTCTATTTTGAGAGGAGCTCGGTGGCGCAGTGGTTTAGCGCCTGGCCCAGCGATTGCGTAAGTTAAGCAACGTTCGCAAGGGTCGGTCATGGGATGGGTGACCAAAAAATTGTAATATCGCAAACTCCTCCGTGCTTCAGAAGGCACGTTAAGCCGTTGGTCCCGGCTGCATTTGCAGTCGTTAATACCCACCAATCCGCATTGGGCCCGCGTGGTGGGTTATGGCCCGTCCTCCTTATCTACCCATAAGGAAGGCCTGTGCCCCAGCAGTGGGGACATCAGAAATGGCTGATGGACAATGTCTATTTTATATTCTTTTTCCATACATTTGAACCTCATTTTCACCCCTTTAGGGGTTAAATCATGTCCACCGTGTTGGACTTCAAAATAAATCTCATTTTCGTAATCACCATTCCATAAAACCTCAAGAACGACCTCCACATCGATTTTTACGTTTACTCACTCCATTTACCCCCTAAGGGGTTGATTTTCAAAATCACAAAATATATGTTAGCTTATTTATTTTTAGACGTGCTCCTACGAAGTTTAAAGTTATAATGGCCATTTAATATTTTTTTCCATACAAAATTTTCACCCCATTTTCACCCCTTGAGGGTTAAATCATGTCTACCGTGTTGGACTTCAAAATAAATGTCATTTTTGCAATCGTCATCCCAGAAAACCCCAACAACGACATCCATATCTATTTTTAGGTTTATTTACCCCTTTTCACCCCCATTTCATCCCCGTAGGGGTTAAAATACTAACAATAACAATATACTTTGCGTTAGATTTCCATCCATAAGCCTAAATAATATATTTAGCAATTTTGACTTCGAAATAAAGGATTTTCTTCATTACACAACTTCATCCCCCTTTTGACCCCTTCGGGGGTAGAATTTTGAAAAACGCTGAGACCCGTATTTATTAATTTTCAATCGTCAGCCTAAACACAAAATTTGACGATCCTAGCTTCAAAACTGAGGGACTTTCATACAAACTTTCATCCCTTATTTCATCCCCTTAGGGATATAATTTTCAAAAATCCTTCCTTAGTGGATGCCTACACTGTATAAGGTATCTGTGTGCAAAATTTCAAGTCTCTAGGTCCAGCGGTTTGGGCTGTGCGTTGATAGATCAGTCAGTCAGTCAGTTTACGATTTTATATATTAAGATTAAGGACACCAATCGATTTTCATAGAAAGAAATCTCCGCGAAAGATCGATTTTTTTTTTATTTATTTAGCTCACAAAATAAGTTACAATTACATAAAAAAAAAGTAAGTTACGCTAATATAAATCTAAATTGCAACTCTAAATATGTGGGCCTAGTATGATCTAAACAAAGAAACATTTTTCTATCTAGGACTTAATACTAAAATATGACAAATCAAATTAAATTAAATTTAACTCAAACACTAGTAGGTATAAAAAAGAGATAGATTCTTATACAACCTTCAAAATACTTTTTACTTCTCTTCTAAATTCATGAAGTTTTGGACAAAAAATGTCCGACGGAGAATGTTCATTTAGAAGGCTATTTGTACAAACGACACATACTTGTAATAGGATTCAATTCAATATTTATTTGTAATAGAACGTGTTATTTTTGTAGACCTGTAAAGCAAACACCATGTGAGAGCATTTACTTATGCTTGATTTAGATGATTTAGCTGTGATCTGATGACGGCCATTCAGAGAGTGAATGGAGGAGATTTAGATCGCTATACACACCCAACTGATCTGATCAGCATTCTAATTCAAACTATCCTCGACAATGCAAATGCCAACTTCCCGTTCTCGGCTGTAATGTTCCCTCACCGTTCTCGTGCAGGAACATGGTAGCTTGGTGCAGCTCCGTGGCGTCGCGGAACTGCCGCAGCCCGCGCGCCGACATGTACCCGGATACCTGCAAACAACACGCTTCAATAGGCATGACGAATATTTTTTTAATTTTATCTTAATATATAAAATCGTAAACTGAATGACTGACTGACTGACTGACTGACTGACTGACTGACTGACTGACTGACTGACTGATCTATCAACGCACAGCCCAAACCGCTGGACCTAGAGACTTGACATTTTGCTCACAGATACCTCATACAGTGTAGGCATCCACTAAGGAAGGATTTTTGAAAATTTCATCCCTAAGGGGGTGAAATAAGGGATGAAAGTTTGTATGAAAGTCCCTCAGTTTTGAAGCTAGGATTTTCAAATTTTGTGTTTAGGCTGAAGATTGAAAATTAATAAATACGGGTCTCAGCGTTTTTCAAAATTCTACCCCTGAAGGGGTGAAAAGGGGTATGAAGTTGTGTATAGAAAAAATCCTTCATTTTCGAAGTAAAAATCACTTAATTTATAGTAAAGGCTTATGGAAGAAAATCTAACGCAACGTATATTGATATTGTTAGTACTTCAACCCTTATGGCGATGAAATAGGGGTGAAATGTGTAAATATACCTAAAAATAGAGATGGATGTCGTTATTGGGGTTTTCTGGTATGACGATTGCGAAAATTACATTTATTTTGAAGTCCAACACGGTGGACATGATTTAACCCCCTAAAAGGGTGAAAATGGGTTTCAAATTTTGTATGGAAAAATAATATAAAATAGACTTTACAACTTTAAACTTCGTAGGAGCACGTTTAAAAATAAATTGGCAAACATATATTTGGTAATTTTGAAAATCAACCCCTTAAAGGGTAAATGGGGTATGTAAACATAAAAATCGATATGGATATCGTTCTTGAGGTTTTATGGGATGGTGATTGCGAAAATGAAATTTATTTTAAAGTCCAACACGATGTACATGATTTAACCCCTAAAAGGGTGAAAATGGGGTTCAAATTTTGTATGGAAAAAGAATATAAAATAGACATTACAACTTTAAACTTCGTAGGAGTACGTCTAAAAATAAATAGTCAAACATATATTTTGTGGTTTTGAAAATCAACCCCTTAGGCGCCTTAGGGGGTAAATGGGGTAAGTAAACATAAAAATCGATTTGGATGTCGTTCTTGAGGTTTTATGGGATGGTGATTGCGAAAATTACATTTATTTTAAAGTCCAACTCGGTGGACATGCATGATTCAGCCCCAGGGGACGGGAAGAAAGGGAACGGGAACGGGAACTGGACCGAGCGGAAGAGAACGGGAATGGGACGGGGCGGGAACGGGAAGAACGGGAATGGGAGCGGGACGAGAACGGGAACCGGACGGGACGGGAACGGGACGGGACGGGGATGGGAACGGGAACAGAAACGGGGACGGGACGGGAACGGGACCAGACGGGACGGTAACGGGAGTGAGAACGAGAGCAGGTACGGGAACGGAACGGGATGGGATGGGACGAGAACGGAATGAGAGCGGGAACGAGAACGAAACGGAATGGGACGGGACGGGAACAGAACGGGACGGGAACAGGACAGGATGGGGATGGGAACGGGAATGGGAACGGGATGGGTCAAGACGGGAACGGGACGGGACGGCAACGGGACGAGACGGCAACGGGATGGGACGGCAACGGAATGGGACGGTAACGGGAACGAGAACGGGAGCGGGACGAAACGGGAACGGGAATGGGAACGACCAGTCATTCTTACGCGATTAGGCGGGTCCCCACCGAGCGAGCGAGCCTCGTGCGACAAACGCCTTGCGTCTTGCGTCTTGGCAAACGTCTTGCCTCGCGAGGCAGCGCGCTTGGTGGTGACCCGCCTAATCGCGTAAAAACGGCTGGTCGCATCCTGGTTGAAGGTTCCCTAAAGATTTTCTCTAATATCCACGCGGACGAAGTCGCGGGCGGAAGCTAGTGTTACATAAATTACCTCTCAAAGATGAGCTTTTGTCTAGGGTCAAACTACAGGTACCACTTCGTGTCAATTGTAGGAGAAACTATCTCAGATTCCATACAAACACATGTAATACAAATTACAGGCGAAACTCTTCTTTGAATAGAGTATTAAACAATTTGAACCGTAATCATTCTGAGCATGTTGACATATTTATGGCGAGATCCACATATTTTAATAAAAAAATCTGTACTGATTTCTCTGAAAATTAATCTTAATATGATTGTAAACTTTCTTTTACTTCACAATGTTTTGATATGTATGGTTTATAGTATGTTAATGTTTTAATTTCAACATAAAATAGTTTAGGGCTTTTTCGTTTGTTTTTGTTTGTTTTCATGAACTTGTTATTGCAATTTTTTATAACTTCATTATTAGTATTTGGACTGTTCTATAAGTGAAAACTGTCTAAGGCATGTTCATACTAAAGTCTTGTTTTTACTGTTGCTATATTTATATGCTGTTTGTTTTCTGTGAATATAAAATAAAAAACCGGTCAAGAGCGAGTCTAACTCGCGCACCGAGGGTTCCGTACCATCATAATTGCACCATCAAACTCCACTGCAGAGTTAAATAATAAAATTAGTATTGCAGTTTTATGTCAGCGCCATCTCTTGACCGATAGTGGAACTAATGTTAACATTTTTAGAAATTTGATAATTTCTGAAAAAGTGTGCTATATTGAGACATCGTTTTATTTTTCCTGTAATCTTTATATAAACTGCTATCACATAGAATTATTTCAGATTTTTCTCTTTGCAAAGTTCGGAGATAAGGTGGGGGGAACTGTATTTTTTTTACATTTTTCATCATAAATCGAAAACTATGCGGCCTAAAACAAAAAGAAAAAACCGGCCAAGTGCGAGTCGGACTCGCGCACGAAGGGTTCCGTATCAAAAAACGGCAAAAAAAATACGTTTGTTGTATGGGAGCCCCCTTAAATATTAATTTTATTCTGTTTTTAGTATTTGTTGTTATAGCGGCAACAAAAATACATCATCTGTGAAAATTTCAACTGTCTACCTGGGGGCCAATCGCGCTAATATTTAGATCAACTGGACCTCGACTGAACCGCGATCAATCATAACTTTTGACATATTCCGTATCGCGCTAACGTTTTGACAGCTAGTTGAGACAGATGTCATGCGGAACTGGACCGTAACTTGCCGTCCAAGACAAAGTTAAAAGGATGCTACTTTTTTTGGACTATTTCTCAACTATTTGGTGTTTACTCTCACAATTTTGTCATATTTATTCAGTCTAAATGCAAAAATATACAATGCTTTTATGGTTATTGTAAGAAGATCTTCCTGTAAGAGTGCTAAATAATCTAAATTTAATGGATGAACTGTGAAAAAGTCGTGAAAAAGTGTATTGAAATGTCCAATCTGCAAATTTGTAAAAAGCTACAGACTATCAAATCATTTAGTTTGTTTACTTATGAGATATGAACACCATAATTATGCCAATTCGGATGCCTTCGGCGTGGAAACAAGATAAAGGTAAGATAACCATACCTAACCTAAAAATTTTCACTATGAATAAATTTCATTCTTTCTTTGTTTTTGTATTAATTACTTACTAGTATAGGTACCTAGATTTTGGTGGTATTAGCCATAAAATGCCACTGGAATCTAAACTTCTCATTAAGTAAGTTAGGTAAAAGTACCTACCTATTTAGGTATTACAATTTTAATTTACTCACCCTTGTCCATACATACAACTAAAACATTTATGAGTACCTAGGTATACTGCCCGGCACGTAACTTGGCAACATAAAAACGAGACAAAAGATGCGCAGTAGCCACAAACACTAAACTCGGCACATCTTTTGTCTCATCTTTCTCTTGCCAATTTATATGCCGGCATCTGTAATAGGCTAAGAACAATGTTATTTATTTTAACATTATTGTTGAATCATCTATAGTCCATCTATAGTAACTTTTAACATGTTTTGTTTTAGGTGCCTACAAAGATAACCAATGCATGCTGTGTGCTGCATTAGACATAAAGCACAGAGGCAATGCGTTATTCACTCTGTTGGTGGCAGAATCCGTGGGTCTGAGCAGACTGAGGACTAGTGGAAGTGTAACATACTAGCTAGGTGTGGTGCTCGCTGATGGTCTTGACAAAATTAGAGTTGTTTACCTAATTCATCATCATCATCAGCCTATCATCATCCACTGCTGAACATAGGCCTCTCCGAGTGCACTCCACTGAGCACGATCCGCGGCTACACTCATCCAGTTAAGCCAGCCACCTTGCGAAGATCGTCGCTCCACCTTGTCTGAGGGAGTCCCACACTATGTTTGCCGAATGTGGTCTCGTAATTGTTTAACGTAACCTAATTGTTTCGGGGTAATAGGACAACTGAATAATAATAATAAATTATTTTAGAAAACTTTATTAATGTTATTTCTTATTAATTACTAACTAAACTGCTATCTTCTCCTCCAATTGCATATCCTTGTTGGCAATACTAAAACAAAACATAAAAAAATAATGTTAGTCACTTTTATAACATAATTATTTTAATAATATGATTCCAAATCAGCAGTTAAGTAATAAAAACATAACTAGATGTAGATCCAAAGGCTGTGGGTTCGAGTCCCATCTGACAAGCTGGTGACGAGTCATTTTGTTCTAGTATATGATTTAAAATTAATATTAATATCACTAGATGCAAAACCTCAACTCTAATGATAACTAGAATGTTTTGTATCTTTTAAACATAGATTTAATAATATTGGGGCATATTATTTTAATTCATTAACGGTCGCAGGCGACCGGACAACAATAAAAAAATTGATTGTGTCTTGTTTTACGGGCGTTGACGAGTTAATATCTAGATAAGATTAAAATAATATTACCTTTTTTATACATAAGGTCTCTGACTTCCCCCTTCTGCAAACATTTTAAATCTCTGCAAACTGCAATGTTGCTTCATTTTATCTATTGCAGAACCAATTTTTATTTATCTTAATTTTTGTAATGCTTATTATATTTTATAACCTGAAATTAATAAAAAATATTAGGGAAATTACATAAATAAATACTAAAATACTTATTGGAGTCGGAACTGATGTTATTAAATATTGAATGAAAAAAGGCACACTAATAATCAAAGGGCACAAAATATTAGTAGGAAGTTAAACGGAAGAAATTCTAAATTCTATTTATTGTTTCACTAGTACTTATTACCTTTCTAAAACAGAGAAGTAATAGGTATTGATCTTACCAATCATCATTATACATAAATTTCCTCTTCATTCGGTAATAAAGAAGCAAAATTCCTCTAATGCTGTTATATATGAAAGCTGCATCTTGATGGTTGTGTATTTTCTATCTCTTTGGTCAGCATTATGCTCAATTTTGATCTTGCTTTGCACTTCTGTAAAAAAATTCACTTTCATTATTACTCCTACATTTTGGCATAGCTATAAAAAGTTCACTGCTAATACATAATTACATACCTTTGATTATTGAGGTACCTTGTTGACTGGGGCTCGGTCGTATTTTGTTTATCGTTACACTTCAAAGAGTGGTAGTTCGTTTGTTTTATGACTTTATGTGATCACAAATAAATCACAAAATAGTAACAACTTACACAATCGCTTCGTTTACAAAGATATTTGTTCGTTTAGCAGCACTACAATATTTTCACAATATTAAATGATCTCAATAAAATTCGCTCTCTGTTATGAAATTATTACTTTAAAATTGCTTTATAATACTTCATTAAATATTAATTCTATTTGTAATAATAACATAACCTCTGTTTCTCAACTCAAAACAAACACTTAAAAAAAAAGAAGCGTCAAATTACACCTAGTGATGTAGTAAAATTGTTAAGTCGACCGTCGATTGCTAAAAATAGGGTATGACATCCCTAACGTTTCAACTCTGACAGCCGTTCAACAATGATGGTAGTTTGGTTGGCGGTGGAACTTTATGGCGATACGGTTTTTCACCACAGTTGGATCATTGACAGAACTGGAACAAGAGCAGCCTAATGTGAACCTTTCACGTTGTAAATTAGCGCGATCGGCCTCCTGTTGTTGTTACTAATATCGAGCCAAAAACAGCAAAAAAATCACGTTTGTTGTATGGGAGCCCCCCTTAAATATTAATTTTATTCTGTTTTTAGTATTTGTTGTTATAGCGGCAACAGAAATATATCATCTGTGAAAATTTCAACTTTTTAGCTATCACGGTTCATGAGATACAGCCTGGTGACAGACAGACAGACAGACGGACAGCGGAGTCTTATTTTTATTTTATTTTTATTTTTTATTTTTATTTTATTTAGGACAACAAACAGCGGTATAATACTTATTACAATAAATTATCATTTAAATAAACTAGTATTACTTATTGCACCACCAGCACCGTTATCCCCATCTTAACTATATGTAACATAGCCTCTAATTTTCACAAGGTTTATAAATTGAAATTGTATAAAATAATACAAACAAACAATTGATGATGACAATACTAATGACACCATGTTAATTTGAAAAATTTACACAATGATGCAAGGTTAACAATTCAGGTAGGTAGGTATGAAATTTAAAGTTAGTCAGGTATTTGTTTTAAATTCAATTTCATCCAATTTAAGTTTAACTTCTTTTTTAAATGTCCTTGGTGAAAGTCTAAACAGATCGACATCTAAGAAATATTGATTATAGGATTGCATCAAGCGATGGAGTGGAGCACGTTTGCCGGCATTAGTTTTACATAATTTGGGCGCAAACAAGCAGGAGGCACGACTTTCCCGTATACGTCGAGATCGGCCAGGGACACGAAAATACATTTGGTTTAGCAGGTCATTGCTTAGAGTCTTAGTAATAGGGTCCCGTTTTTACCCTTTCGGTACGGAACCCTAAAAAAGAAACATTGGTAAAAGAATTATTTCTCTAGCATAAAAACTGCCCGCGATATCACAGTTTGAAAAAAATGGACTTGTCCACCCAACTTTGAAAAGTCATAAAACAAATAATACGCAATATATAAAACCAAGAGGTATACAAGCTACTCTAAAAGTTTAATATGTTCACGATTTTTATTAGTATTTCGTTATTTTATTCCTTAGTCGTCATCCCTGCACCAATAACACGGTTGAGAAAAAATCATGATTTTTGCAAAAAAAATCGAAAAGACACGATCTTTTCGATTTTTTTTGCTTCACCTTTTAAAATCCACTTTAAAAAAACCCGACCAAGTGCATGTCGGCCCAGACTACTTATAATTTCTTGTCTGCAAAAATAACTTTGTTTTTCATGGTGTCCAAACCAATTTTCGTTGGATCTACGCATATCTATTTTCACCTCTCCAGCACGAAAAGGGCGCTTTTGGCGCGTAAAAACTCGCAGCAAAATCGATTTTTGCTGCGAGCGTGAGGCAAAATGCTTTTTTAATTTTAAATACCAACTTTTAAAATAATAAAGAAAAAAAAAATAAAGTGACAAAGATGAGACTTGTAAAATTGATATGTGAGAAAAGGATAGATAGAGTGCTTTATGGTGTCATACATGGATTAAAAAGTAAAAAAATAAAATGCACGGTTATACCAAGTTTTAAATAAGGATTGTTAAAAAAGAAGGTTGATAATTCGAAATAAAGAGTATGGACGAAATGAGGTCGCATATATGAAATAAATATAAAATACGAAAAATTAATGAAAATTAACAAATTAGTGTTTTATGATTATAAATAAATAAATATAATAAGATGAGATATTAACGAATAAGAGAAAAGTACAATGTAATAATGTAAAACAAAACTGCGGGAATCTACTTTATGAATTAATTTTTCAGCATAGGTTTGATCGAACTATTTTTGTGATAAATTACAAACAATGAGTGCGTCCAATGATGAAGATAGTTGTCTGAGTCCAAAAGAATTGAGTGAACAAGTTTCTAATGCTGAAATTTAGCTTTTAATCAGGAAACTCACGTTGTATGTTTTACACGAGACCAAAATTTTGTTCTGCCTCGTCACTTTAAATCACTCACTGTGCTCAGTAGTTTATATTAGAATCACTCGTAACGCTCGTGATTCAATTCTAGACTACTTCGCTAGTTCGTGATTTAAAGTAAGCACTCGCAGCACAAATTGATTTTGGTCACTTGTATTACAAATAACAATTTTTTAGGTTTTTTACTCTCTTATTGAACACACATTTTGCCACTTTGGAAGTGTATCTTTCAAACGGTAGACTTTGAAAAAAAAAATTAGTTTGATAGAAACCTCAATGTCATTTTTAAAGACATCTACTAATACCTCGCACGTATGGGTTTGATGAAAAAACACGCTGTATAGTTTACTCACCAATGTCCTGTACTGGTCGTGCACTAATACAGGGTGGTGCGACTCCGACAGTTGTGAGATGCACTCCTCTAAAGCTATGTTTGGCCGGTTGTTTTGTAACACGCTGTATAGTTTGCTCACCAATGTCTTGTACTGGTCGTGCACTAATACAGGGTGGTGCGACTCCGACAGTTGCGAGATGCACTCCTCTAAAGCTATGTTTGGCCGGTTGTTTTGTAACACGCTGTATAGTTTACTCACCAATATCCTGTACTGGTCGTGCACTAATACAGGGTGGTGCGACTCCGACAGTTGTGAGATGCACTCCTCTAAAGCTATGTTTGGCCGGTTGTTTTGTAACACGCTGTATAGTTTACTCACCAATGTCCTGTACTGGTCGTGCACTAATACAGGGTGGTGCGACTCCGACAGTTGTGAGATGCACTTCTCTAAAGCTATGTTTGGCCGGATTGTTTTGTAACACGCTGTATAGTTTACTCACCAATGTCCTGTACTGGTCGTGCACTAATACAGGGTGGTGCGACTCCGACAGTTGTGAGATGCACTTCTCTAAAGCTATGTTTGGCCGGATTGTTTTGTAACACGCTGTATAGTTTACTCACCAATGTCCTGTACTGGTCGTGCACTAATACAGGGTGGTGCGACTCCGACAGTTGCGAGATGCACTCCTCTAAAGCTATGTACATCGCGGGGACTGGCTGTTGGAGCAAAGGTTCTTTGTTGCCTGCAAACAAAACATACATTAAAAACACTATCTAAGAAAAAATAACCCTTATCATGTGCTTAATGTATACCCTGTCTGTATATGTTAAAACCCTAAAAGATATATCCTCTATTCCACACCAAATAGGGCTGACTCAGCATAGGCGCCGATTCTGTGTAGTTACACTTGTAATATTGCCTTATGTTTATCTGACCTATCTATACAACAATAAAACCGGACAAGTGCGAGTCGGGCTCGCCCACCGAGGGTTCCGTACAGACCTTACATCTATACATAAAATAAAGCTATAGAAAAGTTGTGTCGGTACAAAGGAAATATTTTGAAAAAAAAGTGGTTGGTAGTTATTAGTTTTTTATATGAAAACTCTACTACGGAGAGTTCAAGCTTTATCCCAGGTTCTACCTACAGAAATTATGTGAAAAATTGCTTAGATTATAAGTTGGACTCCAAGCTACCAAACTGTAAAAAAATACCATCAAAATCCGTTCCGCAGACTGCTATATATAGATAACCATTTGAAATCCTTTGTCGCCACGTAGAAAATAACCCTTCCAGGGATTACGACAAAGAATTGACCACGGGCGAAGTTTGGAATGGAATAGTACATTACTGCAGCGGCACTCAAGACAGGCATTGAAGAACATACGTGAGTCCATCAATGCCTAGTTGCGGCCAAGGCTTGTGTAGTACTTTTAAACTTTTAACTTTTTAGTTTTAAAAGTTTTAAGCTTTTTATTTTAATTTTAATTTACTTACAGTAATTGATAAAAGAAAATGGAAAGTGGAATGTGCACATAAAGGCCTTTCGTTTGATACACATATTGAAAAAAAAATCCGGTTTTGTTTTCCTTTATTTCCAGTTTTTCATTTTTTTTTCCAGTTTTTTGGAAAGTGCTCATCAAGGCCTTTCATTTGATGGTTTTGATACCCATATTGCAAAAAAAATATTTTTTTTTGTTATTTTTTTCAGTTTTTTGGAATGTGCACATCAAGGCCTTTGATTTGATACCCATATTGCAAAAAAAAAATTACCTTTCGTTTTTTTTTTTTTTTCAGTTTTTTGGAATATGCTCATTGATGAGCATATTCCAAAAAAACTTTTCAAAAAACTTACATTTGATACCATTGGTATTTAAAAAAATAATTTTTTTCGTTTTTTATTTTTTTTATCTTTTTGGAATGCGCTTATCAAGGCCTTTCATTTGATACCCATATTGCACCAAAACAGTTTTTTTTTCATTTTTATTTTTTTTTTAATTTTTTGGAATGTGCTCATCAAGGCGTTTCACGTGATACCAGTACCCTTAGCACGAACAGCTATCGAGAAAAAAAACGCGCGTAAAATTACTCGATAGAGAATTATCTATGGAAATTTTAATTTAGCTATTCGGCGGTAGATGGCGTTGTACAAATTTCCCATACAAAATTGCACTATCGAATGATTTTACGCGCGTTATTTTTTTCGATAGCTGTTCGTGCTAAGGGTACTGTATACCGAATATTAAAAAAAAAATATTTGGAATGTGCTCGCTCATCAAGGCGACATTTGATACCTTTATTTGTGTTTCATTGAAAAGTTCGCTCCATTTCTGAATTACACGTGTGTAATGAGTTTTAATTTAATAGAAACATTGCTGGACAGACGCCGGTAATTTTGTATGAAAATCCATTATTACACGTTAGTAATGGATTCTCATACAAATATTGACGGCGCGGTTTAGGTCTGTCCGTAAACTCCGATTTAGCACGAAGAAGGTTGTCAAAATAATGTTCGAATTTCCAAGCATTTTTGAGAAAAAATTAAATAATTACAAACCCACCGCACCTGTATAAAATACAAGTACTGTTGATTGTCAACAGATGGCGCTGTATATCAATAGTACACTGTATAATGTTCTGTGAAATGGTTTTATCTATCGCAATGTTATTAGAGAAAAAGTTTTTAATAAAAACAAAACCTCCTTCAAAAACCTGAAAATAATCTAACAAAAAACAGCTTCAAAAATAAATTAATGGCTTTAAAAAGCAAGAAATAAAATATTGAAATCTTCATAATAACTAACTCGAAAGTTTGTATGCATATCTTATATTAAACAACGCCTTTTGAAGTCGGGTGGGGGGGGGGAACAAAGGATATTTTTTATCTAAACTAATATATCTAAACTTTAATCATGGGTTTAAACCCCACCCGACTTCATAAGACGTTGTTTAATATAAGATATACATACAAACTTTCGAGTTAGTTATTATGCTGATTTCAATATTTTATTTCTTGCTTTTTAAAGCCATTAATTTATTTTTGAAGCTGTTTTTTGTTAGATTATTTTCAGGTTTTTGAAGGAGGTTGTGTTTTCATTAAAAACTTTTTTATTTTAAACTTTTTTGTAGTAAGTATATTTGGTGATGATATTATCTAAGTTACAATAGCCTTATGTCAAAGGTTCATCACCTTTTACATAGTACTGTTTTTCCCGACGCAGGGGCGTTTGTTGTTGAGGAGTTCTCCTGGTACTTCAATATCAGCTCCACTTCACCATATGAATTATGAT
Source organism: Agriphila geniculea (assembly GCA_943789525.1). Classification (NCBI taxonomy): domain Eukaryota; kingdom Metazoa; phylum Arthropoda; class Insecta; order Lepidoptera; family Crambidae; genus Agriphila; species Agriphila geniculea. The sequence goes on along the minus strand of OX038891.1, from coordinate 23,011,626 downwards.
GAGCATAAATAGCCTAGCAACCATATTAAAGTAATCGTATTGTACCAGTGAACTACTTAGTATTGAATAGTTCCGATGATCATCTATGCTGGTCTTCATCATCAGTTCCACTTCACCAAAATGGTACTTTTCGAAAGCAAATGCACAAGTTACTTAAGAAAATACTAAAATCGCTAAAATAGATGTGCCTATAATATTTGAAGAGTTCCCTCGATTTCTCGAGGATCCCATCATCAGATCCTGATTTTATGACAATGGGACCAACTTGGAAGTATATACTTTCAAACAAAAAAAGAATTTTTCAAATCGGTCCAGCCGTCTTCGAGTAATCGAGTAACATACATAAAAAAAAAAAAAAGATTCCGACGAACTGAGAACCTCCTCCTTTTTTTGAAGTCGGTTAAAAATGGGTGTATTCCAACAGGACCCTTTGGTTGTGTGAAGCCGAGACTTTTATTGTAGTGGTGGCTACCTCGGCTGACCTTACCGAGTAAACTGTCTTGATTATACTTGGTGCCAAATGCTCCAAGCAACATTGGAATGCGATGCACCCGCATTTTAATGTAAACTGAATCAATCTACCACTGAACTATTCAACACTTGACACTGGCAAAAATTACTTCCAAGAAGAAAGTAGATTGCCAAAACAAAAATAAGAAGAAGAAGACCCCCTGTCATACAGCGTGACATACCGCCATGTTGCGAAAATATTTAGAGCCAAATTTATTACTTTTTAATTTTATTTTTAAAAGTAATTAACTATAACAATATTTGAAAGGATCTGAATAATTAATAATAATAAATATTGATATTTTTAAAAGAATTAGTGGCGCGATTAATCCAAAAGTAATTAGAAGTATATAAGTACTATGACCGCGCATACCGTTGTTTCACCAAGATGATTAATAATTACGTATTTTAATGACCATATTTTATTATGATTTAATTACAAATATACAGTTTTCAGATTTATTCCTGTAAGTGTAGTATAAGACGCTATTACCTGCCAAATTTCATAGTTCTAGGTCAACGGGAAGTACCCTATGAATTTTGATTCCTTTGAGAGTATCGAAAATGCGTTTTTTGCGCCCTAAACGGCAGTATCTTTTTTTTACGTTAACTTAGAAGTTTAATTTTTTTACAGCTTCAAGGGCCCGTAGACTTTAGTATATGGTTTAAATTTCAACTCGATACCTCCACGCGTTCCCGAGATAAAGGGTCTTTACAGACAGACGGACGGACGGACAGACAGACAGACGGACAACAAAGTGATCCTATAAGGGTTCCGTTTTTTCCTTTTGAGGTACGGAACCCTAAAAATGAGAAAACCGTTTCTTCGGACAATCAAACTGAACAACTTTTGCTATGGGACCAACTCTGAAATCTTCATACAAAAATTAATAACGAAAATATAAAAATGTATGAAGCAGCTGATTTTTTTTCGCGATTTCAGAGTTGGTCCCATAGTAAAAGTTGTTCAGTCTGATGGTCCGAAGAAACTATTTTCTCATTTTGCGTTAATTCATTAACACATTGTATAATACATTTCTATTATCTAGCACTAAATCTTTACCTATTGTACACATTTGTCTGGATTGCAATCTAGTTAAGAACTTTAATATAGCTGATAATATTAAATTGTCATAATTATAATCTGTATTGAGTATTGTGTAATATATAATAAACAAACGTTTGCGTTGAGCAATAAAAAACGTTTATGCCGCTAAGAGACAAAAACCCATTAGAAAGGACCAAAGCTTTTCAGCTAGGTTTTAAAAATAAGTTATATTTAAAAAAAAGAACAATTTTTCACGATTTTCTTAAAAATATAGCAATGGGAATTTATTATCTTGAGTTCCTCCGTGCTTTGTAATTGCAACATCAAGCCGTTGGCCCCGGCTGCATTTACACCTACCAATCCACTTTGGGCCCGTGTGGCCCATCTATCTTATCCATTGAGTAGGTCTGTGCCTCCAGTGGGGACATTAAAATGACGATTGCAAGATCCTTACTTAATATTAAAACTACGAAAATCTGTTTGCTTGCTTGTTACGCCTTCACGTATTAACCACTGAACCGATCATCATGAAATTTTACATACACGTTGTCAGGGGTACAGACAGGGTAAATTTTAACCCGAAAAATAATATTGTTTACGAGGGATAGCAAAAAACTTTCCACGCAGACGAAGTCGCGGGCGGCCACTAGTATTACAATAAATAAGGCTACAAACACACCTGGCAGTTTGACGCTGAACGCGATGGAGTAAATGATGTCGGCCAACAGACGGATGTTGTGTTTCGAGCTGCACGACACCTGCCGGCAGTGAGCACAAGTAATTTATTGGACAAGCGGTTTAATTAGTTTGACAAAGCAACAAACAGCAGTGTAGTTAATGGCGAGATGTCACACAATCTATAAAAAAATGTTATGGAAGTCGGACAGTAAACTAAATAACATTGAAGAAAACAAAAATCTGTTGGAAGAAAAATTGATATTTACGAAAATTCGCATCCAACATCCGAAAATTGATTGATTGATTGAAACACATAGCAAACAACAAAATGACAGGTCTAAATCTACACTGTATCATGATCATGATGACGACAGTTATATTGATTGTGATGATGATATTGATTATGATGATGGTGATATCGATTATGATGATTACCTCTATAGAGTCGAGCACTCTGGGCAGGCCACGCTTGTCGGCGTCAGCGGCGCCCATGATCGAGCACCGGATTATAATGATGGTGATATTTATTATGATGATGATATTGATTATTATGACGATGGTTATATTGATTACGATTTTGACAATGATGATGGTGATATTGATTATGATTTTGACAATGATGATAGTGATATTGATTAAGATAATTACCTCTATAGAGTCGAGCACTCTAGGCAGGCCGCGTTTGTCGGCGTCAGCAGCGCCCATGATCGAGCACCGGATTAAACGCTGCAACGCTTCTGGACTCTCGCTCTCTGGCAGGTTGCACTACCAAAACAAAAAATACCAAATACTAAAGCCTAATCATTAATTCACTGGAGTAATCTGACGTTTACGGTTGTTACCATGAACGTTTGAGGCTTGTTTAAAAAATGTCCCAGTTGTAACCATGAACGCTACTGACTTTGTGTGAGTGAACTGAATCACAATGAACAAAACGCAGCACTAGTACAATGAATAACGGCAACATTTTACAATGTGACATTAGAATCTGTCAGTTTAGTCCAGTGAATTAATAATTAGACTTTACGTGTTACGAAAAACCAATGGGACCAACTCTGAAATCGAGAAAAAAATATCAGCTGTTTCATACATTTTAATATTATTAATTTTTGTAAGATACAGCTAATTTTTGTTTCACGATTTCAGAGTTGGTCCCATAGTAAAAGTTGGTCAGGTAGATGGCCCCTATCTACCATATTCGGCTTTAGGGGATTTTTGTAAGGACTGCATAGTTTATGCTTTTATTACTTGGAAAACTTTTTAATTTACTTTATGAGTAATTAACATTTAAAAGAAACTGGCACAAAAGAAACCCGTTTTTAGTTTATCAGCATTTTATTGCTAAAAATTGTATGTACTTGAGACAAATAACATTTTATAGTAAGTTTGGTGTTCGTTCTCAGTGTATGAACTGTATTATTATTTTTATGATGTATGTATGATGAGATAACGAGTGTTGTACTTACGTTGGCGACTTGATCGTAATGTGTGGCCACCATGATGACGGGCGAGCCCGGGGCGCGCGCTTGTATAGACCTGCAGTATTTCACTAACATTATGAACATTTACTGTTAATAACTGAAGGTGGTACGCAAATAAAAACAAATTTGCTATTAGACCAAACTCAACAATGCGACACAATAAAGGATGGTGCTAGATCCGAGCCGAGTCCAAGCTACGTTGGTCGCGTCAATGTTCTGTAGCAGACACCAGTGTTCGTTGAGCGTCGGTTGCCGCTCGGCTTCTGAAGCAACGGGGCTCAAAATGCTTTAGTTTTCATAAATATATTAGAGCATGACTAACATAACTTGGACTCGGCTCGGACCCTGCACAGCATACTGTGAGTCATCCTTAAAGCACTGTTCCGAGAGTTACAGTCATGCTGGTTTTTTAATGATGTACTCAGGAATGTAATTTAGTATACGTTATGAAAAGTAAATGACCCAATGTAGACCCTTGGGGTACACCCAAGAACTTTAAAATCATATTCTATTCACCCATGTCTTAAATGATTAAGTTGACATGACAATATTATATGTATTTTATTAGACAAATAATTTCAAAAGAAACTGAAAGTAATTTATATATAGCAGTATTATTTTGACTATTGTATATTTATGATGAAGGCAATCAAACGCTTTGGGAAGGTCATAAAATATCAAAACTGGTAAAAAAGTCAGTTGCCGAGAGTAAATTAACCTTCTATAACAGTAATAAATTAAGGCTTATTTAATGTGTTCCGTACAGAGATGGTCAAAAGACCCGCCCCCTGATTACGTAACTCTGTTGCTAACATTCTAGATTGAAATCGATTGAAAAAGCAGTTACATTGCTGCTTTAAGTAAGATAGCTGTCACATTGGTTCTTACTAAAACAGCAATGTAACTGCGATTTCTGTATAAGTTGATTGTAACAAAGTTATAAAATAAAATCAGCCTATTGGGTTTAAACCCACTAGTGAAATCCCATGGACCATTTTGTTTAACTAAATATAATCTTTATAATTAAGTGATGTCTTGTCCTTTTAATGTTTTTCTGTATAGATTTAACAATAAATTGATTCCATAGCAACATCATATGACATATCAATAGAAAAAGACAAACTGTAAAAGGTTTCTGACCAATAATCGGTTTTTATTGGGTTTACGCCCAATAGTCGGGTTTAAACCGGGTCTTTTCACAGTCTCTAGTTCCGTACCTGAGCCAATCTAGCGCCGGAGCTAACGCCGCGCGTCCGCCGGTGCAGCGCCACACGACCAAGTACAGAGAGCGACGCGACAGAAAGTACTGGTGCGTCGAGTAGTACCTGTAGGTACACGTATACATACATTCAAAGCTTCTTACAAACTGACGCGAATTTGCTCGCGTCGCGGCAATTTTGACTACCTAACTCAAAGCGATAGCCACTTTAGCCATAGCCATTGCCAAAGCAATTGCTAGAAAATTGCTATGGTAATGGCTATGACTATGGCTACCGCTTTAAGTTAGGTAGTCAAAATTGTCGCGACGCGAGCGAATTCGCGTCAGTCTGTACGAAGCTTAAGGGTGTATATATGCATCACGTTCCATTTTTTAATTTTCAATACAAATGACCAAAACAACTCTGCGCGAGCCGTAATGAGGGCGAACTTTGAAAATTTTGCTTTGCGCTCTTTTCTACTGATTTTCGTTCGACATTTGACTCAAATGAATGATATCGAACGAAAATCAGTAGAAACGAGCGCTCGACTGGAGTTGAGCGATTCAAAAATAGGGCCCCAGACTATAAAATGAATTGGTTTAACTCACTCTTGTTGTCCACCAAAGTCCCACGTCCTAAATGTGACCGGCCCACGCGTGGACCTCTGCTTCTCGTACACCCACGTGCCGATGTCCACGCCCACAGTGGACAAGTTGCGGCGGCTGCCTTTGTTGCCCATGCGCTTGGCCCAATGCTGGGTAGACAATTTTGGAAGCAAAAAGACGTTAAATATAGAGGGTTATTTGTAAAACACCAACAACCTCGCAGGAGTAGATTACTAACATCATAAACAACAACATTTGTTCTACGACATTTCCGAAAACAGACAAAAAAAAATTCGACTCCCCCTCTGAAAAAGGAAACCTATGGAAGTGGCATAAACTGCAATAACAAAGCATTCGTGACGTCAGGCGCGTGCCGTGTCCGCCATATTGTGTTGCGTTTACATGTTACAGTTTCGACTTTATGCTGTTTACATAAGGTGTATGTACACCAGTGGCGAGGGGTGAAATTATGGCGAAGGTAAGCCGTTCTACAAAAATGTTATGATCTGCATAGTGGATCGGTGGGGTGGGATTTTTAAAAGGTAAGCCAATGGGAATCGGCTTGTAAGGACCCTTCGCCACTGATGTACACTAAGCTACGCCGCCATGTATAGTTGCGTTAGAATGGAGAACAATGAAGTAGGTATGCACGCTTTTTTCGTAGGTATGACAGGTCCATCTTATTCCTTCGTCATTGGACTCTCCATACAAATATCCCGAACAGCTGATCGAGTTTTGTATGAAAAGTCGACTGAACTTAAACTAAACAACTTTCTCCAAGGAACATAGGTTGAAAACCAAAAGAATGTCATACCCCATACAAAACCGATTTACTATGGAATTTAATACTATCTGTAAGCCTAAGAAAAATTAAGATATTGAACATTTTTGATGAAAAACTACCAGTTTCTATGTTACGTAGGTTCCTTAAAGGATAGAATGTGGAAGTGTGACGTCACAAAATGGCGCAGTTTGACATTTTGGGTAAAATAAACATCTGAAAGCAAAGAAGTTTCTCTTCTTGAGACATGGAATTACACCCAGGAGCAAAACAATACGGCATAATTACGTTTTCCTAAGGCTGCCTGTCCATTCAGGCGGAGCGAAGCGGCGGAGCGGAAAAACAAGGAAATACTAACCAATCGGATTTCGGAGCAGAGATTTTATGCCTAACACCAAAATAATTCAATAATTTGTTAAAATAATGATGTGTAAAAACAAAGCAAAAGTGCCAACGTTCTCGTCTTTGTTTTTACCCAAATCACACCCCGGACACTCCATACAACCGCGCCATTATAAACAGATGACGTCATAATATGACGTTCTTGTACACGTGCTGTGTGTGTAAGTCTAGGGCTACCGTGCAGTTTGTACTGTATGAGCGGCGTTCAATACATAACTCAAACTTTTTGGTGAATATAAAGTTACGACGCATTGCTTTGAATAACAAAATCAAAATAGGTTGACATTTGACAAACACGACTAAATGAGCATACGATTCGGCACACAAACTCACGGGGTGATTCTGGGGCGAGGCGGGGAGTGTCCTTTCTGTACCGTAGTACTTATATCTATTGTAGGGTTATTCTTCTAAAGAACACTTATAATAAAATAAGACCACATAAATACCTTTAACATCCTTTATTTCCACAGGACTTGGACACTGTTGTACACTTTATACGGTAGTTTCACTTTTAAAATTAAATCAATCAATCATTCTTTTATTTGCGAAGACATGGTGAATACAGATTTTATAAAAAGATATATGATAGACTATTGCCTGTCCTGAACACAACTATCACATTACCATACCCACCTTTTGAAAATTAAAATCTGTATTTTTATTCAATATGTCTAACTAGTACCTAATTAAACTCAACTATAGCTTAACCTTATCAACAATAGAATTGTTATCTAATAAGTATAATTCGACCCTTTTTTGCATATTTCTGTATTATTCTTTGTCGTAAGGATCCTTTTTATTATATCAATAGTATCTCCTTGTAATCTATGTTATACAAGAGTAATAGGAATTAATGTAGAATAATTACTCAATTGTTAATGTTAGCAACATCATAGTATAACAGTTTAAATCTTTACCTATTTCGCCTGCCTTGTTGCAATAAACAATTATTACTTATTTGTTGGCACTCTAGGTCTTCCTTTAGATTACTGTATAAAATGTTTTGTAAATTACCGTCTGTTGTCCAAAACAAAATAAATAATAAAAAAAAATACTGCGCCGACGGTTGAAACAAGAATGAATCCGATTCTACCTTAACTCTCTACTTATATAGCTTTAGTGTTGCCAATAATAAATTATTGTGAGTAAAATGAATAACTCATATTCGGAAAAGAGCGTTAACGTTATCTTTAGAAGTAGCAGAAACGCTAAAAACTAGTGTTATAAACGGCAAAACCTAACACTATTCTGTGCCCAAATGTACGTCTAGAAGAGGAAAGACAAAGGTAGTATCTCACCTCGGTCGGTTTCCTGCGGTGGTGGATGGCGGACTCCTGGCGCAGACACTCGAGCAGCGTCGTCTTGCCGATGCCCTGACACAAAAAGGGGATTGGTTCAGTTTGTAAGGGCGCTTTGGTTTTAAGTGAACTGTAGGGTATGGAAGGTATGGAGAGAAGTGTAGCCACTGATAGGAAGGCCAAATGGAAGATCTTCCTCCGGGCTGGGTGGTATTAGCCCGGGGACCGCGGTCCAACCGATGATGGTTGGCAGTTGTATATATGCTGCGTCGCTGAGAAAACTCCGTCAGCGAGATGTAGGTTTCTCCATATATTTTCCATCCTACGAGGTGTTATTCCTTAGTAATCTTTGTGTTCATTCGACACTATCGCCATCTAGTAACATGGTGGTTGAATCTTGTTGTAACCGGGTGTTACTATGTGCGGCGGTACGGAAGATGCCGCTACATGAACATTAAATATAATTGTATATGATTCCCATTATTGATACTTTGTATATGTTACGGCTAATACCCGAAGTGCGGCTAAACCTAGTTTTAGCCGGCTAACACTAGGTGTAGCCGATAAGTGTTGGCTAAAACTAGGTGAACCGGTCTGCTTTACCCCTGTAGGTCCCGAATACACATACGGCTAGAAATTTAAGGCGAGCGTGAAGCGCAGCGCAGCGTGAGTCTTAAATATCGAGGTTATTTTTTTAACAGACAACAGAAATAACTTTTTTAATACCCCATGCTACACCTAGTTTTAGCCGGCTACACCTAGTATTAGCAGCGAGTAAATCGGCTACGCCTAGTTTTAGCCAACAGCTATCGGTTACACCCAGTTTTAGCCGGCTTAAACTAGGTTTAGCCGCACTTCGGGTATTAGCCGTAACATATATAAAGGACATGAATTATAGTAATTAACAAAAAAGTTGCCGGAAAGTCTAAAAATGTGTCTAAAATAAGCATATACGTAATATTGTAATCTTGGAACGGTAAGAACTTATTTATGTTTTTTTTTTAATAAATGTATTATTACACTTTGACACTTTAATACTCACTTTTAACAATTTTGAGGTAATATCTTCTCCTATATAAAAATGAAAGGGTGACTGACATATCAACGCCCAGCCCAAACCACTGGACCTAGAGACTTGAAATTTTGTACATATATACATTATACAGTACAATGTATGTAAGCTTCCCCTAAGATAGGATTTTTGAAAATTCCACTTCTAAAGAAGTGAAATGGGGGTTCAAAGTTTATATGAAAAAAAAAAACTTCCTAGGGTACTTCTAAAAACAAGTAAGCAAATACGTGTTTCGTGGTTTTCTGAAAATCAACCCTTTTGGTGGTAAATGGGTCAAAAAGCCCAAAATTTATGCATAGGGATTCGTATAAGCAAGTGTCATGGGCGACGACATGGTGAATGAACTAAATGTGTGAAGGAAGCATAGCTGAGTCGAGGTGCCGCCGTGACTCGACTCCACCAGTTGCGAGTTACTAGTATGAGATGCTGCTAAGATGTACCTATAGGTACATCGTGAAATTTTAATCATATGGTTCCTGCAGTGGGGTGGTTCCACTCATGATTACAAGCAACTTTTACTATGGGGCCAACTCTGATATCGCGAGAAAAAATCAGCTGTTCCACACATTAAGGTCGAGTAGGTATTGCACTTTTGTATGGAACAGCTTTTTTTTCGCGATATCGGTGTTGGCCCCATAGTTAAAGTTGCTTGTAATCATGAGTGGAACCACCCCACTGCGGGCACCAAATGATTAAAATTTCAGCGTGTAGATACCTGTTGTCCAATAAGCCTGAGCTTCGGCTTAGGGTGCGGCCGAGCCTCTTTCGATACAGACTTCAGGTACCCCACCACTTCGGCCGACTGACAACCCCCACTGCCCACTCCGATAGAGCGCCATCTAGTGACGTCACACCAAACTACACATACCTGCTGTCCAATCAGCATGAGCTTCAGGTACCCCACCACGTCAGCCAACCGACACCCCCACTGCCCCTCCCATAGAGCGCCATCTAGTGACGTCACAACACACTACATATACCTGCTGTCCAATCAGCATGAGCTTCAGCTTGGGGTGCGGCCAGGCCTCTTGCAGTACAGACTTCAGGTACCCCCCACTACCCACAACCTTCACCATAGAGCGCCATCTAGTGACGTCACAACACACTACACATACCTGCTGTCCAATAAGCATGAGTTTCAGGTACCCCACTACGTCGGCCGACCGACACCCCTTACTGCCCCCTCCCTTCACCATAGAGCTCCATCTAGTGACGTCACAACAAACTAGACATACCTGTTGTCCAAACTTCAGTAGCCCACTACGTCAGCCATAAGTTGACAAACACGACTAAACGAGTACACAATTCAGCACACAAACTCGCGGGGTGGAGTGAGGTAATTGATTCTGGGGCGGGGCGGGGAGTGTCCTTTCTGTACGATAGTACTTATATCTATTCTCTGACGTCACAAGAAAACTACACATACCTGTTGTCCAATCAGCATGAGCTTCAGTTTGGGGTGCGGCCGAGCCTCTTGCAGTACAGACTTCAGGTACCCCACCACATCGGCCGACCGACACCCCCCACTCCCCCCTCCTCGGACCATAGAGCGGAGGGGCTCTTGCAGGGAGCAACCCCCCGCGTTGAGGTTCCAGAGGCGAGAGAGAAGACCCATTTGTGGGGGGAGGTCCGTTATATCTAATAGAGAAAACGATATAGATTATTAGATTTGACGTCTTGAGTGGTGCAATGGTCAACATGCCACCGGTCTACCACGCAAGAGGTCCCGGATTCAATTCCCGGCAGAAATTTAAATGTTGAATTTTAATCTCTGTGACGGGCCTGGGTGTTAATCACTACATAACATAGTATAAAACAAAGTCGCTATCTCTGTCCCTATATCCCTATGTATGCTTTAATCTTTTAAACATGTTCAACGGATTTTGATGCGGTTTTTTTAATAGATAGTGATTCAAGAGGAAGGTTTATATGTATAATACATGGTGTCAAATTCCACACTACACCGAAGCGAAGCGAGGGCGGGTCGCTAGTTAGTATGTATAATAAAGTATATATTTAAATAAAAACCGGTCAAGAGCGAGTTCTCTTGACCGATAGTGGAACTATTTTATTTTCTTAGGTCAGCATTCTTAGGTCAGCTCCATTTGTTGACTGGTAGTGAAACTAAAGAATTTTTGTTTGTTTTTTGAATTTCTAAAAAAAGTGTGTTACATTGAGACATCGTTTTATTTTTCCTGTAATCTTTACATAAACTACTATCACATAGAATTATTTCAGATTTTTTTCTTTGCAAACTTCGGAGTTAAGGGGGGGGGGGGGGGGGGGACGGTATTTTTTATCATAAGTCGAACACTATGAGGCCTAAGAAAAAAGAAAAAAATGTTTTAAAATGTGCAAACAGCGCTCTTTCATACGATACCCCACATGCCCTCTTCAAATTTTTAAGACCCCTTTTCAGTCCCTGTTGTAAAAAAAATACTATTTTTTCATTTCTTTCTTATTTACAAAATAAATTTCAAATTTCAAGTTGATACCATTAGTAGTTATTGAGATATCCAGCTGTGACAGACAGACAGACAGACTGAGTCACACCATAAAGGTTCCTTTTTTACCATTTTGGTACGGAACCCTAAAAGCATATAGGTAGTAACAGTTGTCTAGCACCCATATTACAAGCTTTGCTTAGTTTGGGGCTAGATAACGCTGTGTGAAATTGACCAATCATTATTTATTTATTTATTAGCTAAAAAAATAAATTATTTATTTACAATTAATCCTTCCTACTCATACGCATATGACTATTTTGTGCATGAAGTTTAGTTTGTTTCCAAAACCAAATGCATTATTAACAGACCGATAGCAGGTTAACTAAGATGCATAGCCGGTCGACCATTTTATTGAAACCTTATTCTTACAAATATTATAAATGCGGAAGTAAGTTTTTTTATTGGCGTTCATGTCTTAACTACTCATCCGATCATCATGAAATTTTGCATACCTTTTCCACTTAGACGAAAACTCGGGCGGTCGCTAGTTAGGTTAGGTTAGCCTTAAAGATATACGGACACCCATTCCAGACGTCTCTTACACACATGCCCCTTATACATACGTCCCTTACACACACGCCTCTTATACATACGTCCCTTCACACGCCCCTTATACACACGCCCCTTATACATACGTTCCTTACACACACGTCCCTTATACATACGTCCCTTAGGGACACGAGCAACATAGCGACACGCTCACCTTTGTTGCCGCTGATGTTGAGTACGGCCAAGTTGGTGAGCGCGTGTATGGTGGGGGGGATGACGCGCAACATGTTGCACGACACATCCAGCATCGACAGCAGCAGGAACACCAGTCGAGACTTCAAACCGGCACCGCAACCCTGGTGGACAATGTATGGGTCCAATCAGATCTATAAAAACAAGCTGCGGTCATAGTCGCCTAAGGCTGCCTGTCCATTGACGCGGAGCAAGGCGGCGGAGCGGAGAAACGAAGAGATATTAACCAATAGGATTGCGGAGCGGAGATTTTTACCGACTTCAAAAGGAGGGAGGTACTCAATTCGACCCGTTTTTTTTTTGTTTTTTGTATGTACACCGATTACTCGAAGACGGCTGAACCGATTGAATCCGAAATTGATCCAATTGATTGAAACCGGTCTCATTTTTTGAAATTTTGAAATCGGTTCGGTACTTTTCAAGTAATCTTGAAAAAAGTACGAAAATAGTATGATTTTGTGTGAACTACCTCGATGATCAGTCGTATAACTTCTTTGTTTATGAACTGAATAAGATAATTATTTTTTTGTTGGAAATGGGATATCTTAAGTGTAGTTCTTTAACCGACTTAAAAAAAGGAGGTTCTCAGTTTGACCCGCATGTATGTATGTTTCTCCGCGATTAACTCACGTTTGGCTGAACCGAATTTTCTACCTAAATAATATACCTACACTACCTAATACAAAAGGTACCTACACTAAAAATAAAAAAATAAAAAATTGTTTAAAAAAACAAAAAACCGACCTCGAAAAAGCAAGAAATAATATTCGTAATAATAAAAACACGTCTATTGAAGTCGGGTGGGACTTTTAGAATAAAAAAAAGGAATCTGTAGGTATTCCAGCCCCACCCGACTTCAATAGACGTGTTTTTACTATTACGAATATTATTTCTTGCTTTTTCGAGGTAGGTTTTTTTATGAAATCCTATTGGTTAATTTTTACTTGTTTTTTCGTTCCGCCGCTTAGCCCCACGTCAATGAACAGGCAGCCTTAATATGCTCTGTACGACCGCTTTTACACTTGTAAATTGCTTACGTGAAACTTGTAACTTATAGCAAGTAGTAAAAAATTACGGAAAGCTACTCACAAAGTGTTTACATTTGCAAATTCATCGTGATTTAACCTAAGTTAACTTACGTAAGCAAAACTTACAAGTGTAAATGCGGCCTTATCAAATAGAAAAGCACGCGTAGCCGTCGTTCGTCGTGCAGTGTGTGTACAATATACAGCACACACTCATCTCTCCTCGTATATAAGCTTGGTGCAAACTATAATAAATGAGCTATTGATCGCAGTCAGTTGTTATTATTTAACGTCTCCTGGTCGCCTCCTTGTATGGCGACCCTGCCATGTTTGTACAACATATACAGGGGCCGTATTATGACCTCTTATTTCCTGGCAGTTTTCTGACTGAATATCAATCTATCTCTTTTATTCGCCATACAGCGAGAAAGAGATGTAACTATAGCAATTCATAAACCTGGCAAGTTTTAAGAGGTCGTAATACCCCCACAGCACACACTCATCTCTCTTCGTATAGAAGCTTGGTGTAAACCATAATAAATTGATCGCAGTCAGTCTTTATCATCACGCGCCCACTTGAAACGCCTAGTCAAATAAAAGCAATTGCGAAAGATTTTGAAAATAAGACAATATGTACTCTGGCCGCCTCCTTGCAGGTCCCTATTGCTATCTCTGTCACTCACCCAGTCGTCGTCGTCTCCGTCGCGCCTCGGCTCAGGCTCGGACCCGTCGTCGTCGTCCGTAGTCAGCTGGATGCGCGTCAGCAAGTTGTTTGATAAAATCTGACCACACAATACATACATGTAATTAATGTCAGCACTACTGTTTACTTTAAAACAGTTAATATAATAAGTAGATTTTCTAAAGATGTAAGAGCAATAAACGTAAATAAAACCATGGGGTCTCATTTGGAACATCAGATGTGGCTTAGTTAGCAGGTACTGCTATCTAGTGAGGTGAATTTAAACTAACGTTGGAATTAGTTTAAATTTACCTCACTAGCTGGCGGTACCTGCTTCGATTTGTTTTTGTAATATTCAAATACAGACAAAAAATTCATTAAACTTTTTAATTGTTTCTTCAAAAAATCACCAAATGCAAAATTGTATTGAAACAGTAAAATGAAGGGTTTTTTTTTAACAAATTTTAATAAAAATTGAGCGAAACCTATCATCAATAATTTGTACTAGTAAGATTGTTTTGCTTTTTGCGTTTCAATGTTTGTTGCTATCTGTGCTAAGCATGCTGCGACTATAGCGGCGCCATCTAGAATTCTATAAGAAAAACATTTTTAATCGCTGTGATAGTAGCCTTACGAGGGCCATTTCTTTAGTATGTGATGAGGTATCTGTACTAGTATAGTATTATATTATATGTGATAAAACTAAAATATAGATTAAACAAAGTTATTAATTCAGGAAAAATAAATTGTCTCTCTTTTCTCTAAATTCATAAAAAAAGAATCTAATTAAATATGTTTGACGTACCTTGCTTGATTAACCTAGAAAAAATAGATTGATCAAAATCAAGTAACTAAATCGGAGATATTAAAACTCCAGATGAACGATAAACCTCTCATAGTATTTTTATTAACTTTTCAAAAAATATTGGATCCAGCAACTGTTATAGATAGAGCTTTAAAACAGCCCCTAGTGACTCGCTCAACCATCTACCATCTCCATCAACCATCTAGTGACCCACCCGTGACCTTCGAGTCCTCCATGTTGGCCCACCCGTGACCCCTTATAAACCCACTCACCAGAGTCCTCAGCCCCTCCAATCGCAGATGTCTCCTCGCAGGGCAGGCGGCGCTCAGTAGTTGTGTCCGCACGGAGCCCCCCGACCGAGGCCGACCCCGTACGGGTCCCCCGCTAGAGGGACAGTAGCACGCGAGGGGGTCCTCCGATGAACCGAAAGTGTCGATCTAGGTGGAAAAATTATATGATGGCCATACAATTGATTCATCACGGCATTTCATACAAACTTTCAAGTCCTTGTTTTTCGAAATTAATGAACCGATTTTAATGAAACTTCATACGCATGAGCAGAATACTTTCTTCTAAAAATTTAATTTAAAACATTTTCGATAAAAAGTGTTGCAGCTAAATTAGATGAAATTGTCCATAGAAACATAAATTTCCAATGGGGAATGTCCGAAATAATAAAAATGGCTGAAAATGTTTTTATAGGTAGGTATAAGCTCCCTTAGTTTTAGAAAAAAGTTTCAGAATTTTCGGTTGCATCAAAATTTTTTAATAAATTAAAGTCTCTTCGACGTCACAAATGTACGAAAGTAACAGCAGAATGGCGATTATACCTTTGCCACCACCTGCCATAACCACAGCAAGTATTAAAAAAAAAAGTTTTGACATTTTGTGTTAAAACTTTTTTTTTATAGCAAGTTGTGGTTATGACAGGTGGTGGCAAAGGTTTAATCTCCATTCTGCTGTTACTTTTGTATATTTGTGAAGTCGAAGTGTTAGCGACGCAATGTAAAGTGATAAGTGATAGTGACACAATATGATATGAAAGTGATTAAGTGCTAAAGACACGATGTGAAAACAAAGTGAAAGTGATCAGTGTTTGTAAATAGTGGCATTGATATTTTAAGATTCGTATTTTAATATGTTTGAGATAGATAGATTCATATTTAAAAAAATATTGTTATCTAAGATAGGTAGTTAAGACTTTGTATAATTTCTTACGTTCTTATATCATGTAAGTTCTGTTTGTTTGATAAGTAGGATTTGTGTTTTAAGCAATATCTTAAGTAATTTTTCATTGTTTTTATAGTAAATAGATAAGGTTTTAGCAAATGTTTAGGTAAAAGTTAGGGTATACCAATAGGGCAATACCTTGAAGACAAAGCCCCAATTTTTGGAAATTAGGCATACCAAAGGGGCAATACCACATAGAAAGCCCCCGAAAGTTTTTTGTAAATATCTTTTGAAATAATTGAAGTTTTGTTATAAAATAGTTAGTATTCGATTATATTTTCATAGTTCTATCTTTAGAAATTAAGTTTATGTTACTTTTATCAAAGGTTTGTAAAAACAAGCGCTTGTTTCGATGTTAGAAAGAGATAGAGATAGTTTTGTTTAGAATTAGACAAAGACAGTTGCGCATGAACAGGACAGACATACTGTAAGACAGAGAGGTCCGAGTTCTAGAAAGATTAGAAAGTTCTAGATTGATTTTCAAGAAAATTCCAAGAAATTTGATTGGTTCCGAATTTTCTAGTATTAATTATCGATCGATATATAAATCGGAGAGGTCGAAGTGGGTGCATAGTTTTCTGATAATGAAGATACCTTTGTAAAAGAAGAAAAAGGAAGAAATAAAAGAAGAAACAGTAATGGTGGTTTCATTATAAAGAAAAGGTTCCAGTAAAAGTTAGTTATGAAGTCAAAGTGAATAGTTAGTGTCCAAGTTAGTGTGTTCTGATAAAAAGCGCGGCAAAGTTAATGTTTAGTGTTCGAATAAGTGTTTGAGTGCTTTCGTGTGGCAAAATAGTAACTGTGACTATGTTCGGATTGTGAGATAGTGTCAAGTGCTACGGACTACGAGTTTGCTACGAAGCTACGAGTCGTGCTACGAACATTGACTGTGCGCCGACTATGAAACAGTGGTGAATAGTGAATTATAAGTGTTAAATTGAACAAGTATTTGTGTTGTACGGTGGTGTGACATTTTATAAAGTTAATAGTGAGTGATACGAACAACTGTGAAGTGAAATAACATTAACTTATGAACTCTGTGATTGATTGTGTGTTCCGTAATAGTGTTTTCTGACCAAGTGTTCAACCGCCTTCCTCGTCCAGCTGGCGATCAACCTATGAAGTGTTTTTAAGTGCCTATTTTAGTGTTTACAGTCCACTAACTGAGAGTTATCAAGTGATATTATTATTTGTGACGTGTGTGGTTTAGTGTGGACGATATCCCAAGTGCTTTCGTCGTCGTCTGCCCGCCGCGCCCGCCACAAGAAGTGACTTTATTTTTTATTTTTATTTATACGCAACCGAAAATTCTGCAACTTTTTTCTATTACTAAGGGAGCTTATTCCTACCTATTAAAAATATTCAGCTAAATTGATTTTTTTCGGACATTCCCCATTATCTTTTTAAAATACGACATTTTAAAAATGTTCTTAACTAACTTTTTAGCCCTATGTATCCTGCTTATGCGTATAAAACATTTCGAAAAATAATGACTTAAAAGTTTTTATGAAATGCCGTGACGAATCAACGCTTTTAAAGTCACTTAGTCCATGAAACAACATAAAATCAGGGTTTTTAGTCATTACAAATTGTGACCCGCAAATTTATTACCCTACATACAACAGACGCCCACCCGTGGGCCAGGCGCCGAGGCACCGCGTTTGACAACAACTGCGCGCCTCGTACCACAAAACTCGGTGCGCGCGATAAGAAAGCGACGCTCCTCATACAGATAGCGATAATTTAGCAACAGTCGCTATTCCGAGACGTTTTCATAATATTTATTTACTCTCGGTGAATAAGTATAAGTACTTTTTATTAAAGAAAGAAAGAAAAATACATTAATTCGGAGCACACACGGTCATACACATTTATATAAAGGTAAGTACATTTTAAATCTTATTGCTATGCAACGAAAAAGGCCTCCACTCAGCAAAATGCCACAGCATGTTAATGCCATGACGCTGGACACATGGAACCAGTTAGATTATAGTACATTATGATATAAGTGCGGTACGTTGAAAATTACAGCCGAGGCGATATTGCTAGCCCGAGCCGTAGGCGAGGGCTACAAGAAAGCAGAGGCTGTAATTATCAAAGCGCACGTATGTCATACGACGTTTTATAACATATTTGCGAGGAAATAAATAAAACTCGGACTTTGCACCTTTGCTTGTTTTCCATATGATTAAATTTTGATACGCTTGTAAGTATCTTATCGGTCAATTTTTCGGGCAAGAGGCTTAGAGTAGCCTTTTTCGCTGCCTCTGAGACTTCTGGCGGTGTTGAATTAATAAATTCATCAGTACTTGACGACATTTTCAAATAAAAACAATACAGCAAAAAAATTAAATTAGCAATGCGCGCGCATCAGCGTTTTTTTTAAGGCAAAGGCATAAAAACAGCCAGTATTACTAATAAAGTAAATTAATATTTTTGTGTTTTTGTTACAGATGTAATTTATTGTCAACATTAATTAAATTGAATAATTAAATGTTTATTTATTACATTTTATCTCCCAAAGTCAATTTTATCCATAAAATGTTGACCTCTTTTCTGACATAAAAATTCTTTGCTAAGATTTAAAAAAGTACCGTTCGTTTTAGACGAAGTATCTTGATAAACCGTGCGGTAATGTAAAGTAAAACGCACGGCTTATCAAGGAAACCGTGCGTTTTACTTTACATTACCGCACAAGTTCGTAATGAGATACAATACTATATTGAAATTGGTGTAATAAGAGACCCTTTACGAGCAAATATGTTATAAAGTTCTTTTTCAATAATAATAGTTGTCAGTTTACCTGGGGCAGACTGGGCCAGCATGTGATCTCGTTGTGGCTGAGGTCCAGTTGGCGAAGGCCCGTCGGATATGACGTCACGTAGGACATCGACCTATGAAAGACAATAATAAAAGTCTACAAAAGTACGAACAATCTGTTATGTGCTGTGAGCTCTGAGAAAGGAAACTAATGGAGGTGCCATACCTACGAAAAAACGATGAACATGTGAGCGAAGGCGCGAGGCAAGCTAGCGCGGGCGGCACGCACGTGAACTGTGTTATAATACTTATAATGTATGTAGTGTATTGCACACTCACAGCAGGAAGTTGTGGGCCAGATTGAGCCTTGTAAGGGAAGGCGCGAGGCACGCCAGCGCGGGCAGCACGCACGTTAACTGTACTGTAATATAGTGTAATGTATAGTGTATTTAGTGTAGAGTACGTAGTGCAGAGTATGTAGTGTAGTGTATGTATTGTAGTGTAGTGTATATAGTTTAGTGCACACTCACTGCAGGGAGTTGTAGGCGAGGTTAAGCCCCGTGAGCGAAGACGCGAGGCACGCCAGCGCGGGCAGCACGCACGTGTGCTGTAGTGTATGTAGCGTAGTGTATGATGCGTAGTGTTTGTAGTGTAGTGTATCGTACGTAGTGTAGTGTAGTGTACACTCACCGTAAGGAGTTGTAGGCGAGGTTGAGCCTCGTGAGCGAGGGCGCGAGGCATGCGAGCGCGGGCGGCACGCACGTGAACTGATTGTGCGCTAGATTCAGCGCCTGCAGCCGGCTGCCGGGGGTGGAACCACCGGTGCTTATAGGGGTGCCTTCTGGCTCCACCTCGCCGCGCCACTCGTGGGCGCGCTTCGCTGATGAACACCTACAAACGACATGTAGCTTAGCTAATTGTCGACAGACATGTTTGGAAATCTGATTTTGTCAGCCATTTGTAATCATCTGTTGCCTACGACTTCCCGCGACTTCGTCCGCGAGCATATTACAGAAAATCCTTACGGAATACTTCAACCAGGATCCGTCAGCAGCCTCGTGCGAGGCCCGCCACATGCGGCAAACGTTTGGCCTCGCGAAGCTGCTCGCTTGGTGGGGATCCGCCTAATCGCGTAAAAACGGCTGGTCGGATCCTGGTTGAAGGATTCCGTAAGGATTTTCTGTAATATGCTCGCGGACGAAGTCGCGGGCAGAAGCTAGTTTATTACACTAATCAGATTTGGGTCCAGAGATGTTATAGTATGCCGCCAACTGCTCGCTCTATCGACGGACTGCGCGACGAATGTTGCTACTTGTATACCTATAATGTATGATGCACTCACAGCGTGTTGTCGGCGCGGTGCGCGATGGCGACGGGCGACTCGTCGTCGTCCAACTGTTCGCTCTCGCTGCGCTCTATCGACGGACTGCGCGACGACGACTGCTGTACGAAACAACGAACGATATCAGGGGGTCTCATTCACATATTAACCTACTGCTCGCGGCTAACTCAGTCGAGCCAGCGCGCAAGGGATGTTATATCGTCAACGATACTGCAAAACCGCTGATCTACTATTTGCAATACCGCGGAACTGCGAACAGTAGCGAAATTTAAATTACCGCTATCACTGGCGCGCGTTGGTGATGACACAATTTTAAATTAGCCATTATGTACCTCTCCCACGCTTCGTTGCAATAGCGCGATACGCGTTTCGCGGATAATTACAGCCTAGAACAGCGTGGAGTGGTAATCTCGCTACTGTCGCAGTACCGCGGTATTGCAAATAGTAGAGCAGCGGTCTTGCAGTATCGTCGACGATATGTCAGTTGAGTTAAGGGGCCATAGTAGGAAAACATGGTTGGCGCGGGCCATATTTTTATATAGAAAACGTAAAGATGTAGCCACAAAAAAACATACGACAAGCTAAAGAGATTATCTAGTGGCTACAAGTATTAAATTGCGTATAAATCTCACAGGTGATTGTAAAAAAAAAACAGAATATCATCAAAACCGCTTGTCGCGGGCCATATTATTGGCGTAAATAATAGCGGAAACGTATTGAATCCTACATCAAAATACGCTTTAACGTACTGTGCAGCTGCTCCAATAACTTTTATTCAAGAAAGATAATTGTGCTAAAGATAATGATGAAAAAACAACGAAGAACATCGAAAAAGTGCAGAAGTGAGGTTATTTTCCATACTCTTTACACGTAAAGAAAAAGACAGAGACAAATGATTTCGCATAACGGAGCCTTAAGGCAGAGCTACACGACAGAAAGAGAAACGCTTTGGAGGCGCCTACAATAATAGACACGCCGTGCAATTTGAAATTGTACTTTATTGCCGTGCAGCAAGAGTAGCTTATTATTTGATTGTCCGGATGCAGATGGGCTTTTATACGTTTAGTATTATTATACAACGTGTTACAATAGTAGTTTATGAAACTGATGCATAATGAAGGGTATTAAAACATGAGTGTGTGTTTAAAAACCGAGCCGTAGGCGAGGTTTTTAATAGTATCACACGAGTGTTTTAATACCTAGTTATGTACAGTTTCATACACTACTTTATCTACTCTCATACAATTTTGTGATTGAACCGAATTGAACCTACAAAATAAAATATCAATGATAAAAAAGAGTTCGGTAGGTCGGCAGTACTTACCAAGGTTGTAAGACGTTTTTCCGTCGCCGCATCTAAAATATCGGCTGGAGTCAAATTTTCACTTACTACTAGACATGAGGCGTATTTATTGTAACAGTTAAAAATAACGGATAATTAAGTGTAACTGTTTCGCCCTGTTACGAGCGCTATGAAATAACTGTTGTTCAAAGGAACAGGCGAAACAGACTGTTCTCGCCGTCTTCACTGTTCCCTGTACCGAGCTGTTATCAGAGTAACAACCTGTTGCCATTGTTCCGCCTGTTACGTGGAACAAGCGCTTTCTTACTCTAACATATATGGAAAGAAAAGAGACAAAGCTTGTTATTTTTATCTGTTATATAAACCGACCATATCAAAAATACATTCGACTTTGTAAATTAGTCGTGTTATCTGTTCCTGTGTTTGTTTATGGCCTTTTTTGTTTTTTGTGGCAATAGAGTGGCTGTTTTGCCAATGTTATAAGGTAGGTAAACAGGCTGAATTAAATAAAACTTTTTTATTTTTATTTAGATTCTAAAGGATGTTTAAGCACTTTATTATTTACGTGGAATGGATGCATTTATAAGCAAATTAGGATGTGCGGGTAGGAAATGGGATATCTAGTGCTGCCAGGGAGTTATGGAAAAGATCATGGTTCCCAGATTGGGGGTTTTTTGTAGTAAAAATTTTCTTTCAGCAGACTTAATTCACCTGGTATTTCATGATCACCATTTATGTCTCCACTGCTGGGGCACAGGCAATGACCGGAAGAACAAAATGATGTAGAGAATGTAGGAAAACATTTCACTAGTGATCATTCATTAAAAAACGGGTGTAAGCGATTTTCGACCTTACTGACTTTCAAACTTCAATATGCTCGAAAATCGCTTGCTTCTGTTTTTAACAACAATCTATTTTTATTTTTATTATTTGAACTTATTTAGTAAATTTATGATAATTACTGCCATCTATCGCAATTTAAGTAAAAAGCTTAATGAAAGTAATACTGCAAGCAACTTCATTAGGTGACATGATGGTTCACCCAATACAAACAAGATGTCGCATGTATGCCGTAACTGCCGTAATGGAAAACATATTTTATAATTTTAGATTTTACTTAATTGTAATAAAGTTTAGTCTTGCTTAACAGAAAAAATAACAGTTTATGATCGTTATAGATAAAAATAACAAGCTTCGTCTCTTTTCTTTATGTAAGTAGTCTTAAGGTTAGAGTAAAGAAGCGCTTGTTCCACGGACGGAACAGGAGGAACAATGGAAGCAAATTGTTACGACTGTTATTTTTGTAACAGGGTGTTGGAATTGTTATTTTAAACAGGAACAGTTGTAACAGGTAGGCAATTTACCCTGTTACAACCCATGTCTACTTACTACACTCACTACTATGATATTTTAAGCAAAAGTAAAAATTAAAATCTAAAAATGGCGCGTATTCTATTAGAAAAAAAATAATGAAATAAGTGCATTCCAGTAGACAAATCGTTACGCTAAGTCATCGATCACCATAGAGTACGTTTTAATCATGGAAAGTATATGGGGATATCATTGTTTTTTTTTAATATCGCGGCACTGCCTTCTTCTTGGATTAGCCCTATATCGTAATGAGAAAAAAAGTTATTTTATAACATTGCTTAGTATAGCGAAGGTATGTCATAAAATAACTTTTTAATTTTTTTTCGGTATTGCGTGTATAAAGTATGTCAATATAAATTCGTTTTGAAATTCATAATTCGAATTTTACGATATGAGAGTAGATAAAATACCCTTAATGCCGAATATTGTAGATAGGGACCATCAAACTAAACAACTTTTACCATGGAAACAACTCTGAAATCACGAAAAATTATAGATACATTCTGATATTTTGATTATTAATTTGTGTATGAAACAGCAGTTTTTTTTCGCGATTTCAGTTTTTTTTTTCTTTTTTTTTTATATATACAACGTGTAACAGAAAGGGGGTATCAACCCGAAAGGAGGTCAATGTACTCGTGAAATTGAATACATTCCAGCAGAAAAAAAAAATCAAATAAAATAAAAAAAAATTGAACTCTCCATACAAAATGTTGGCGGCAAGTTCAATTTTTCTATGGTC
Source organism: Agriphila geniculea (assembly GCA_943789525.1). Classification (NCBI taxonomy): domain Eukaryota; kingdom Metazoa; phylum Arthropoda; class Insecta; order Lepidoptera; family Crambidae; genus Agriphila; species Agriphila geniculea. The sequence goes on along the minus strand of OX038891.1, from coordinate 22,988,044 downwards.
AGACCAAAATTTTTTTTTCGATTTTAAATTTCTTTTCTGTTGGAAGGTGTTCAGATTCACGAGTACATTGACCTCCTTTCGGGTTGATACCCCCTTTTTAGGGTTCCGTAGCCAAAATGGCAAAAAACGGAACCCTTATAGATTCGTCATGTCTGTCTGTCTGTCTGTCTGTCTGTCCGTCCGTATGTCACAGCCACTTTATTCCAAAAGTATTAAGACTACATAGTTGAAACTTGGTAGGTAGGTGTATTCTGTGAACCGCTTTACGATTTAAACACAAAAATAAAAAAAATGAAAGATTAAGGGGGGGCTCCCCATACATGGAACTGAAACTGAAAATATTTTTTTTCATCAAACCAATACTTGTGGGGTGTCTATAGATAGGTCTTTAAAAATTATATTGAGGTTCCTAAGACAACTTTTTCTCAAAGTCAACCGTTTGAAAGATATTCACCGCCAAAGTGGTAAAATGTGTGTCCCCCCCCTTTAACTTTTGAAATAAGACTAAAAAATATATATGCTATAGATCTTAATAAACACTATTAACCAAAATTGGTTTGAACGAGATATGGTAATTAGTTTTTGAGATATAGCACATTTTCCAAAACCGCAAATATAACTTTGTCATTCATACCAACACTGTGAAAAACAAAGTTATTTTTGCAAACGAAAAATGATAGGTGATATTAAATATGGTATGGTATAAGGTAACTACGGAACCCTATGGCGCGTGGCCCGACACGCACTTGGCCGGTTTTTTTTTCTTTCTTTCTTTCTTTCCTTTTTTTCTTTAGCTTAAAGAGACTAGGTACTTGATGTTTTTATTACCTACTTTTATTTTTATATAATTCAAAGCTTACTTTCTAATAGTCTTCTATCTTTCCTTACAATTTTATACATTAAATTTTTGTTTCTTATTTCAATAACATTTGTGTCATTTGTACTTTATTTCTAGTACAGTTTTTATTTTCTTTCACATGGTATTATTTACTATATTTTTTATTTTTCTTGTATAAATTATATATGTATCACTTGAGGTATCACTTATATCTATATGCTATTATTGTACATTATTGTTATATGTTTATTGCCTTATAATATCATTTATTTCTATTTATTACAATGTCCGCCACTCTTTTTACCGACTTCAAAAGGAGGGAGGTACTCCATTCGACCCATTTTTTTTTGTTTTTTGTATGTACAACGATTACTCGAAGACGGCTGGACCGATTGAAATGATTCAAACGTTATTACATTAGGCAAACTCCCAAGTTGGTCCCATTTTTTAAAATTTTGAAATCGGTTCAGTACTTTTCAAGTAATCTTGAAAAAAGCACGAAAATAGTATGATTTTGTGTGAACTACCTCGATGATCAGTTAGTCCGATCAATGAGCATATTTGTTGTATGGAGACTACCGAATAATTCTCCCGTCAATGAAATTTGGCATGTGATTACGTTAGGTAATACAGATTACAGATGCACAATAAGCCAATATTTTTTTTTACGAGAAGTTAGGTATTTTTACCTAAACATAAAAATCGCTTATATCTCTCTGTGAATATTTTCTCGGGATGAAACACTTTCTGTATACGTACTTATGTACTTGTTAGAATAAGTATGTAAAGGAATCCAATCTTTTTTCGACTTCAGAAATACCCCAAATTTAACTTTTAACTTTTTTCAATATATCTCCTAATGAAAAAATTGTCTGTTGATTATTCTTTTTTAATGTGCTTTTATATTCTTAAATACATAGCTTTGTTCAGTAAGCCAATAAATTTTCTACTTTAATCATATTTTTTGTATTTTTTGAACTTAAGTGGTTATTTACGTAATGTGTAAAAATACTCGGTCCATTTTTATACTTTTATTAGACAAATTATTTTATATTAAAACAGATTCATTAATAATCCAAGATATTTTCGAACGCGCATATATTTTTTATGATAATCGCCGATTTAGGATAGAGCGTAAGAAAGGGTTGACCTTCACTTGACTACTTGGAGCTGCTTAGCCACGCACTTTTAGAGTAGTGCGCGTAGTAGTAGTAGTTTAGAGTAGAACGCCACAAGTCGTACTTCGTACCAGGCGTGAAAGGTATCTCCAGACATTTCTGGAACTTCTGGAACGCCAAATTTTAAAATTGGCCAATGACATCAGTTGATGTACAGAGGTGGTTTTCGGCGTTCAAATTGATACTGGGTGATAAACGGTATTTTTTTACATTGTGCATATTTTGGACATATTAACAGTTTTTAGTGCATATTTTGGTCTTTTTAGTGCATTATTTGCATGCATATTTTGGCACTTTGTTAGTGCATACTTTGTCCGATGTCTAGTCTATTCAAAAAGATGAGTGTATTGTGTTCACGGTTCATGTATGTTTGTATGTATGTACAACAGATTTGGATGTGTGGTATCGTTAGAATCCTTACATTACGCTAACTAAGTGAACATGGCCTTTTTTGAAAAACCCCCTGATGCCAAATATAGTAGATAGGGACCATCAAACTGAACAACTTTTACTATGGGACCAACTCTGAAATTGAGAAGAAAATCAGCTGTTTCATACAAAAAATAATGACGAATAAAATCTTCATATAAACAATATTAACGAAATTGTCAAAATGTATCTAAGGCAGCCATTACAAATGCTCATGAACCCATGCAAGCATCAGTCAAATTCCATCAGTCATGTCAGTCACGGCTGTGACTGACGATTAACCTACCGTGTAATGGGGTGACTGATGGTTGCATGAAGTTGATTTATTCTTTCCATCAGTCAGTCAGTTAAACGTGATTCATGACTGATGTCATGAATCACGTTCATGACATGACAGGAATTAGACTGACGCGTCAGTCAAATTCCATCGAATTTGACTGACGCGTGCATGAGCGTGTAATGGCTGCCTAACAGCTGTTTTTTTTGTGGTTTCAGAGTTTGTCCCATAGTAAAAGTTGTTCAGTTTGATGGTCCCTATCTATCAAATTCAGCATTAGGGTTTATTTTTTGATATCCCATTACTCTCGTATTCCGGAAAGTAGTGACACTAAACTCAATGTATGGCGAGGTCAAAATTTTGTAATAGATGAATTCACATGGCAATATTAAGGCAGTTCAGGTAAAACTGAGCTGATTTAACTCAGTAGCCATCTGCCCCCCCTTGGCAGGTAAAGGGGTGGCATTCATAGAGTCACGCCGCCACCGCACTTCAGAAAAAAAATCGGGTTGCACTCCGGGAGTGCCGGCAGAAGTGAAAACTTGAATATTAACGTTGTACATTTTGATATTTTGGAATGGTTAGGGAATAATTTTGCACGATTGCCGTCTTACGAATTTACTCTGTATTTGAATTTACGAATACAGAACAGTATTGTACGAAAGTCTTATCCATAGCTTGACAGAAAATCTAGTTTTGACACTGAAATAAAAAATTAGCGCGTTGCTACGTCTTGAAATGACGCGCCGCCATTTTCACCGCGACCCGTAGAAAGAGAGGCGGATACTTCCGCCGCCGGCTGTCTACTCTCCATCCGTCACATCCGTCTTACGAATTTTCGATCAGGGTTACGTGATTCTTACTGACGCGAGTTTAGCATTCCCCATTACAAAAAGCGTACAACGCCACTAAAGAAGTTTTCACTTCAAAAATCATATCTCCTTCAATATACCTACCACCTCGAGTGTGGTATCATATCATGATAAATCACAGATGAGGAATCCATTTTTGAGACATTTAATATACAGCTGATTCAAAGAAAAACCGGCCAAGCCAAATGAAAAGTATCGTTTTACCTGAAAATAAAACTGTTATTAAATATACTTACCCTATTCAAAGCCTAATAATACACATTATAGTATTATACTTGACTTCCGGCCTAAATTCGTGAACAACAATGCCGTCCATTGGCTAAAATCATCCAATCAGCGATCACTTCTTGTTCGCGCCAAAACTTCCACTACCGGGCATGGCATTTTTTGGGGTACCTACCTACCCAATTTATGTTGGTGTGACAGCTTGAGTTCACTATGGCTTCTGTTACTTAGCAATAGACTGTTGATAATGTTTTTAATTTGTCTCTTGTTTTAATGTCTATATATTTTTGGATTATAAAAGAACTACTGTTTTCTTATAGCTAATACCTAACTTGGAAGCGGTCATCGGAAGGGACCTTTCGCTTCCCAGCGTCACAGTCGCTATGCTAAGGAGCGACAGGTCGTGGCAGGCAGTGGTTTCCTTCTGTGAGGACGTGATGTCACAGAAAGAGGCCGCGGAAAGGGTCCGAGAAGTGGATGTGCGGGCGGACCCACTCCGGCGGAGAAGGCCGGGTGGAAGGAAAAAGCTACATGCACATCTTCTTCCTCCCTAGCTGTTCGGGGATGCGTAAATGCATTTTCTCCTGTACAAAAAAAAATTAAAAGGCTATGCTCTCTTAGTCGCCTTTTACGACACCCACGGGATGATAGGGGGTAGTGCTATTCTAGGCCGGCACATACACGGCAGTATGAGAACGATTTACAACAATTTAATTTAAAAAAAACAAAACCTCCTTCAAAAACCTTGAAAATAATCTAACAAAAACAGCTTCAAAAATAAATTAATGGCTCTAAAAAGCAAGAAATAAAATATTGAAATCTGCATAATAACTAACTCGAAAGTTTGTATGCATATCTTATATTAAACAACGCCTTTTGAAGTCGGGTTGGGGGGGGGGGGGAAGACGAAGGATATTTTTTATCTAAACTAATATATCTAAACTTTAATTATAGGTTTAAACCCCACCCGACTTCATAAGACGTTGTTTAATATAAGATATGCATACAAACTTTCGAGTCAGTTATTATGCAGATTTCAATATTTTATTTCTTGCTTTTTAGAGCCATTAATTTATGTTTGAAGCTGTTTTTTGTTAGATTATTTTCAAGATTTTTGAAGGAGGTTTTGTTTTTATTAAAAACTTTTTTGTGGTAAGTATGACGATATCATCTAAGTTACAATAGTCTTATGTCAACGGCTCATCACCTTTTACATAGTACTGCTTTTCCCGACGCAAGGGCGTTTATTGTTGAGGTGTTCTCCTGGTACTTCACTATCAGCTTCACTTTACCATATGAATTATGTTGAGCATAAATGGCTATTTAGCAACCATATTAAAGTAATCGTATCGTACCAGTAAAGATTATTTTGATCTCAAGTCGAGTTGGCTTTTAATCATAAAAAGGATCTGACAGTAGAGAATCTGACATCGTTACGAACTAAGTGCTTATGACAAAGCTTTGACTGCCAAAGTAGAAACAGATAATACTGAAAATGTATTAACCACCTAGAGAAAGAGGAAGAATAAGAATACAGTTTTGAAATGTAATTATTGCGGAGAGAGAGAGAGAGATTAACTGGACATGTTGTGCGGAAATGCCAAAAATGGATGCTCAAAATTCTGGACAAAAACAACATCCATCTGTCCATTTATCACATACCAGATATGTTCAACTCGGACGCATTTCGACTATCCCGCTTCAAACCGGCACCACAATGGCACCATCAGAGGCAACGTATGCGATATTCGTGAAATGGGGAAAACCAATCATTGATCTTTTTGCTTCCGCGACTGCATATTTCGTACCGAACTACTTTACCTTTCCATCAGATACTCAAGCAGTTCACCTGAGATCAACTCTGTCTATTTTTCCAATAGTCGTTATGACTCCCACAAAAAGATCTAAGTATGTAAGTATGGTCCCGATGGACTCCCAGCAATTGTTCTGCGCAACTGTGCACCTGAACTGTCTCCTGTGCTAACCTGCCTGTACCGCCTTTCACTTGAGACTGGAATAGTACTCAAATCGTGGAAGCTTGCAGCCTGTGCCCAAAAAGGTTAGCCATGCCGATCCTTACAATCCAATTGTAGGCCAATTTCATTCACGTCCATACTCTGTAAGACTATGGAAAGCGTGCTTAACACTCGTCTTTTGGCATACCTCGAGACCAATGATCTCCTTAGTGATCGTCGATTTAGTTTTCGCCGCAGTCGGTCGACTGGAGACCTTCTCGTGTATACCACCCATCTTTGGTAGATGGTTAGTCATCAATCCTAAAATAAATTGATGCAGGTGTCCCGCAAGGATCTGTCTCGTCTGCAACACTGTTTCTTGTGCATTTTAACGATCTGCTGGACAATAAAATTGGGTATGCAGATGACACCAACATAGCGGGTAGATATCTTTCAACTGCAAAGGGTACCTGTGAAGAAATCCAGTCTTGTCAAGAGTCCCAAGAGTCATTGTTGAGCAAATTAATCTGGCACTTCAGGCTGTCTCAGATTCGGGCAACGCCAATCTTGTCAGTTTCAAAGCTACAAAAACGCAGGCTTATTTATTCACCGCAAAAGGAAGTTCCTTCCAACCGACTTCGACTTTCCAGGGTGTATCCTTACCGATAGCCGAATTTCTGCAACTTCTTGGCCTAAATCTGTCACCAAACCCGAATTTCGGCGAGTACATCGACTCCATTGCACAGTGTGCTGCTAAGAAACTGGGCATCCTCTCACGGGCTAAGCGGTACTTCTAACCGAACCAGCTGCTTTTGTTATAACAGAAGCGCAGATTTGTCTGGTCATGGAGTACTGCTGTCACCTGTGGGATGGTTTTGCTAAGTATCAGCTTGAAATTCTAGTATCGATTGAAAACCGTGCCAGGAGGCTCATCGGCTACTCAACATTGGCCACGGCAGATCTTCAGAGCCTTAGTTAACTTCGCAAAATTGCTTGTTTATCGGTTTTTTATAGAATACAATTTAGAGAGTGTGCGAGGGAACGGCACGACCTTGTTCCTCCAGCTTCTTTCTACCATTGGGGTACTAGACGCAGGTTAGGATATCACCCTTACATAGTAGATACTCCAAGGGTCCGAACTATGCGCTTTGCCAATACATCTCTTATGCCAACTGCTAAAGAATGGAATGCGCTGCCTGCCCATGTGTTCCCCGATAATTACAACCTTGGTCTTTTCAAGGCAAGAGTGAATAGGCATTTCCTGGGCATGCATGCTACACTTTAGACCACATCCTGTTTACCAAGCAAGATGGTGGTCTCAACAAGGGACTCTCGACAAGTCTGGATGTCATCACTGGTAGCCCTTGCAGTTGAAAGATATCTACCGGTTATGATGGTGTCATCTGCATACCCAATAGTTTTATTGTCCAGCAGATCGTTAATATGCAGAAGAAACAGTGTAGCAGACAGAACAGATCCTTGCGGGACACCTGCATCAATTTCTTTTAGGTCGAATGACTGACCGTCCACCACAACTCGGATTTGACGATTCCGGAGGAAGTCAGCAATCCAAGTGCAAAGGCTAACAGAGATACCGTATGAGGGAAGCTTACCTAGCAGGCTGTTGTGCCAGACCCTATCAAAGGCTTTGGAGATGTCGAACGATACGGCAAGGGCTTCGCCGTGTTCCTCAATAGCTTCATTCCAAAGATGGGTGGCATACACGAGAAGGTCTCCAGTCGACCGACCACGGCGAAAACCAAACTGGCTATCACTAAGGATGCCAAAAGACGGGTGTTGAGTACACGTTCCATAGTCTTACAGAGTATGGACGTGACTGAAATCGGCCTATAGTTGGAAGGATCGGCACGGCTACCCTTTTTGGGCACAGGCTGCACATTTGCAAGCTTCCACGATTGAGGTACTATTCTAGTCTCAAGTGAGAGGCGGTACAGGCGAGTTAACACAGGTGTTTAAACTAATGACAAATGTTTCCACTAATGACAAATGTTTGCACTAATGACAAATTAACTAATTGCACTCTGCTACCAGGCTGCTTGTTGCAAGCGGATCGATCCAGGAAAATAACATAAAGCAAAAGTAACACAAAAGCAGCGTAACGGAATGGAACGGGCCAAAATGCCGGCTCTGCCCTGGTGGTCACGACACAAACTACTTAATCTTACAATGAAATGATAACAAACACCCGATTTTATACTTGCTATTTCACAAGAAATCACATCAAAACTTCACGGGTTTTACTAAAAACAAAACAAGACAACGCCCAAACAAAATGGCGATGCAAACCGAATAAATACAAGACAATAGGTGCTTTCTCACCGCGGACGTAAAAATCAATGCGTAATAACGAATGGAATGCAACGTTGCACGTTAATAACAAACAATATTTCATTTACTTGCTACGCTTGCACACCGAATACACAAAACGAAAAGATCTAAAAATAACTTGGCACACACACACGCGCGCGCTGCTGTCGATTCTCGCTCGGCAATTCCATATTAAAGTACCCGTAACGCCATCTCGTAAAGCTAGCCCCAAACACAATACCTAGCGCACGTGCTTTTTACGTGCTTCTTCTAAAGGCAGGTTCATGATGACACGCTCGTAATAAATTATGAAATGTACAAAGGGTGGCGTGACCGATCTTTTCTAAACAACAGGAGACAGTTCAGGTGTACAGTTGCGCAAAACAATTGCTGGGATTCCATCGGGACCACTAGCTTTGTTCACGTCTAGAGTACGGAGAGTTTTAAGAACCTCTTTGTTTCGGATCTGAAAGTCTCCCATAGAGGAGTCAACACGAGGTATCGAAGGTGGAACTTTGTTACCGACATCTAGATGCGAATTCTCTGCAAAAAGAGAGGCAAACAAGTGTGCCTTCTCAGTCGCCGTATGAGCCAGCGATCCGTCAGGTTTCAGCAGTGGTAGGAGTGAAGGGCGACAGAAATTTGATTCGGCTGCTTTCGCTAGGGACCAAAACTTTTTACTTCCAGATGGATGGGAAGCAATTTGGCTCCAATGCGGCCAATGTGGTCAAAACGTGCCCTGCGCAACATCCGTTTACTAGACTTGGCGGCTCGGTTATACGCTTTCTTCAGGGTTTGTGAGTCCGCTGATTTGCGCGCTCGAGCATCAGCCTAGGCTAAAAGAGCTGACTCTTTCTGCGCTACGGCGCTGCGACAGTCAGCATTAAACCAATTAATACCAATATTAACTATATAAGTAAATATATTTTTTAAGTTGAATAAATGTACCTTCTGATATAATTTTTTTTCTTTTAAAAAAATTTTAATTTTCAAAGACACAATTTTCGACTGTTGAATAAAAAAAATAGCAAACTGATTTTGATACTATTGTCAATATTTTACTTTTTAGGGTTCCGTACCCAAAGGGTAAAAACGGGACCCTATTACTAAGACTCCGCTGTCCATCTGTCTGTCTGTCTGTCTGTCACCAAGCTGTATCTCATGAACCGTGATAGCTAGACAGTTGAAATTTTAATAGATGATGTATTTCTGTTGCCGTTATAACAACAAATACTAAAAACAGAATAAAATTAATATTTAAAGGGGGCTCCCATACAACAAACGTGATATTTTTGCCGTTTTTTGCTCGATATTAATAACGACAACAGGTAGACAGTTGGAATTTTCACAGATGATGTATTTCTGTTGCCCCTATAACAACAAATATTAAAAACAGAATAAAAATAATATTTGAGGGGGGCTCCCATACCACAAACTTGATTTTTTTGCCGTTTTTTGGTACGGAACTCTTCGTGCGCGAGTTCGACTCGCACTTGGCCGGTTTTTTCTTTGAATCATGTGATCCTTGTTCCTTATTCGATCGATATAAAAACACAAAAATAGTTCAGGTAATGATGCCGCCCACAACCTTGTTCACCATTTATATAAATATGCGATCAAAATATTTTTAGCGATGGGTGACCATGTTCATGGTGGCATATCTCCTAGAAGCTTCCTACTTCGCAACCCAGACGATGATATTTGATAACACCAAGCTAATGGCTATTTTTCCAATGTGGTCTGGTGCATTGGGACGATCGCATATTGATGCGATAGATCGAAAATGACCCTAGTTGGCCGACGCACGGTGGGGCTGAAGTCCCGAAACATGATCGTAAGTCAAAAATCGGATTTTGTGAAATTTGAGAAAAACATTACCGAATCATATTCTCGATTAATGTTGCTATTTATTGTTAATAAATTCTTTCTTTTTCCTTCTAAAAATAAGTGTAGAAATCTCAGCAAACTCAGAGAAGCAGCCAGAAAAAACATTAAAGAAAATGGTTTTTCAAAGTTGTGGTGTTTTTTACTAAAATAATACAAGTTTCTATTTTGTTCCAATAATGCAATATTAATTGGTAGTTTTTTGAGGATCGGCTACATACCTTACTAAGCTTCATATACCATATGTGAAACATACCGTGTTGACATGAATGTTGTAATTTTTACATTTAAATGCCTACAACCTAAGTAAAGGCAAACGGCCGAGATTCAAATATATTGTCGTCGATGCACTAGGGGTTGTATTAAAAAAAACTAAAGGCAAAAGTTTCGGCCGATTGCCTTTTTCAGAGTTTACGGTCTTTTATTGGTTGTAGGTGCGTTTGATTTATTCCAAAAGTAGATAAAATCTTCTTATGTTTTGTAATTTGAATTTCGACGATTGTCGTTAATAAGTAGTAAATTACAGCCTAGAACGGGAAGTTGGCATTTGTCGAGGTTGCTTTAATCATTCGAGGCAATGCAAATAGCTTCCAGGACAAGGCTTGTATAAAGCTTTCTCAAGAAATGCGAGGAAATAAACTTAGTTAAGCGCTAACTGATGAGTTCTACCGTTTTGAATTTGGAATAGGTACTTGATCGGGAAGTATGTAAGTATTGAAATTCATTTCCGCACTGGATTTTAAATTTAGAATGTGATGAACCAGCCTCCACGGCAATGTGGAACACCTCACATTCCTTTTTCAAATGGAATATTCAGAGCACATTTCATTTCAGAGTTTATGCTAGAAAATGTGTGTAGTGGGAAATTATTTCCCAACAAAGACCTCGTCAAGACGATTCAAACGAGCTCAAACTCGATGGGTTTGCACGGTTTTATTACAGAGTTCCAGTGGTCTTCTTCCGGCTCCATCATCAGACCCTTGAACACTATTTCTCATTAGAGTACTCGTCAAGACGATTCAAACGAGCCCAAACACGATGGGGTTGCATGGTTTCATCATAGAGTTCCTGTGGCCTTCTTCCGGCTCAATCATCAGATCAGCTCAGTGACACCATAATATTGAATTGCCTTTCAGTTCTGATATATGTTCAAAGTTTCAAGTCTCTAGCTCATCCGTGCCATCATTTCCGTGCTCAATTTACGCAGTTATCATTAGTAACGAGTTTAGATCGCTAATTCTTTAGAGCGCCCCAGTGTGCGACGGTCCATATCCATCTCGGAAAAACTTTTGTAGAACTTTATTTTTTTTTAAATTGAACCTTTTTGCACACTTCCAGTTTTACTTAGTTACCATATTAAATTGAACGTTAAGTTAGGTATTAGCTATAAGAAAACAGTAGTTCTTTAATAATCCAAAAATATATTGACATTAAAACAAGAGACAAATTAAAAACATTATCAACAGTCTATTGCTAAGTAACAGAAGCCATAGTGAACTCAAGCTGTCACACCAACATAAATTGGGTAGGTACCCCAAAAAATGCCATGCCCGGTAGTGGAAGTTTTGGCGCGAACAAGAAGTAATCGCTGATTGGATGATTTTAGCCAATGGGCGGCATTGTTGTTCACGAATTTAGGCCGGAAGTCAAGTATAATACTATAATGTGTATTATTAGGCTTTGAATAATGTAAGTATATTTAATAACCGTTTTATTTTCAGGTAAAACGATACTATTCATTTGGCTTGGCCGGTTTTTCTTTGAATCAGCTGTATGTTAAATGTCTCAAAAATGGATTCCGCATCCGTGATTTATCATGATATAATACCACACTCGAAGTGGTAGGTATATTGAAGGAGATATGATTTTTGAAGTGAAAACTTCTTTAGCGGCGTTGTGCGCTTTTTGTAATAGGGAATGCTAAACTCGCGTCAGTAAGAATCACGTGACCCTGATCGAAAATTCGTAAGACGGATGTGACGGATGGAGAGTAGACAGCCGGCGGCGGAAGTATCCCCCTCTCTTTCTACGGGGCGCGGTGAAAATGGCGGCGCATCATTTCAAGACGTAAACACTTGTGTCACCATAGCAATGCGATAATTTTTTAATTCAATGTCAAAACTCTCGATTTTCTGTCAAGCTAAGACTTTCGTACAATACTGTTCTGTATTCGTAAATTCAAATGCAGAGTAAATTCGTAAGACGGCAATTCGTGCAAAATTATTCCCTAACCATTCAAAAATATCAAAATGCACAACGTTAATATTCAAGTTTTCACTTCTGCCGGCACTCCCGGAGTGCAACCCGATTTTTTTTCTGAAGTGCGGTGGCGGCGTGAAACTATGAATGTCACCCCTTTACCTGCCAAGGGGGGGCAGATGGCTACTGAGTTAAATCAGCTCAGTTTTACCTGAAAAGCCTAAATATTGCCATGTGAAATGTGAATTTATCTAATGACAAAATTTTGACCTCGCCATACCTTGAGTTGAGTGTCACTACTTTCCGGACTACGAGAGTAATGGGATATCAAAAAATAAACCCTAATGCTGAATTTGATAGATAGGGACCATTAAACTGAACAACTTTTACTATGGGACAAACTCTGAAACCACAAAAAAACAGCTGTTAGGCAGCCATTACATGCTCATGCACGCGTCAGTCAAATTCCATCAGTCATAAATTATGTTTGACTGACTGACTGATGGAAAGAAGAAATCAACTTCATACAACCATCAGTCACCCCATTACACGGTAGGTTAATCGTCAGTCACAGCCGTGACTGACATGACTGATGGAATTTGACTGATGCTTCCATGAGCATTTGTAATGGCTGCCTTAGATACATTTTGACAATTTCGTTAATATTGTTTGTATGCAGATTTTATTCGTCATTATTTTTTGTATGAAACAGCAGAATTTTTTTCAATTTCAGAGTTGGTCCCATAGTAAAATTTGTTCAGTTTGATGGTCCCTATCTACTATATTTGGCATCAGGGGGTTTTTCAAAAAAGGCCATGTTCACTTAGCGTACATCCAAATCTGTTGTACATACATACAAACATACATGAACCGTGAACACAATACACTCTTCTTTTTGAATAGGCTAGACTTCGGACAAAGTATGCACTAACAAAGTGCCAAAATATGCATGCAAATATGCACTAAAAAGTCTAAAATATGCACTAAAAACTGTTAATATGTCTAAAATATGCACAATGCAAAATAAAAAAACCAGCCAAGTGCGAGTCGGACTCGCGCACGAAGGGTTTCGTACCAAAAAACGGCAAAAAATCATATTTGTTGTATGTGAGCCCCCTTAAATATTTATTTTATTCTGTTTTTAGTATTTGTTGTTATAGTGGCAGTAGAAATACGTCATCTGTGAAAATTTTAACTGTCTACCTGTTGTCTTTTTAATATAGAGCAAAAAACGGCAAAAGAATCACGTTTATTGTATGGGAGCACCCTTAAATATTAATTTTATTCTGTTTTTAGTATTTGTTGTTATAGCGGCAATAGAAATACATCATCTGTGAAAATTTCAACTGTCTAGCTATCACAAATACATGAGATACAGCCTGGTGACAGACAGACAGACAGACAGACGGACAGCGGAGTCTTAGTAATAGGGTCCCGTTTTTACCCTTTGGGTACGGAACCCTAAAAAACGTTTATCACCCAGTATCAATTTGAACGCCGAAAACGACCTCTCTACATCAACTGATGTCATTGGCCAAATTTAAAATTTGGCGTCATTACTGGAGATACCTTTTACGCAGGGTACCTGTGGCGTTGATGTAGGCATTAATGTTTTTCGTTTTCTTCAAGGCTCGGGTTTTTTACGCAAAATAGCGTCTAACTTTTTATGCAACCATTCGGCTAAGGAATGAGGAATGGCGTTCAATCATTGTTTACAGCATTTCTATTGATTTAAATAGAGGCTAGCTTAACTAGCTCCCTATACGTAGCTCCCGCTACTAAACAAAATATGCACGATTGGGAAAAAAGGCAAAAATATGCATTAATGACGTAATTAGAGAGTGATCTATCTATCTAGATATCCGATATCTACTTATAAACACACTTATTAATTGTTTCATTCAGAAATATCTACCACTACCTTTAAACTCTTGAAACATCATTTTTAATAACGGTGGCCACCAATCAAACTCGCTTACACTACTCCAAAAGTGCGTGGCTAAGCAGCTCCAAGTAGTCAAGTGAAGGTCAACCCTTACGCTCTATCTTAAATCGGCGATTATCATAAAAAATATATGCGCGTTCGAAAATTTCTTGGATTATTGACAAATCTGTTTTAATATAAAATAATTTATCAAATAAAAGTATAAAAATGGACCGAGTATTTTCACACATTACGTAAATAACCACTTAAGTTCAAAAAATAAAAAAAATATGATTAAAGAAGAAAATTTATTGGCTTACTGAACAAAGCTATGTATTTAAAGATATAAAAACATATTAAAAAAGAATAATCAACAGACAATTTTATCAATAGAAGATATATTGAAAAAAGTTAAAAGTTAAATTTGGGGTATTTCTGAAGTCGAAAAAAGATTGGATTACTTTACATACTTATTCTAACAAGTACATAAGTACGTAAACAGAAAGTGTTTCAGCCCGAGGAAATATTCACAGAGAGATATAAGCGATTTTTATGTTTTGGTAAAAATACCTAACTTCTCGTAATAAAATTTATTGGCTTATTTTGCATCCGTAATCTGTATTACCTAACGTCATCACATGCCAAATTTCATTGACGGGAGAATTATTCGGGTCGCATAAGCCCCGTTGATCGGACTAAGTCGTATAACTTCTTTGTTTATGAACTGAATAAGATAATTATTTTTTGTTGGAAAAGGGATATCTTAAGTGTAGTTCTTTAACCGACTTAAAAAAGGAGGTTCTCAGTTTGACCCGCATGTATGTATGTTTCTCCGCGATTAACTCACGTTTGGCTGAGCCGATTTTAATTTCTACCTAAATAATATACCTACACTACCTAATACAAAAGGTACCTACACTAAAAATAAAAAAA
Organism: Agriphila geniculea; assembly: GCA_943789525.1. Taxonomy (NCBI): domain Eukaryota; kingdom Metazoa; phylum Arthropoda; class Insecta; order Lepidoptera; family Crambidae; genus Agriphila; species Agriphila geniculea. Next base: position 22,973,002 of record OX038891.1, on the reverse strand, counting down.
TAAAAAATGGTTAAAAAAAACAAAAAACCGACTTCAAAAAACCTACCTCTAAAAAGCAAGAAATAATATTCGTAATAATAAAACACGTCTATTGAACGGGTGGGGCTGCCGTACAAATCCCTTTTTTTATTCTAGAAGCTAAAATATTATTTCTTGCTTTTTAGAGGTAGGTTTTTTGAAGTCGGTGTTTTGTTTATTTAAACAATTTTTGGCATACTCTATAAATAATATCCTGTCTTTTTTGCTGTTCATTATTTCTCTTAGGGTTTGTCTGCTCAGTTTTGTGTCCAATTCTTGTTGCAGTGTGTACCTATCGACGCTGTGTATTGGACAGTCTAGCATGATGTGGAAAATATACTCTATCGCCACCGGGTCACAAATACACGAAGGGCTGTCCCTGAGCTTAAATCTGTGTGAATCTCCGTGTCCTGTCAAAATCTGCGACGCCAAACGATCTATGGACATTTTTCTCACCACGCTGTATGCCACCACCCCATCAGGGAAGAAGACCTTGGCGGTAGCCGCCGTATTACCAGATTTATACCTACAGTCCCATTTCTCGACCGTTTCCGCTCGGATGTGGCGTATAACGAACGAGATGGGACCACAGTCATAGTCCGGTCTTGTTTTCAGTTTGAGAGCCGCCTCCTTCGCTAGTTGATCCGCCCTCTCGTTCCCTCTCACTCCGACATGGGCCCTAATCCAGAATAATGAGACAAGCTGGTGATTGTCTCTGAGAAATTGTAGGTTACCCTGAATTGCCTTTGTGATTGGGTGTGTGGAGTCCGGATCAAGTAGCGTTTGGAGAGCAGATCTGGAATCGCTAAGTACGGCTGTATCCTTAAATTTTCTGCCAATAATAATTTCAGTCGCTTGGAGGATGGCATACAACTCGGCTTGGAAGACTGTACAGAATGGCTCCGGCTTAAACTTCCGGGTACACGTTTCAATCTGCCCTTCCCAACAGGTCAGGGCGGCTCCAACTTTCCCCTCCAGTTTGCTACCATCTGTATAGATCCTCACTAAGCCTTCTGCTAATTTACCATCCTCTTCCGCGTTTTCCAAATATGTGAATTTTGAATTTAGCATCCTGCTAGGGTGGGTGTCAGTCATGAATGAGACGCGCTGTTCTACCTTTCTACCACTTAGTACTGCCTGGGGTTTCCCACGCATTGCCTCAAAAAGCAGGGAGGCTTCTTGGATCCGAAGATCCAGCGGAAGTAAGCCCGACAGTACTAAAGCAGCGTTGAGGGATATCGTTTTATTGCTTTTTATAATTTTCTGCGCGAAACCTCTTTGCACTGCGTCGAGAGCTTTCCTGGGGATTGCCTTCAGTGCCTCCTTGGACCATACGCTAGCTGCGTAGAGGACTATAGGCTCAATCACTGCCTTGTATATGGTTTTAACAATCTCTGAATGCAATCCCCAGGTAGCTCGTGCCGCTCTGCTGACTGCTTTGTAAATATTGATAGCTTTTTTGCAAATATATGCTATATGCTTATTAAATAACAATTTGTTATCTACCAAGACACCTAAGATTTTCATCTCGTCTACCAATTCAATGTCCGTCCCCCCCATCTCCAGCCTGGGCGTATCGAATTTTAGTTTCCGGTAATTACCATTGCCTTAGTTTTCTGTGGCGCGAAGTTTAACTTATTCGACACACCCCACTTCCGGACACAGGAGAGAGCGGCATTAGCTTTCGCCTCTATTTCTATGGCCGTGTTGCCTTCAATGATCAAAACTATGTCGTCTGCAAAGGCTTGGCAGTACATATCGGCACCGGTGAGTTGATCGAACAGGGGATCCAAAATTATATTCCAAAACAAGGGCCCACCAATGGAACCTTGGACGCAACCCTTGTTTGTGTTCTTGCTGTACTCTTCCCCTGCATATCTCACCGTTACCTTTCTATTGCTGAGATAGCTATCTACCAGCCTCCGCAGATTCACCGGGCAGTTTTTTGCTTTAAGTTGGCAGACTATCTGCGGCCACCACGCATTATCGAATGCCCCCTCTGTGTCCAGCGAGATCAGGGCCATAATCTTCTTCCCGTCCAGATTATGTCTGACCCGCTGGATCATGTCATAGAGGGCGTCCTCGGTACTGCGTTGCCACAACGAACGAACCCGTACTGGCAGGGATTTAAATCGGGCAACACGAACCATTTGATACGCCTAACTAGTAGCTTTTCAAAATTTTTTCCTAAAATAGCCAGGAGCCCTATTGGTCTATACGACTTGGGTTGCGTGTAGTCATCTTTTTTGGGTTTTCTAAGCAGGATTATTGTGGCAATTTTCCAGGGCTTTGGGAAATGTGAGATTCAGAGTTAGTCACATAGTAAAAGTTATTCAATTTGATGTTCTCTATTTACCATATTAGGCACCAGGGATTGTATACAACGTGTATAGGCAATCAGAAAAAAAGTACTAGTAGAATAGAAAGTAATATATTTGTTATTTAAATTCCTATTTGTCATACCGCATAGTAGAGCAGAGAAATTCACTAATAATATTAGCTTGTAATTTGTTATGCAATAGGCCCCAGATGTGTTTTTTCCCCCGTCAGTTCTATTAGTATAACAAACAGTAGAACAACGGTGAAAGTCTTATATTCTATGGTTTATACAGTTGCATTGTTGAATACTCACAGAGAGCGTGTCACTGGTTTGATCCACGCTGCACTTGCTGGACGGCGGCGTGGCCTCCGACGGCGACGTGGGCACTGGACTCGTGCACTCCTGAACAAAACGGAACGGAACATCACATATATTTTTACTCAAAAAAGCTTGTAATATGGTCATTATTTTGACAACCTTCTTTGAACAAAGTCGAGCTTGCCGGTGTTCTCCGATGGTGACGCAACAAAGTTGTATGGGATTTCATTATTGTCGAGTTTTAGCCACCAGCAATTTCCTTTGAGAATCCATTATTGTCGAGTTTTCTTTCAAACATAGGTGAAAAATACACTGTACAACCCGCGCAGATAAAGAATGGGATTAGAAATGGCGTCGTTCATATTAACTTCTCGCTCGCACACTTAACGCCACACCCATCGCTCTCTCAGTCACACTCGTTGTGGTAAGCGCGGTGAGCCGCCATTTTGAATCTGCACGGGTGTTGTATTGTTGTACCTAGATGATGTTTTTGTACTTTTATATAAAATTAGTATGGAAAAATATAAAAAAACTCGCACTTGACCGTTTTTTGACCTTTCATTCAATACCTCTTATCTACTTCCGGAGTTACAAAGGGGATCAAAAAAAACCTTATTTTTTGGTTCCGACGCACCGTTTCTGAGATATTTGCATTTTTGTAAATTAGGTTATAAGTACCTACTATAGTAGGCAGTATTCGCATTTTTTGAGTAAAGTACTATACAAGCCTTGGTCCACAATGACTGCACTGCTGGCCACGTTATGATGGCCTCGAGCTAAGCTTAACTACGCTCTCGGCCTTCAAGCTTGGTCATCATTGCAGCCTATGCTGTCCGCGCTATAAAGGCCTCGACCTCCGGTCTCGGCCTTTATTCTAGCTTGTCCATCAAGGGCTGCAATGCTGACCGCGCTGTGACGGCCTGGACCTGCGCTAAGCTCCGCTCTCGGCCATCATCATCGCTGCCAGCAACGCAGTCATTATTGACCGCGGCAGTAATGTACTATTACTGCTTTACTAATAAATAATCAGCGCGGGAGAGCGCCACACGGCGGGCGGCAAGCAACGGAGTTTGTTGTTGGACTATCTAGCGACTACGTATGTAGTACTATAGTTAGTGGGGATCTGCGGCCGAAACAAATCTTAAACCGTTGCAAAGAACTCAAAACAAAATAATAAAAGTATTGCACTGTTTTAATTATTTAATGTCTACTGAAGAATTGTACAAAAAAACTAAACTACTAAACCTTCGACAGTTATATATATACTCCACTTGTATTCTTATTAGGAAAATTATTAGTAACTCTGTCCGATCCAATATTAAATTACACATAAAAGAAAATAGACACAATTTAAGAAATAAACATCAACTACTTTTACCTAATACACGAACAAATTACGGTAAGAAAACAATATTATTTGAAGGTGTCCAATACTACAATAAATTACCTAACAAAATAAAAGAATGTAATCACATTAATTCATTCAAATCCAAGCTAAAAGAATACGTGTGCACATTGTGACTACCTACTTATTGCTACTTATATTACGAATTTTATGTTTTGTTTGATGCCGACGCGCCAGAGGCACGATGTTAGTATTAAGTATCTTTTGTATCTCATTATAAATGAACATTAATGTTTGTATGAGAATAAATGTCTTTAAACCTATACATAAAGGGTCCCACTCACAGGCATCGCCGCGGGCAGCGACTTGAGATGGTTGAGGGCCGCATTGAGGTCTCTCAGCGCGGGAGAGCGCCACACGGCGGGCGGCAAGCAACGGAGTTTGTTGTTCGACACGTCTAGGGTTTGTAGCGCGGGGAGGGAGAATAGCTCGGGGGGTAGCTCTTCTAAACGGTTGTCCTGGGAAAGATTAAATGTATCGGTCAGACCTAACTTGAAAGTAAAATATGGCAAATTATTTCAAATTATTAAAAGTCAAATCGTATCAATCAGTTTATTAAATGTAGGTACTAGGTATGGAATTCACGTTTTGATTACGCGCGTGTAATTCTATGAATGAGCTCTAAATCCAGAAATCAGTAAAATTTTGGGACTTAAATAAACTTCCATATCTTGACCAATTATTAAATATTGAATCTTTTAACTATACATACTCGATTAGAATAGGGGTGAGATTCATTCATTTCATTTTTGATATACTAAAAATGTAACCATGTATAATAAATTTTATATAGTGTGTGTTAAGTAAGTATTCATATATCGAATTTCAACATTCAATGGGGTTGACAACGCAAAGCCAATTGTAGATGTCGCTGCGTACGCTTGTTCCTTAGACAGTAGACGTTCAATACAAAATGTATGGGAAAATAGGTATTTATTTTGTGGTATTTTTATACCGAAAAAGACCCATTGAGCCAAAATGGATATAAAAGACTATTCTACAATGCAAATGCCGGAATGGAAAGCAAAATTGTACGGTCGTTCAACCGCACATTCTCCCGCGTAAGCATTTTAACATAAATCGCATAATTATTTCTTTATAAATTAAATATTGTATTTTAGACCAGTCTGCATTTACTAAGTACCGCCGCCGCTCGCGTCATAAACAGTTCATTGTGAAATATACGTTTTATCTCAACAAGGAGTTTCTATCAGCATCCAGCAACATATAAAGCAAAGGTGTGTGTGTTCCTACAGGATCATACATCCTTTATGGTCCTTCGAGGAACTCAGTGTTTTTTGTGTGTCTCGTGTACGGAGCGGATCGGTTCATTCGGCCTCCCACCAGCGGGTCTCACCGAGTGGATTGAGAAACGCCGCACATCTGTGCACAGGATATACAAGCATTGAGAGCAACCAGCAAGCTATCAAGATATCAAGTAAGCATTCAGCAGACAACAAGCAAGCATTTATCAAGCATTACAAGTAAACAAGCGTATTTCAAGTATTTATCAAGTATCTATCAAGCAAACAAGTAACAAGAATTTATCAAGCATTTACAAGCAAACAAGTGGCAAGCATATAACAAGCATTAATCAAGAATTTATAAGCAGACAACAACAAGCAACTTACAAGCATATACAAGCAAGTATTTTAAAAGCATTTACAAGCAAACTTTTAACATTTACTTACATAACTATCAAGCTTTTATACAGAAACTTTAGAGCAAATATTTTATTTGTTTATTATCAAGCAAATCTTCTACAATGGAGAACTTATTAGTTACTCAACAACAAATCATTGAAGCAATTGATCAACTATTGGTCAATTTTAGAAAAGATGGTCGTGAAAGGAAGACTGCCGACTATATTAGCAGGAGGTTGAGCACCCTCGATAGCTATTGGCAAGAATTTAACAAAAATCATGTTCAGCTGTGGGCACTTCAAGACAAATCGCATCCTTACTTCACCCAAGATTTGTATGAGCAGACGAAGGATAAATACGGAAGCATCAAGGCTTTAATCCAGTCATATGATACTACGATGGAATCAAGACCGTCAACGCCAAAACTGAAGCCTGCTACGCCGATTCCTGTGCCTACCTTCTCAAGTACGCAGCCGTCAGCTCTTTCTGCTATGGAAACAAGAGGTACTAATAGTAAGACTGATGAGCTGCTCAAGAAGCAAGCAAGCAACTTCAGAGCTCTACAAAGAACAATATCCAACATTGACCTGGACACCGTGAACGATAAATGGGAGTTTGAAGACTTGCTTCGCTCGCTGCAGTCCCGGTGGTCAGCCATAGACAGCCTTCACTGGGAAATTGACAGTGAAATTCAAGGTTCTAATCAAGAGTACGAGCAATCATTTTCCTGCCATGAACATATATATAATAACATGAAGCGATCGATTAATAACAAGCTGTATTCGGTTTCTCACCGTGAAAAATCAACACCGCAGATGGACGTACCTACGTTCCATGGAAACTACCACCAGTGGGTTTCCTTCAAAGATTTGTTCACCGAGACCATTCACAAAAATCCATCAATATCGAACGCCCAGAAAATGCAGTTTCTCAAGAGTAAAGTTCAGGGTGAAGCAGAGAGGCTCTTACGTCATTTACCTATCAGCTCGGATAACTATCATACTTGCTGGGAAATCTTGAATCACCGCTACAACAACAAAAAGCTGATATTCACTTCTCACATCAACAGCCTCTTAAGTATCCCAAGTATGCAACAGTTATCACTCGTTCAAATCAAGCGCCTTCATGATCACGCCCTGGAAACCTTGAATGCCATCAAGAACCTCGGAGTGGACATCAGTACGTGGGACCCTCTGCTTGTACACCTACTTGCACAAAAATTAGATAATGAATCATTTAACGATTACAACGAGTCCCTAGAATGTCCCAGGGAATTACCAACTTTAAGGGATTTTATGCAGTTCCTGGAAACAAAATTCACAACATTGGAAACCTCGCGTAGAAAACAAGAAGTACCTACGCAGAGATTGCCATCAAATCAAGGAGCATCGAAAAATATAAAGAATCAATATCAAGCTTTTCCTAACAAAAACCTAACAGAACAAACAAGCATGAAAAATAATCACATAAGATGTGTTTTATGTAACAACGATCATGGAATTTATTATTGTTCGAAGTTCTTATCAATGACGTCACAACAAAAACGTAATACAGTAACTAAACTTCGCATATGCCCGAATTGCTTGTTTAGTCACCAGGGAAAAAACTGTACTTCTCAAAAGCGATGTCGTGAATGTCAAGGATTTCACAACACCATCTTACATGAATCTTATTCACATAAGAATAATCAAGTTCAGCATACAACATCAAGAGCAGATGAACCAGGTACATCAACTTCAAGCCCAAGTCAGCAAAACCAGAGCAGCGCGCACGTGTCTCAGCAACGTGACGTCCCCGAGGTACTGCTAGCCACGGCTGTCATCAAGGTCAAAGCAAACAACGGCAACTATTACAACTTTCGGGCGCTGCTTGATCAAGGGTCGCAGACATCGATTATCACCGAAAGAGCAGCTCAACTCTTAGCCCTGCCCAGGCGCAGATGCAAAGGAGTGATATCGGGAGTTGGAGCCAAAGAAAATAGTTGTAAAGGAATCATGAATATCGTCATCAAGTCAAATAACAGCGAATTCACATTAAACAGCGATGTCCTCATTATGAAAACATTAATAAATAATTTACCAAGCTGCACCTTAACAAAACCATCATGGTCGTTCCTGGAACACATACAACTGGCCGATCCTGAGTTCTACTTAAGTCGCCCTATCGATCTACTTTTGGGGGCGGAAGTATATTCAAACATCATTTTGGATGGCATCTGCAAAGAAAATCAAAAAGGTCCGATAGCCCAACAAACACGTTTTGGTTGGATATTAAGTGGAAGCGCTCACGAAACAACTTTACACTGCAATGTCGTACTGAACCAACTTGAAGATATTCAAAAATTTTGGGAAATCGAGGACATTACCCAGGATCAAACCTTATCATCAGAAGACGAAACATGTATGGAAATTTACAAGAAATCTACAGTTCGATGTGAAGATGGAAGATACAAGGTGAAGCTTCCCCTTAAGTCGAATTTCATACAAGACTTAGGCGCTTCGAAAAACAAGGCAGTTGCGCAATTCACACAATTAGAACGGAAATTCAATAAACAACATAATATAGCAGCGGATTATAAAATATTTATCAATGAATATTTAGAGTCCGGTCATATGAAACCAGCCGTCGCCGGTAACAATAAACCGGAATATTTCATGCCTCATCACTGCATATTGCGGGCGGAATCCACGACGTCAGCACTACGAGTTGTGTTCAATGCGTCAAGTAAAACTTCGACGGGTCGAAGTTTAAATGACCTTATGTACAGGGGCCCGAATTTACAGCAAGACCTCCAAAAGCTAATAATTAAATGGCGCCAATATAAATATGCATACACCGCAGATGTAGAAAAAATGTTCAGACAAATCTGTTTGTCTGAAGATCATCAACAATACCAAAAGATTTTATGGCGAGATAACCAGTCACAACCCCTGCGAGAATTCCAGCTAACAAGACTAAGTTACGGCGTCAAGGCCGCCCCATTTTTAGCAATGATGACATTAAAACAAGTTGCATCCGATGAAGAACATAACTATCACAGTGACGTCATTAAAACATTACAAGAGAGCTTTTACATGGACGACTTGGTACATGGGAATCACACAGCATCCGCAGCGCAATCTTTACAAACAAATCTCATGAAATTGTTGAAATCTGGCGGTTTCAACTTAAGAAAATGGTCTTCAAACGTTCCAGAGTTACTAGAACAAGCTAGTCAAAATGAAACATTTGATTTTCGGCAAGTCGAATCAACAAAAACACTGGGGTTGAGATGGGTACCCCAGGAAGATGTCATGACATTCCAATCCAAGATCGAATCATCGAATACAAGACTCACGAAACGGGCGCTGTTATCGGATATTTCCAAAATTTTTGACCCTCTTGGCTGGCTGTCACCCCTAACAACAAAACTAAAACTATTATTCCAAGCGACATGGCTGACCAACCTTAATTGGGATGACACCCTTCCAGATAACATCATCAAAGAGTGGCTTAAAATCAAGAATGATATTCAAAACATAGATAAATTCAAAATTCCAAGATGGATCGGGACTCAAGCAAACGATACCATTGAATTACATGGCTTTTGCGATGCATCAATCAGGGCATGCGCATGCGTCATATATTGTAAAATTACACGTGAGGGTCAAACTACACTGGTACTGGTCGGCGGCAAAACAAGGTTAATGCCTACTAGCAAAAATATAAGTTTACCAAGAAAGGAGCTATTTGGCGCGGTTTTGCTTGCACAATTAATGAAAAAAGTAAAAGAATGTTTAAGCAGTTACCACATCAAAAGTTATGGATGGACGGATTCAACAGCCGTGTTGGGATGGTTACAAGGAGATCCAGACAAGTGGAAGACTTTTGTAACCAATAGAGTCAAACAAGTGACTGACGTCATACCCGGAACCGACTGGCGTTACGTAAAGTCGCGGGACAACCCTGCCGATTGCGCGAGCAGAGGGTTAACCGCTACCCAACTGGCAGATTATCAGCTTTGGTGGCAAGGACCGAGCTGGTTATTAGCTTATCAAGATCAACCCCCGCAAACAATCTTTAAAACAGATGAAGAACTGAAAATCAAAAAACAAGTATTAGTTTCAAGCTACCAAGATCCTGACAATGTAATTAAGCAAATTATAAACAAGAATAGTTCATTCAACAAGTCAATTCGTATCGTCGCATGGATACGCCGCTTTATTATAAGAAGAAAATCAGTGAATCTGCCATCTTACCTAACATTAGAAGAAATAAGAAATGCCAAGATTATAATTTTGAAACAAGTCCAAAACGAAGAATTTTTACAAGAAATAGAAGATTTGAGGAAAAACAACACTGTCAGCTCAAAAAGCACCTTATCAAATCTACACCCTTACCTAGATCAAGATGGAATAATAAGGGTGGGTGGAAGGCTAAGGAACGCGGAAATAAGCTACGAGATGAAGCATCCTGTCATCTTACCGCATAACAACCATCTAACGAACCTAATAATTGATGAAGCTCACATACTTACCTTCCACGGAGGAGCACGGTTGACAACATCCTATATTCGCCAAGGCTACTGGATCATGGGCGGCAACAGGGCTGTGAAGAAACGACTGCGTTTATGCACAAAATGCAGGCGTCATGACATTAACACGCAGAATCAAGTCATGGGTGACTTACCTCATGCAAGAAGTAACCCATCTCGTCCATTTTGGCACTGCGGCCTCGACTACACTGGGTATTATATGATAAAAGGCAGCAAAGGACGAGGAACAAAGTGCACAAAAGGTTATGTCGCCGTGTTTGTGTGCATGGCGACTAAGGCCATTCACTTAGAATTGGTATCAGATTTGACAACATCTGCATTTCTAGCCGCCTTAAAAAGAATGTCCGCTAGAAGAGGGACGCCTCATCACATATACAGTGATAATGGAACAAATTTCGTCGGCGCAAGTAGAGCTCTCCAGCAAGAGTACGAAGAGCTGAAAACCGTCATAAACACCAACAACGAGCCACTGATGAGAGAAGTAGTCAATTTGAACATCCAATGGCATTTCAATGCACCTTCATGGCCGTCAGCAGGAGGACTGTGAGAGGCGGCTGTGAAAAGTTTAAAGTACCACCTTAAAAGGGTAGTTGGTGAGCAGAGGCTGACATACGAAGAATTCGTCACTGTCCTATCGCAACTGGAAGCGTGCTTAAATGCAAGACCGTTGTGCCCTCTCACAGAAGACGCCGATGACCTTGACTACTTAACTCCCTCGCACTTCCTAGCGAGTGGACCGGTACTATCAATTTTCGATACTGAACACGATTTGAGAACAAGATGGTACCTATGTCAGAAGATTTTCAATGATATTTGGAAGAGGTGGCGCCAAGAGTACCTTAGCCAATTATCAATCCGTAGCAAGTGGAAAAAAGATCAGCAAGATATAGCATTAGATGACGTCGTGATCATACATGAAGATAACCTGCCAACAGGAAGGTGGGCTATGGGTCGCGTCGTGAAACTTCACCCTGGATCCGATGGACACGTACGTGTCGTCACATTAAAAACCAAGAACGGATACCTGAAACGCCCCATAGTAAAATTATCAATACTACCAGTTAGAAATCAAACAACGCAAACGCCACATCAAATTGAGCATGAAACAATATCGTCGTCTGGTAACCTAAAGACGCAAGCGACGTTTTTATTCTTACAGAATTTATAATTTTTTTCTATATCCAGATTTTTCGGAAATTTGTAAGTGCCAACATTTTTAAAGCCTATTACACAGAATTTAATCATTTTAAAGCTAAAAAAACGTTTTTTTTAAAGAAAAAGTCCATTGGTTTCATAGCTCTTGTGGAACAAGCGTACGCAGCGCCATTTTGACAGTTGCCTTCCCCATTGGAACTCTAAACACACAATATAAAATAGTACTAAACGTAGCGCCTCTGAAGCGCTTCTTTCTGTCGCGTAGCTCTGTCTCAACCGACACATGACACTCCTCGTGCGCTGGCTCGACTGAGTCAGTTACGAGATTCTAGGCTAATAAAACCGACCAAGTGCGTGTCGGGCCACGCGCCATAGGGTTCCGTAGTTACCTTATACCATACCATATTTAATACCACCTATAATTTTTCGTTTGCAAAAATAACTTTGTTTTTCACAGTGTTGGTATGAATGACAAAGTTATATTTGCGGTTTTGGAAAATGTGCTATATCTCAAAAACTAATTACTATATCTCGTTCAAACCAATTTTGGTTGAAAGTGTTTATTAAGATCTATAGCATATATTTTTTTAGATTTTTCACTCTCTTATTTCAAAAGTTAAAGGGGGGGGACACACACTTTACCACTTTGGCGGTGAATATCTTTCAAACGGTTGACTTTGAGAAAAAGTTGTTTTAGAAACCTCAATATCATTTTTAAAGACCTATCTATCAGTGGCGAGGGGTGAAATCAGGGCAAAGGTAAGCCGTTCTACAAAAATTGTATGATCTGCATAAAGGATTGGTGGGGTGGGATTTCTAAAAGGTAAGCCGATGGGAATCGACTTGTATGGACCCTTCGCCACTGCTATCTATAGACACCCAACATGTGTTGGTTTGATGAAAAAAAATTTTTTCAGTGTCAGTTCCATGTATGGGGAGACCCCCCTAAATCTTTTATTTTTCTTATTTTTGTATTAAATTCGTTAAGCGGTTAACAGAATACATCTACCTACCGAGTTTCAATTGTGTAGTCTTAATACTTTCGGAATAAAGTGGCTGTGACATACGGACAGACAGACAGACATGACGAATCTATAAGGGTTCCGTTTTTTGCCATTTAGGCTACGGAACCCTAATAAAGTATAAGCACGAAGTGAGACCTCCTTGCTCTTAACTTAAAAAAACCTCAAATCAATTTGTTTTAAATCAAATATTTACAAAATTAATATGTAAAGCCCTACAGCTACAGTAAAAACACCCAAATTCTTATAACAAGCAATATTTTCTCACCTGTAGATATATCTCCTGTAACGCGGCCGCGCTATAAACCTTCTGCTTGTTCTTTTTGCCGCGACCTTTCAGAGGCTCCTCTTCAAACAAGTCGCCTTCAGAGGGGAGCTGCTCGAGCTTGTTCTGGGCCGCGTTTAGGTACCTGCGGAGAGAGAGAGGGAGAGGGAAAATATGAGAAGAAGTATTTGGCACGATTGTTACTTCAGTTCCGCGGTAAATAACTGGGGACGTAATGGCAGGATGACGGGAAATTTATGCGCGGCGCTACTGTACATGGAAAACTTTTGTAAGTGTGCATATGGGTGATGTTGCGATGTTGGATGGTCGCGCAACGGATTAGTAATAATAAGACAGATTTAAGTGTACTAATTAAATTTTATTTTAGGCTTACAGCGCCTTATATACTGGAAGAAGGTAAGTGTGTGTGAGTACACGGCACATACACTACAATGTTCCCGGTTATTTTTCAATTATGCCTAAAAAATGTTTGATAATAATTATTTTTATGATGAAGTTGAACAGTAAACGAATTAAAGATTCAAGAAATCAAAAATGTGTTGAAAAGAACCGGCCAAGTGCGAGTCGGACTCACGCACGAAGGGTTCTGTACCAAAAACGGCAAAAAAATCACGTTTGTTGTATGAGAGCCCCCTTAAATATAAATTTTATTCTGTTTTTAGTATTTGTTGTTAAAGCAGCAACAGAAATACATCATCTGTGAACATTTCAACTGTCTACCTGTTGTCGTTATTAAGATCGAGCAAAAAACGGCAAAAAAAAATCACGTTTGTTGTATGGGAGTCCCCCTTAAATATTTATTTTATTCTGTTTTTAGAATTTGCTGTTATAGCGGCAACAGAAATACACCATCTGTGAAATTTCAGTACAAAAAATACAGTGTCACAACACCGGCTTCACACGCAAGCACATTCTTCTACAACATTAGATCTAAAAAAAAATCAGTTTCTGTACTCAAAATTCAGTTAACACAGTACAGGTTACACATGTAACAGTAAGAAATAGGATCGTTTGGTAATAAAAAATATTTCGAGTTGATTTATCGTTTTTCAGTACAAAATGTATGGGAAAAGTTTTTGGCGATTTCTGTCGTTTCTAGTACTCATACCTTTAATGGTCTAATAGAGTCTTTTGATCCCCACATGAAATAGGATCGATTGGCAAAAAAAAAATTTTTTTGGTATTTTAGCATTTTTTGCTAACGGTATTTTTTTTTCAAAATCTGTGAATGCAGTTCAGAATATCTTAAAAAGTTATGGATGGTCTCCTAGGAACGTTTTCCTGTAACTAAAACGGTTAAGGTACCTGCCTTTAATGTACCGTCTCAAAAATCCACCCTGTATATACTGTAGATTAGCATCTGTAGTAGGTACTGTAGATATGTAGACGTCACCTAGTGTATTGATGACATACCTGATTGAGGGTAACGCGAACAGATCCGGGGGTAGTGTTCTTAGCTCGTTGTTCACTACATCCACCCTCGTGAGCGCTAGTAACGCGCCTGCGCCTGAAGACAGCTTTGGGTTGACCCTCATTACTGCTGCTCGGATCCAGGACATACTGCGGAATGCAACATTCATTGGGTGCATTCCAGCAGGCTAATCGCTGGGTCAACGATCGCCACAGAGTGGATTTGAACCACGGAAAGTAATTTGTTTTTGTGAATGCGAACAAATTTAAAAATTACATAGCTATTTCATTTTAATCAATTGTCAAAATATCTGGAAAGATATTTCAATTGGAAGTCGAGGTAATTCCTCACATTGGTGAAATAACACTGGCTTACAGCGTAAGAGTAGGATATACTAGAAGAAATTCGACGATGTCACTAGTGACTCGGTAGCTCAGCGGTCAGAACATTGGACCGGATATCCAAAGGTCACGGGTTCGATTTCCGTCCGAGGATTGATCTGATGCGAGTCGTATTTTTCTAGTATATTAATTTATTTTAATGTTCAATTTTATTAATACTAACTAACTACTTTTATTACTTTCCATGGTTAAAATGCACTCTCTATGGCGATCGATGACTCAGCGATTAGTTTGTTGAAATGCACCCACCCATTGTTTGCTCCCTTCCATGAATGGAACTTCTAGGGAACAAAAACTCGCAGCCCATTGGGCAATGCGCGCGGCTAGAGCTAGGCTATAGCAGAGAGGTCTCACTCTGCGCTTTTTCTTCTTATCAAATGAGAATTAGTGGCCACCTCTAGTGTTGGTTTATCAAGCCGCCTGTGAGGCCTCTAACTTGGCTTAACGACTGTTATCAGATGATAACAGCCGGGACTGACGGTTTAACGTGCCCTCCGAAGCACGGAAGCGCTCAGTTGTAATGCTACTTTAACGGTCACCCATCCGACACCTGGCTGGGCCGAGCGTTGCTTAACAAACGTGATCGAGTACGATCAATCTTTTTGAGCCTACTGGCTGACTCAGTCGAGCCAGCGCACGAGGGATGTCATGTATCGGTTGAGACAGAGCTACGCGACAGAAAGAGAAGCGCTTCGGAGGCGCTTATAATAATAGGCACGCAGCGCTGTGTGATTTGAAATTGTACTTTATTGCCGTGCAGCGAGAGTAGCTTATTATTTGATTGTCCTCGCGCGGATGGGCTTCTTTTCCTTTTAGTACTATTATACGAGTATATTATGTCGCTATAAGCAAGGCTAGTATAGATCACGTGCATTAACCAATAGATGCATACGGATCG
The DNA here is from genome assembly GCA_943789525.1 of Agriphila geniculea. Lineage (NCBI taxonomy): Eukaryota > Metazoa > Arthropoda > Insecta > Lepidoptera > Crambidae > Agriphila > Agriphila geniculea. The sequence goes on along the minus strand of OX038891.1, from coordinate 22,957,591 downwards.
ATTTTCTTTGGGAGCTCGTTTGGTGGAATGGATTTTAGGCTATTATAAGCACTTGTGAATGTCAAAGAAGCTACGACATCGGTTCAAGCACCTTAAGCGACGAACATAACAAAAAAATGTTTCTTAATCATAAACGTTTGTCTTATTACATGCTTAGGAATCAAATTAAATATAGAAATCGCATCCTAAACATGAGCGCAGCTGTATCTAATACAGTGTAGTGCTGTGTGTAGTGTTGTGTTTAGTGCAGTGTGTAGTGTAGTGTGTAGTGTAGTGTGTAGTGTTGTGTTTAGTGTTGTATGTAGTGCAGTGTGTAGTGTTGTGTGTAGTGCAGTGTTCAGTGCTGTGTGTAGTGCAGTGTGTAGTGTAGCGTTGTGTGTGGTGCAGTGTATAGTGAAGTGTGTAGTGCAGTGTGTAGTGCAGTGTGTAGTGCAGTGTATAGTGCAGTGTGTAGTGTAGTGTGTAGTATAGTGTACATACCGCACGTTGGCCAGATGGCACCGCAGGTCGCGCCACGTGATCATGGTCGGCGTGCGCGGACATCGCGCGCTGTACGTTAGTGCTGAGTCCGCGCGCGTGCTCAGTACTGCGGCTGAGATCGCAGACTTGTCTAACTTGTAGTCGGGGTCGGGGTATGCCTAGAAAAACACATTTTCGCTGGTAAAATACTATCAAAATAGACACGGGAGAGATGATCATACGAAGAAATTTAGTGGCTACTATAGCTGCCAGTACTTACCTTTGTGGCCACTATAGTTGCCAGCCACCACCTGTTTTATTAACCATTATATGCGCTGAACCGTTATTTGAGACCTATAGAGTGAGACAGCATCACTTCCGCTTCGCTTGAACAGCCTCCTGGCAACCCCGCCACGTCACTTCCGGCGGCACAAGTGAGGTGGAGGGGGTATTGCTTGTCACAGGCAGCCATGATTTGATTTGTCACATTGGCATCGACTTTCGTCGAGTGAACACCTCCAATTAAAACAACGTTGTTGTTCGATAAAATATTTATTTAAATAAAAATAAAAAAGTGTTATACAGTTTGATTATAACTCTGCGGAAGAGTTTGTGTTTTTTCACTATAAGAACTCTGCGGAAGAGTCATGGGTAAAAGTCCTGAACGGGATCCTAGGCCCCGGGAACGTACCCCAACGTCTGAGCAGGCTGCTAGGCCCGCCGAGCAACCACAGGTATCCGTCGGGCTTGTAGGCCCCGAGAACGGGAGGATAACCTATCTACGCGCAAGCGGGCTGCTAGGCCACGAAAGCGTCCACGTCCTGTGAGTTCGTCGGCGAGTTCGAGCGGGAGCTCTAGTCGGTCAACATCTTCGTCAACATCGAGTCACAGTCGCAGTGACAGTCGCAGCGCATCCCGGCGGCAACGGAAACGGCGAGTAAATACTGATAATTTTGAATCATTGTCGAATAAAGTGAGTACCATCTTTAATTATTTAAAAGATCAGGATTGTTTAATTTCGAACAAGTTAGATACTGATTCAGATGTATTATCATTACACGCTACGCCGTTATTAACAAGTTCCTTACTTTCGAATGAGCCTCTTTTAAAGAAGCCTAGATTAGAGAAAAAGATCGATTGTAACATCAATACTAATTTAAAAGAGGCAGCAATCGATAATGCGTCAGAATCATGATTGAGTATTTTGTCTATATTACATTACTTTGATTTGAACGAGTTCGTTATATTGAATGGTCTCACAAACCAAACCAGACACAATTTTGTCGTCAGATTCATTATTTGATAAGCTTAGTGAATTTTTTTCCGAAAAATCTCAGTGTATTAAGGTGTCCGAAGACATCCTCCAGCTGGTCTGCGGAAGACGAGCTGACACTATACAAAAAAGGCGTGATAGTGTTTTGTCAAGTGTTAAAGACCGTTACATAAAAGTGGATTTGCGGAAAGTCCCGCCTACCCGCACTATTTTGTTTAATCTTGAAATGATGAGCAGTTTTTTATCAAAAGCGGGGGGAACAAATAAGTTATTTTACAATAATAAGCGCTCAACAGATGAGCCCATTATGTCTTTTAAAAGTACTGACTCCAACTCAAACCTTTGAATATCTGGGCGTCACCTGGGACACCAGACGAAATATCAAATACATTCCTGTCGAAAAGAGAGTACGAATCGAGACAAGCCGGAAACATCTTCTAGATCTCGGTCTTTGGTGTCTCAAGGACGCTCCAAGAATTTTGGGGATGCTGAATTTCGCGTTATTTGCTATTCCCAGAGGTCGGCTTCATTGCCGCCCCTTACAACACGCAAGTGGTGTCTTACCAAGGGATCAACCACGTTTAAAGTGCGCAATCGATCCTCAAGTTCTGACAGAATGCCGGTGGTGGTTGAAAGCGCCGAAGACTGCTACGCCCATTCATTATGCTCCCGCTGCTCATTTTTTGACAACGGACGCTTCCGGCAACGGCTGGGGTTCAGTAATAGACGGAATTCATTGGACTGGCGGTACTTGGCGCCCCGACCAAATATCATGGCACAGCAATATCAAGGAAATGTGGGCAATAGTACAAGCTATTCAACGGCATTTACATCGATTGCGAAATTCAACTGTGTTGGTGCAGTCTGACAACAAGAGTGTAGTAAGCTACATGGCTACAGGCAGGCGGACTTCATTCGAGGACCTTACTGAAGATGACTTGGTGTCTGTATCAGCTACTAGACCAGAACAACATTCATCTTGTTCCTCAATACATTCCCAGACTATACAGTGCGACAGGCTTTCCCGACAGAAAGGTCCAGCAGAATGGACTCTCACGCAACGAGCCTATCTGAAGATAATCAACCGCTTTGGAACACCAGAGATCGATCTATTTGCGTCGCAAAGTGCTCACCTTCTCCCACGATACGTTTCGCGGGACTGCACAGATCCAAAAGCATAATACCACGATGCGTTCAGCAGACAATGGAATTATCACAAAGCATGGATATTTCCGCCATCAAATCTGGTACCACGAGTCCTGGCACACCTAAACAGAGTCGAGGGCATGTATCTTCTGGTCGTTCTTCGTTGGAAGAAGGTATTTTGGCGGCCGGACCTGAAACGCAGAGCTGTAGCGGCACCTTGGACAATAACGAACCTAAGGCACAATCTAATAGATACACGAACTCAGAGACCGCCAGCTCAAGCAGACCAGATGTGTCTCGAAGTTTTTTTACATCAGGTGTGGGGCCGCCTACTGACCGGTTGGTCGTTAGAAGAAGTAGAGTTACTAGACTCTAGCTAGAGAAATTTTACTAAAAAAGTTTACTCTTCAGTTTGGAATAAATGGCAAAATTGGTGCCAAGGCCAACAAATCAATATTTATAGTCCGACAGGACCTCAGTTGGCTAAATATTTAGCAAACCTTCACTTAAAACATCTTTAAGTGAGGGAGACCATCGTCTCTCTTATAAGACTATACTAGTCTACAAATCTGTCATAGCTACCTTGGCTATTCCTAATGCAGACTCTTTAAGCAACGATCCTATTGTCAAGAGAACCCTTAAAGCAATAGACCTGGCTACTGCCTGAAAAGTAGTTAAAAATTCTTTTATATGGGACCCATCCAGTGTAGTGGCCTGGCTGTCAGCTAACGTTCCCGCTCACTTAACGCTTTATGAAGTGGCACGACGAACCGCTCTGATACTACTTCTTGCATCTAGCCGCAGGGTGCACGACCTCACTCTCCTGCACATCGACGGAGATAAATTCGAAGATCATTCAAATCATGTCATACAGCATCCACGGTTCGGTTCCAAGACCGGTAATGATATGCATAGGCAATGCTCGTGGAAATTGATAAAAGCAGAGAACGACAGCATATGTCCGGTTTATTGGGTCAAGGAGCTGATAGAAGTTTCAGCCTGTCGTAGAGAGGAAAGGGATATAACAGAACTATTCATCACAGCGCGTGGCTCACCACGACCAGCATCGCGCACTGTGCTCGGTTGCTGGGGCGGTCATTACTGCGCGCCGCGAGTGAAGAGGCTAGCGCTGACTCCACACGAAGCGCCGCCGCATAACGCAACTGGCTCGACAATCACCATATCGACGAGATTATGGCAAAGGGAAATCGGTGAAGTACTTCAAATACTTTTGTTCGATTTTACGCTTCTGAAATTCGTTACCCTCAGAATTCGGGAAAGCCATTTAAAATATTACTTAAATGATTTTGATTAATAACTGAAATTGATTTATTAGATTTTATTATATACCTGCGGAAGGAAAAGTAAAATAATACATATAAATACACTTGTTTCATTATTTTTATTTCTTTTCATCATTCACACATTGGCATAATCTTATTTTATTGCTTGCCACCAGGCGATAACAAACACATCTCACTCTATAGGTCTCGAATAACGGTTCAGCGCATATAATAAAATGTTTTACCTGAACATAAAACAGTTATTATATGCAGAAACCTTATTCGAGACCTATATTTTAAATACTGCCTGATGGCTAATTCCACTGAACTCCAGTGAGATGCAATGTGACGAGTCAAATCATGGCTGCCTGTGACAAGCAATACCCCCCTCCACCTCACTTGTGCCGCCGGAAGTGACGTGGCGGGGTTGCCAGGAGGCTGTTCAAGCGAAGCGGAAGTGATGCTGTCTCATTCTATAGGTCTCGAATAAGGTTTCTGCATATAATAACTGTTTTATTTTCAGGTAAAACATTTTACTATAGTTGCCAGCAATTACATTATTGGCCACTATACAGTGTTTTTTTGAACAGTGATCAAATTTTGTAGTATGGCTAGACCATCAAACTGAACAACATTGTCTATGGGATCAACTTAATAGATAAAAAAAATATTCAGCTGTTCCATAGAAAACATCAATATCTATATCTACTCGTCCAAAATGTATGGAACAGCAGTTTTTTATTATTCTGGTTAAGTTGGTCACATAAACAAAATTGTTCAGTTTGATGGTCTAAGCAGCACCACAAAATTTGATCACTGTTCAAAAAAACACACTATAGTTGCCAGCACGCACCTTAGTGGCCAGTATATTAGCCAATAGTGGCTTCAACCCCATCCTTGCTGCCTGCCTGGCGGCTAGAGTTCGCTCGTCAGTGGCACCCGCTTCTAGCAACATCTCCGCTAGAGGCACTAGCCCCATGCGAGCGGCTAGCGCTAGCGCTGTCCACGATTCTTCCCCTATACGTAAACACAATCAAAATTTAGTCTAGACTGTTACAAGCACTTGTGAATGACAACGAAGCTACGATCAGTTCGCGTGCTCTAAGACCCACCTTTGGCCCTACCATGAATTGAAGCAAGCTGTTTACGCTACCGTTAAATATCGGATATACTGTTTACAGTCAATTCGCGTGAAAGAGAGAAAACTATAGTATGCATCAACTAATGGTAGGGCTATTTGTAACGAGAAGAACCGACAAGAAACTCGTCAAGGGCTCCTTTTTTCACCCTGTTTCATTTCGTATAATTATTATTATTATTAAGCTTTATTTCTGTCCCTTACAAGAATATTTACAGCTTATTATTATTATTTCATATATCTGTGTACTTATTTTTTTGTTAGAAATGTTAGTTTTTGTGCTTAAAATAACGCTAGTATTTGTTAGGTGTAGGGGCCGCCTTGTGCGGTGAAAGCCTCCTCCAAACCATTCCAGGTGTCTCTGTCTATTGCCAGTCTGGGCCATAGGTTTCCTGCTGTCATTACTATGTCGTCACTCCATCTTTTAAATGGTCTACCTTTCCTTCTTTTTTTATATATTGGATACCAGTTTGTTACTGTTTGTGACCATCTTTTATCTGGTACTCTCTGAGTATGGCCTGCCCATTTCCATTTCATTGTCAGTACTTCTTTGACCGCATCTCTCACTTTTGTTTTTTCCCTTATCAGTGAACTTTTGACTCTATCTTTCAGTTTGATATTCATAAGACTTCGTTCCATTCCTCTTTGACAGCTTTTTATTTTATTTAAGAGGGTTTTTTGAGAGCCCAGGTTTGGCATGCGTAGGTGAGAACCGGTGCTAGGCATATGTTCATTGCTTTTGTTTTTATTTTTGTTGGTATTGGTCCTTTAAAGATCTCTTTCATACTCCAGTATTTATTTCATGTATTCTTCACTCTGCGGTCGATTTCTCTCTCTGTACAGGATCTCATTGATATTAGATGTCCCAGGTAAACATAGTCTTCGACATATTGTATGAATGATATGATTTCGTATAATAGAGTCGTCAAATTGAAAAATGTCAGACTGTTAAGCCTACTTTTTGTTACTAATAAAAAGATCGAGATACTCTTATTGATCACTGTGTCATTCGCCATGACGTCTACACCTCGCCAATGTAAGACGACTTCAACTCAATAAGCCATGAATTATTACAGCACATCATCAAAATCTTGCTAAAGCTTCAATTACACATAAAAACACATGTTTATAATACTGATATAGTATAACCAACTTACAAAAATACAAATTAATGTGATAGATGTGTATAATAGTAATAATATAATATATACTGACTGTCAGCGCTGCTGTGTCGGTGTGAGACGGCAGAAGCGCTGCGCGAGCGACGCCGCACATCGCGCGTTTGCTCCGTCTACACAGTAACATACACTGACTGTGTGGCTACAATAGTAACCAATGAACAATCCTCATAGGGCTCGTGTAAGCATGGAATTGTATTTATTAAATGACGTTCTTGAGCGACAGAGAAAAATAATTATGTATGTACTAATAGAAGTGGGACAACTCCTGCCGTATAAATAAACGGAAAATTAGATCATACTTAGAATACCCACAAAAAATATGATGCTTTGAGACGTCAACCGTTAGGAGTAATATTGCTAAGCAATATTTTTTGATAAACTAGGTATAAACTTATTCTTCGTTTTTTTGTAAGGCAGAACTAAGTTTAATTCAAATAAAGATAGAGCTTTTACGCACTGACGAGTATTTAATCATGTCAAAACTATCAAACAACTGTTAAATCTCACTTTTAAAGATATAGAAAAAAACTTAAATTATAATGATACAACTATAATATAATAACTAATAATAACTCACCAGTTCGCTAGGTGGCGCAGCGGGTGCATCGGGCGACGCTCCCGCGCGCAACAGTCGCCGCAACAGTCGCGCGTTGTTGCTTCTGACGGCGCGAGCGACGCAACTGTCGCCCGCCACCACGCAGTCCGTATATACAGGACATACGCGAGATAACTCCTCACCACTCTGCACAGACAGACACACACGTCACTATAGCAACTACACATGACTGTAGCAAGCACACATACATACATACATGCCAACACATATCACAAAAGTGAGCTAAAGCTAAGTGAGTAAAAATAGTCTCACTAAAATTTGCATGCCTACAGATTTAAGGCGCAATATTGTTGAAATTCTAGATTAGAAACATAGTCATTTACCTCAATGTAATGTACACAATATTGAGCAAATAAATATTCCAAATCTGATATTGGACACACTTACATACGCCACGCACACAAACATACATAAGCACACACACACACACACGTCACTATAGCACGCACACGTCACTACGGTGAGCACACACTGTATTGTAGTGACACAACTCTCTCATACAAACACAGAATAACTAAGCAAATGTATCAATTCCTGATAGACACAAACTTACACCCTATCAAAACATAATATCAGTACAGCACAAAATATAAATACAAAAGCGCCTTTCGAAAAACCCCTTTTTTTCAAGGAAATAGCATAAATGTGTCCTTTATTCCATCCAGTCCTACTATTAGTTCGATAGTCGAACTGTTTGGACAATTTTTTTCCAAATTGTTAGACTGGCGCAGATGATCGAACTGTATGGACATTTTTTTCCGAATTGTTAGACTGGCGGAGATAATCGAACTGTTTCGACAAATGCCAGATTCCACAATTAGTCCAATAAAACTAGCTTTATCTGGACATAATTAATAAACTCGTTGTTTTTATTAGTTTATCGGATATTGATATTAAGTGTCAAATATTAATTAGATATGTGATGTAAGAAATCCGGGGTGGTAACCGTTTCATATAAAAATCATGAAATTTCGTACATTACCTAGCTTTTTCCTAAAAGCAAAATAGTTAACCAAATACCTTGTTAGTATAATTTTATGGTGCATTAAAATGCTATCACCTAGTAGCAAAATTAAACTGAATCCAAATTCGCATGTTCGTTTTTTTTCACAGTATTCATCTGATCTCTATATCTAGATAAGCCAAAATGGTAACTATGATGCTTGTATCTTATTTAAGCTATGATGCGTCTTTTTAGACATTTTAGACAAAAATTAAACATTTATTTTTTACGTTTTAATAATAATGTATTTCTCAGTAGTTAATTTTTTTTAGTTTTATGCGAAGTTTCTAAATGTTTAATTCCTTTTATTTTAACTATAACTAATACAAATTTATGACATAGAAAAAGAAAATTTCAGTTATCTTATGTCCCGATAAAGCTAGTTTTATTGGACTAAATTGCCAGATGGGTTTGAAACACCAGATTATTCAAATGCCAGATTTTTGTTGATATGGAGAAATAATATTTTTTGATATTTTTTTTGTTTATAGTATTTTCAATCACTTTTGGATTTTGGATAATTTTCTTTCTTTTATTCCCTTCGTAATAGAAACATCTCTAAAGTACCAGGATCACATAAATATTAAGAAGGTTAACTACAAAGTATAGTTTTCAAAAAACTTTTTTGTTTTTTTTATAATATTTTTAATCACTTTTGGGTATAAAACATCTCTAAAGTATCAATATCACATAAATATGACATTTGTCGAGACTGTTCGATTATTTCCGCCGGTCTAACAATTTTGAAAAAAATGTGCAAACAGTTCGATTATCTGCGCCAGTCTAACAATTTGGAAAAAAACCGGCCAAGTGCGTGTCAGGCCACGCGCCAAAGGGTTCCGTAGTTACCTTATACCATACCATATTTAATACCACCTATCATTTCTCGTTTGCAAAAATAACTTTGTTTTTCACAGTGTTGGTATGAATGACAAAGTTATATTTGCGGTTTTGGAAAATGTGCTATAATATCTCAAAAACTAATTACTATATCTTGTTCAAACCAATTTTGGTTGAAAGTGTTTATTAAGATCTACAGCATATATTTTTTTTAGATTTTTCACTCTCTTATTTCAAAAGTTAAAGGGGGGGGACACACATTTTACCACTTTGGCGGTGAATATCTTTCAAACGGTTGACTTTGAGAAAAAGTTGTCTTAGAAACCTCAATGTCATTTTTAAAGACCTATCTATAGATATCCAACACGTGATGGTTTGAAGAAAAAAATTTTTTTCAGTTTCAGTTCCATATATGGGGAGCCCCCCCTTAATCTTTTATTTTTCTTATTTTTGTATTAAATTCGTTAAGCGGTTAACAGAATACATCTACTTACCAAGTTTCAACTGTGTAGTCTTAATACTTTCGGAATAAAGTGGCTGTGACATACGGACAGACAGACAGACAGACATGACGAATCTATAAGGGTTCCGTTTTTTGCCATTTAGGCTACGGAACTCTAAAAACCGGCCAAGTACGAGTCGGACTCGCGCACTAAGGGTTCCGTACCAAAAAACGGCAAAAAAATACACGTTTTTTGTATGGGGGCCCCCCTTAAATATTTATCTTATTCTGTTTTTAGGGTTCCGTACCCAAAGGGTAAAAACGGGACCCTATTACTAAGACTCCGTTGTCCGTCTGTCTGTCCGTCTGTCTGTCTGTCTGTCTGTCTGTCTGTCTGTCCGTCCGTCCGTCCGTCCGTCCGTCCGTCCGTCCGTCCGTCCGTCCGTCCGTCCGTCCGTCCGTCCGTCCGTCCGTCCGTCCGTCCGTCCGTCCGTCCGTCCGTCCGTCCGTCCGTCCGTCCGTCCGTCCGTCCGTCCGTCCGTCTGTCTGTCTGTCTGTCTGTCTGTCTGTCTGTCTGTCCGTCCGTCTGTCTGTCTGTCCGTCTGTCTGTCTGTCCGTCTGTCTGTCACCAGGCTGTATCTCATGAACCGTGATAGCTAGAAAGTTGAAATTTTCACAGATGATGTATTTCTGTTGCCGCTATAATAACAAATACTGAAAACAGAATTAAATTAATATATAAGGGGGGCACCCATACAACAAACGTGATTTTTTTTCCGTTTTTTGCTCGATATTAATAACGACAACAGGTAGATAGTTGAAATTTTCACAGATGATGTATTTTTGTTGCCGCTGTAACAACAAATACTAAAAACAATAAAATTAACGTTTAAGGGGGCTCCCATTCAACAAACCTATTATTTTTTTTGCCGTTTTTTGGTACGGAACCCTTCGTGCGCGAGTCCGACTCGCACTTGGCCGGTTTTTAGTATTTGTTGTTATAGCGGCAACAGAAATGCATCATCTGTGAAAATTTCAACTGTCTAGCTATCACGGTTCATGAGATACAGCCTGGTAACAGACTGACAGACAGCGGAGTCTTAGTAATAGGGTCCCGTTTTTACCCTTTGGGTACGGAACCCTAAAAAATATCCAAACAGTTCGACTATCGAAGTAATAGTAGGACTGGATGGACTAAAGGAAATGCGTGAGGTTATTCCTGTTGTTGGATGTATGGATCCTAACAAGGCGGACCACGCGAGTGGCAGTAAAAGAGAGTATTTTAAATTAAACTTTTATAATATTGAGAGGCGCGTTTACAAGTTGGGAGCGCGACGACTGCGCGGCACCTAGTTATACAATACAAAATTGGTTCGGTAATATGAACCTGTAGGAACATACTGTGTTCCTACACCGTAAAGAAAACACACAATATGGGTAATAAAATAAGACCACATATTTTAAAGCAGCAACAAACGATTCATCTAGGTACCACCTGTCTAAGTAGGTACACTAACACTGACCTTATTGGCACCCGTGAGCTTGTTGACGATGGCGTGGATTCCGAGGGAGATGCTACGCTGCGGGCTCAGCGCCGCGCCGCCGACTCCACGCCCCCGCGCCGCGTCGGGCGACGACGGCCTGTCCGTCTAGGACCAAGTATCACCACAGAATACAAAATAATACAGTACGTCAAGATAATGAGTGGGCATCATGTCTTTGCTTTTCATAGTAATGACGTTGACAGTAAAGTGCGAAACACTCCGGGTGCGTAAGCGTAAGCGTGCACGTACGCGTAGATGTATCATGACGTTGTAATGTCTGAAACTTTATGAGACATGGCACGCCGCTTCACGGTGGTCAATTATCAGATTTTAGAATGCAAAGTTTTCTTAATTCAAAGTATTGCTTTAACTTACAAGCATAATAAGCTTATTTAACAGCTAAGCTGTGCTCAATACTTACATTTAGTAATTTCAAGAAAAAATATATATTATAAATTGAAATCAATTTTATATTATAAATTAAAATGAATTTAATAACAAATAAAATTGTGTGATTTATTTTATTCATATTTATTTTCATCTCCTCCATGTTGAAATAAATCTTCGGGACGTTCGGAATATTTTTTTCTGTGATATTCATAGCTGATAAGCAGTAGATTATGTTCTACTAAAAATATCTGTACAAAACAGAAAACAAACATGATTTCGTAACAATTTACAAACATGCAAAAAACGCTCAAAATGAGGTTATGCAATTTCAAACGTCAGTACTGCTTCGACTGCTGTACTAAAAAATGTGTAACTATTCCAGTTAATAGATTAACTAATAGTTATTACAAAAAATATAACTAGATGCTGCTATCTGATTACTGATTTTTATACTTTTTGCGTTCTAAAATCTGATAATTGACCACCGTGCTTGCGTAACGCGTAGTCTGATGCGTAACCCTACGCATTGCAGCTCGTGACGTTGTACTCAATGGCATTCCCTATTGGACGTCACACCGAACACGCACGTATCTTTGCTGAACGTCACTACGCGCATGTCTACGCGCCATTGGCGCGTACGCAGGCCTTAAAGGCCTGGGCACACCGGCTGCGTAGACACGCGCGTGGTCACGCGCGTAGTGATGCGCAGCAAAGAAACGTACGTGTTCGGTGTGACGTCCAATAGGGAATGCCATTGAATACAACGTCATTACTGCACGCATCAGTGCGTTTCGCTTTGCGTAAGTACGCAGCCTGTAATGGGTGCTGCAATGCGTAGGGTTACGCATACAGTTTACGTGCACGCGTTCGTTACGCAAGCGGTGTGTCATGTCTCAAAAAGTTTCATACATAACAACGTCATAGTACGTCTACGTGCACATCTACGTGCACGTCTACGCTTACGCTTACGCATCCGGTGTGTTTCGCACTTTATTTCATTGCAATAAAGTTTAAATTGTAAATGACTTTTAGGGCCAAACTTCTTTTTGATAATTGTCTTTGTTATCCTACTAATATTATAAATGTAAAAGTTTGTGGGTTTAGATATTTGAATGATAGTAAAGATTGGTAATAATTATAATTAATATAAACAAGAAATTATTGATTACAAATACAAATACAAATACTTTATTTGCTTTAAATAGGGTGATTACTTACAATTCAGATGTTTTAAATAAAAATGGTACCTTAACGTATTTAGCCATCTTATATAGCATGCAAATTTATAACAACAATAACACCTTATTTGGAATTAATATTTGACACAAATTACTGAAATAACGATTACACCGTTTACCACTCATAATGACATAAAAATATATTCGGAATGTCAACAGCACAAAAGAAGGAAGTATGTAAAAAAAATGTCAGTAATGAATTATGTCAAATTAAAAATATCAATAATAAATAATGTCATATTAAAAATGTCAATAATAAATTATGTCAACTTTAAAAGATTAAAACAATGTCAATGAATAATAATATAAAAAAATAAAAAAGAAATGAGACATAATATTGACATGTACACATTAATGTTCCAAAAATTCCTTCATCGAGTAAAAAGCCTTTTCTAATAACCATTTTCGAAAGAAGGAATTTAAAGCGACTAATCGGAATATCTTTAAAATGGTCAGGAATTTTATTGAAAATTTTAATACACATAGCATAGCTATTCTTTCTATATCGTGCTGTCTTCAGAACAGTTTCTAATACTAGCCTATTGGGATTACGCGTATTTCTTGGATACAGTTGACAAGCCTGTGTAAACAACCTTTTATTTTGCTTGACAAAGATTCCTACTTCAAGTACATAAAGGCAAGGTAGAGTAAGTATATTGAGGGAAATGAAGTAAGGCTTGCATGATATATCAGATCTCAGATTGCAAATGGATCTGATACATGCTTTTTGCGCTATAAACAACCTGTTTATGTCGAGACCATTTCCCCAAATCAATAAACCGTATCTTAAGACTGACTCGACATATGCAAAGTAGGCAGTAATTGCTGTCTGCAGACTGGCGATTCTGGCTAGTTTGTATAAAGCAAAAGAAAAACTGTTTAATTTGTTGCATACTTTATCTATCTGGTCTTTCCAATTCAATTTGGGGTCAACTATTAAGCCTAAAAATTTTGCATTTGTAGCACTTCGCAGAATTTGTCCGTTATAATCTATGTCAAATGATTGATTTATTAGATTATTAAAATTGATCAAATTTGTTTTTGATAGATTAATTTTAAGATTGTTGTCTTGGAGCCATCCTATTATCAGGTTCAGTGTAGAAGTTATATCACGTTTATGATGTTCTAACGAAGATGTCTTTTTACTAGTAGCTATCAGTGAAATATCGTCAGCAAATAATATAGTATTGTGTTCTGTTATATTTGGCAAGTCATTAATATGCAGGAGAAATAATAAAGGACCGAGAACACTTCCTTGCGGAACACCAAGAGCATTATGTTTGTAGTCTGAATGATATGTTTCAACGGTTTTGCTTGTGTTAAGTTGGGTTATTTCTACACATTGACTTCTAATTTTACGATTACGATTTTACTATTATTTATTTTTCTGATTGCCAAATTAAAATTCAATAAATACTAGTGATAGCAACTATTGAAATGTAATTTCATTATCATTATACAGCGAACTAAAATCTATGGAACAAGCATTGTGCTCAAAAACGGCACCACACGGAAAGTACAACTAAGTGGTTGGAGCTAAAAATGCTGGCTTTTCATTGTGCAGCACAAAGAGTCTGAGCACTGGTTGCTTATTAGCGACCATAATTTGTATACTCATAGATATTTTGTATACTTTATAGAAAAAATATAATACTTTATTTCTGCATATTTTTACTGCCTTCTTTGCGTCTTTTATACCATTTGACTACACAGGACGTCAGTCACCGGGTGCGTGGCTGGCCCGACTAAAGCTGAGCGGGTTGTACTTTTTCGGCCCTGTGGCGCCATTTTTTAAGCAATATTTGTTTGCAATTTCACTTCCATACATTTTAGTTCGCTGTCATTGCATCAACTTTTAAAAAAAGCTATTTGACGCTTGTATGGGAAGTTTTCGCTGTTCTTTATTTGAATTTGCCTTAAACCGTTTCCCTCCTATCCCCCGCACTTACTTACCTGTACATTGTACCCCAGCAACGCCTCGACGGCCGCCATGTTGTTGAGCGAGCACGCAATGTAAAGCGCAGTTTGTCCGCTCACGTCGCGCGCGTTTATATCGAACGCCGCGCGGTATTGCCACTGGCCGGATCCGTCGCTGGAACAACGAGCCATACTATAAGTCAATGAAAACGTTCGTGACACGCAAGGTTGTAAAATGTGCGAACAGAGTAGCTTAATTGCGCGCTCCCTTGCACTTATAGCCCTTATTGGCGGGCTCGGGCGCCTCGGACTCATTTCAATGGCACGCGCAATCCTAATGACTGACATCACTGACGCATTTTACAACCCCGCGTGCCACGAACGTTCTCATAAACTATAAATAAATAAATAATAAATAAATAAATGCACAGCGCCATCTAGCCCCAAACTAAGAAAAGCTTGTAATATGGGTGCTAGACAACTGATATACTACTTAATTATATACTTTTTAAATATATACTTATTATACATAGTAACACCCAGACCCGACACAGAAATTAAAAATCATTTAAATTTCTGCCAAGCCGGGAATCGAACCTGGGATCTCTTGCGTGATAGGCGGCATGTTGACCACTGCACCACTCAGGTCGTCTATACCAGGGGTGGCCAACAAGTCAACAAAAACTGCTTTGCTTGTGGTAGCACAGCAAGTAGCAACCGAACGGTGATTGAGGCGGGTGTGGCGGTTTTATAGTGAATAATACCCCAAAAATAGAAATGCTTTAAGTCGATCTCAGTAGGCCACGAAGAGTTGTATAGACTCTATACAACTACAACAATCCATACTATTGCATGAGAATAGGTTTGTGGCACGCGAGGTTGTAAAATGAGCGAACGGAGTAGCTTAATTGCGCGCTCCCTTGCACTTCTAGGCCTTATGGGCGGGCTCAGACTCATTTCAATGGCACGCGCAATCCTAATGACTGACGTCACGAAAACGTTTTACAACCCCGCGTGCCACGAACGTTCTCATTGACTATAATATTATAAATATGAAAGTAACTATGTATGTCTGTTATCTTTTCTCACCTAAAATCCAGTTTTTTTTTTATAAAATATTATATACATATTTCAAGTCCGCCTGGCTAGCTACCACCATCTTACCTAAGTCTGACGCGCGCCGCAACAACAATTTAAAAATAGTTGTGTTCCGGCTATCCTATTGTGCATAAAAAAAACAAGTGTCATTGCAGTCGGGGAACCGTGTGGAACAACTTTTTATCAAAGAGGTCTCTCGACTGCAATTACACTTCTTATTTAAATTTTTTTTGTTCATTTTTGCAGGGTAGACGAGTTATTAATATTTTTTTTAATTATTTATTTTTATTTCATACATTTTAGTACACTGCCGCGTGTAGCGGCAGCCATTTCTATCTCTTTACTCGCGTGTAAGTGTTGAGTATCAGTATCTCTCTATACTCACGTATAACTGTTGAGTATATCCAGCGGGTACAGATAGTCCAGCAACAAGGTCACGAGTGCCGCGTGTCCGCCGATCACCGCCGCGTGCAGAGGCAGCCATTTCTCTACCGTCTCTTGCTGTGAAGAAAAACAGAAAAAAAACTAAGTTCAATAAAGAAAAACGGGGCAAATTCGAGTCTGACTTACTCTTCGAAGGTTCTATGGTTATATTTGTATATGTTAAACTCAAAGATCTAAAACACTGAGCGTAAAAGCAGCTCACAACGCATTGTGGGCATTATAAAATATCTACAACACCAAATTCGCGTTACAGCTCTTACAAAAACGCTCATGACGCGTTGTGGCAATCAATGAAGACCACATTTCTAATCTTGTTGTGGCTACCATGATAGGCGACCTCAACATGTTGTGGCCATGAAGAAAAGCCTTGATATGCGTATGGAACTTACCTGCACCGCGCAAGGAAAATGCGCTAACAGCAAATTAGCAAACTTGGCGGCCACGTAGAGCGAGCCGTAGCCAGTGACTGACTATGTTAATGTTTTAAATTTAAGTTTGGAAACATCTACTTATATTTGTAAAACCTGTTTTAAAGTTTCTTGCGTCTGTTCTTCTTATCAGTTAAAAAAGTATGTATACTGCCCGGCACGTAACTTGGCAAGATAAAAACGAGACAAAAGATGCGCAGTAGCTATAAACACTCGACTCGGCGCATCTTTTGTCTCATCTTTCTCTTGCCAACTTATATGCCGGCATCTGTAACGGGTGGTAAAACACTTACTTATACTGCGCGGGGGAAATGCGCTAACAGCAAATTAGCGAACTTGGCGGCCACGTAGAGCGAGCTGTAGCCAGTGACTGACTATGTTAATGTTTTAAATTTAAGTTTGGAAACATCGTTACTTATTTCTGTTAAAGCTGATAAGTTTCTTGCGCCCGTTCTTCTTATCAGAAAAAAGTCGGGTGGTAAAACACTTGTACTGCGCGGGGGAAATGTGCTAACAGCAACTCGGCGATGTTCAAATGTCCTTGATAGCACGCCACGTATAACGGGCCGTAGCGGGTGACTATGTCAAAGTTGTCAACGCTAGCTAGGAGTGTAGTGTATGCACAGCATTCTGTCAATGTCAATGACAGATGACACACACTGTCTCGTGCTCACTCTCCGCCCGATATTTTAGATTCAGCGACGGAAATGACTCATAATCAAGATAACTAAATACAAGCAAAGTCGCTCATGGCCGAATACTTAAACGCTAATTAACTTTGAGGAGCTCTCAAACTTCGTCCTGTAGCGTTAAATGTCAAAGATATGACAAAGACAGCATGCTGTTTGAGAGCCACTCAAAGTTTAGTAGCGTTTCAGTATTCGGCCATCACTCTTTTCTAACGTTGATCTTTTATTAAGTAGGTTCAGTCCCAATTGTTTGAGAGTAGATAAAGTAGTGTATGAAACTGCACATATTTAACTAGTTATTAAAACACTCATTATGCATCAGTTTCATAAACTAGTGTTATGATACCAAATGCAAAAATTAAAAAGATTGCCGGAATATTAGATGGTAAATAAATACTATCCCCGCAAATTGGTAATACGATAGAACCTTGTCACATAACATACACGTTGACGTCCTCCGCAACTAAAAATGACATGAGCGATAAAGTTCTTATAGGTAATTTAATGTATTAATTATTGAATTATTATTTTCAATAAGATAGGGTCTAGGCATATAAAAATATTACAATTATAGTTTTTCGTTTTTAAGTTTAAAAACATGGCCGCCAGGTTCATTACTAATTTGCGGGGATACGTAATATAATACGTAAACTAAATACCTACTTATTTAGATTACGTAAGTATTTTTTTATTTCTTAATGTTACGTGCAATTCAGTGTAGCGGGTGACTATGTCAAAGTTGTCAACGCTAGCTAGGAGTGTAGTGTATGCACAGCATTCTGTCAATGTCAATGACAGATGACACACACTGTCTCGTGCTCATGGTGGTGGGGCGCACGTCACTACAGCGAGAGCCATGGGCGAGAGCGGACTTGTTGCCTGCGCAGACCGGGAGTTGCCGAGCCAGTGACGCCTGTTACAGGGAGTACACTACAAGGAGAAAGACAATATTTAAGCAAAACACTTACTTGTACTGCGCGGGGAAAATGTGCTAACAGCAACTTGGCGATGTCCAAATGTCCTTGATAGCACGCCACGTACAGCGGGCTGTAGCGAGTAATTGAATGAGCGCGTCCGTCCGCGCCCGCTTCCAGTAATGCGGAGACGACGGGAGTGTTTCCGGACTCGCACGCGCTGCGATGAAAATGGAAACGAAACGAATTAAAAAAAATTATTCAGACGAACTGAGAACCTCCTCCTTTTTTTGAAGTCGGTTAATGATGAATAATATATTGAGCGGTTTTTCAAAAGGCAGTTTAAAAAAATATTACTTAAAACATCTAGATGTCGTTGAACAACAGGTAGGTTTTTAAGAAAAAGGCAAAAGATGAAATGTTTATACCTTTTTAACATACGTTTGTTAAGTATGCGGTTTGTTGCGTTGTGCGTTGGTTGTTCGAAGAAGTTTTCTCTGACTCTAGTGGGAATAATTTAAAAAAAAACTATCTATTTGAATTGCGTCATCTATCGACATTTATTGTACTAAAATTGTCAGCTGTCAGAAAATCGCTCATTGTAATGTTAGTTTTGTGGACCGCCAAAGTGGAATAGCACCAAATCGTCATATTTAGAGATGTCGTAAAAAGCGGCGTATGACTTATGGGCCCTATAACCCTCAAAGTGGTGCCCTCATCTTAATAGAATTTGTTGTTCGCTAAGTACATAAAGTATCGAAAATTCACATGTACAGACAAATTGAAGCTAAGGTTCTGTAGTTTATGCGGCCGGACAACAATAGAAAATCTATTGTGTTGTGTCTCATTTTCCAGGTGTTCAACCGCTCGGAAAATGAGACACAACAGATTTTCTTTATTTTACTGAGGTTATTTCTTATATTTTATTGAGGTTATTGCGTTACAAATAATAACCACAGTAAAATATAGTTCGTTGGAGTAGCAGGCAGAGCAAAAAGTGGCCACATTTTTAAGATGGAACGCCATTTGAGGGCTACAGGAACCTTAAAGGTAAGGTTGTATATCTAATCTAACACCTCTGTAACCCAGAACAGACCGTACCACCAATCCACCTCACTTTCACGTACGTTGCGCAGCGTTTCCAAAGCGTACTAACCACCTGGCCACGGGAACCAGCGACCGACGAAGCGACACGCGAATTATCTTTTCATTTCGTACTCGACGTGCACACTGCGATCTTTTACCTGCCTGTCAAGCTTGCCTGTCCTGCTGTGGACTGTAATGGACTGTTGTGACGATGATGTTCACACTCACATGTAAAGCAGCGTGTTAGCGCCGCCTGGAGTGAGGTTGACCACGAGGCCTGCCTCGCGGCCGAGGCTCGCGAGCCGCGCGCGCAAGCCCACCGCGTCACCGCGCGATACTAGCTCGCGGAGCGCCGCGTGCTGGGAGAGGCGCTCGCGTTCTAGGGCATCTGCGACAAGGACATTTTGATGATGAGTGGGCGAACCAAGGGTATTGAACCAGGAGGGTTTCACTCCGCGCTTAAGGTTAAAACGTCAGCACTGGACTCGAAGCTATAGGCCAAATAGATGGCCCCGATTTTAGTTCACCCCGTTAAACATCAAGGCATGAATCACCGGGGTGGATGAAACTATTTTTCTTATCGGTCCCGCCACCGGGACAGAGCCACCGGGGTGGATGGGACTCACTCCTTTCCCAGGATTTTAGCTTTTACTCAATATATTTTAGGGCGTCCGAAAGCACTATGAAGATTAGCTTTACAATGCTGTCAGCATAGATGGCGCTCCATCCGGCAATCAGTTGTATTTGGCACATACTACAGACATATTGCATTTAATGAGATAATTTTGCTTTTATAAAATAGTTCATAGTGAAGAATTTGTGTTAGTTGTCGGACACGCTAAAATATATTGTGTAAAAGCAAAAATCCTGAGAAAGCTACGATAAAATCAACGCCATCTATTTGGCCTATAGTTTCGAGTCCAGTGCTGATGCTTGCGGCTGACTCAGTCGAGCCAGCGTACGAGGGATGTCATGTGTCGGTTGAGACGAAGCTACGTGACAGAATGAGAAGCGCTTCGGAGATGTGCTTATAATTATAGGCACGCAGCGCTGTGCAATTTGGAATTGTAATTTATTGCCGTGCCGCGAGAGTAGCTTATTATTTGATTGTCCTCGCGCGGATGGGCTTCTGTACGTTTAGTATTAATATATTCTGTGATTGAGCTTGAGAAAGACGCGACAAGAGATGAAGTAAGTCTGGTCGCAATTAGTCACAAACCACGTGCGATGCGAAACAGTAGATCAGCATACCGACATTTTCCCAAAAGCGTCGGCTGTTCTAAGAGATATTATAAAGGTGCAATAAAGATGGAGTTGAATTGAAAACAAAATATCACAAAATATGACGTGATGCACAAAGTATGTGAAATTTTAGTGTTGACTATCGAATTATCACATAAAATGTGACATGTCACGATGTATAGCATATTGTTCGTCACAAACTTACCGCCCTCCCTCCACGGGTCAGCGACGTCATCCGCAAAGTAATGCGTGACGTCATACGCTGCGTCCGTATCTTTCTCCGCTCGATCGCACGCGTCATCACACCGCTTGTCGCGAGTGCGAGCACGTGCCTCCCGCGCCGCCGCGCGGAATCGTTGCAGCATCGCGTCCGTAGAATTTGTTGACATAGTCAATCATAGTCACTCACATTTTAAAGATTTTTTTCAAGACTTGTTCTTTTATTAGATTTAATGAAGTATTGTTTCGGTCAAACTATTAGTTACGATGAAGATACTATTGAGTAAATAAAAAGAATTTTAAATCAAATAACAGGGATATTAAAGAAAAGTGTGTAATATTTATTCCGCTCTACTGGAAAGCCATTTCGTAATTTTAAAAGCAACGTTCATCATCGGTTCAAGTCAAACATGGAACAGTATGCAACGAATTGATAACCTCCTCCTTTTTTGAAGTCGGTTAAAAACCACAGGTATTTTTATTTCACCTGGGGCCGTACCGGAAACGCATCAAACTTATGCAAGTCTGCCGGGCTTCAAATTAAAACAGATAAATCGAGGCCCCAATCACGTCACAATGGCTTCCAAATAACTTCGGCAAATAATAATAATAAATGCTTGGACAACTTCACACAGCGCCATCTAGCCCCAAACTAAGCAAAGCTTATAATATGGGTGCTAGACAACTGATATACTACTTATATACTTTTTAAATATATAATTATTATACATAGTAACACCCAGACCCGTCACAGAAATTAAAATTCATCATTTCAATTTCTGCCCGGCTGGGAATCGATCCCGGGACCTCTTGCGTGGTAGGCGGCTTGTTGACCACTGCACCACTCAGGTCGTCAATTAGTTATTTGGAAGATATCGATGTTCTTGTAACATCATGAATTAGGGGTTCGCCATTTTGGCCTGATTTATCTGTATTAATTTGAAGCCCGGTAGACTTGCCGAAGTTCGAAGCGTTAGCTGGTACGGTCCCTGTAGTACAGTAGCCCGTAGTACATTTAAATTACCAAAAAGATTACCGTTTGCCGTTGTGATATAGTTATTTATTACGAAATTATAGATACTTTAACCCAAGTCTTACAGATCGCAACCCGCCGTAACCTATATTTGTATATCTCCAAAAATTATCCTTTTTTATTTTTCGAGGTTTACCACATGATTTAACTATTGTCGTGTTCTACAGCTTTGTTTGATTGTCACAGATAAAAGTAAGACTATGAAAAGTAGCCATACACAGATTTAAGACCAGATTAAAATGGTTGGACTTTATCTGGTCTTAAATCTGTGTAAAGTCAGTTTCCATAGTCTTAGTGGCAATCAAACAAAGCTGTAGAATACGACAATAGCTAAACCATGTGGTAAACCTCAAAAAATAAAAATAAAAAATATTTGGAGATATACAAATATAGGTTACGGCGGGTTGCGATCTGTAAGACTTGGGTTAAAGTATCTATAGTTTCGTAGTAAATAACTATATCACAACGGCAAACGGTAACCTTTTTGTAGTTTAAATGTACTACAGGCTACTGTACTACTGTAGCCGGTTCAACAGTTCCGCGTGATCGCACGCGACCAGTCGCGCGTAAAACGGGACACGTCACACTCAGCCGGCGGCGACGCGCGCTTGGCGTGTACCCCTGTCACTTTGACAGGCGGGCTGTCACGCGCGTGACGAGAATTGAGTGTGAAATATGTGGTCTAGTGGTTCAGGCAACGAAACTTGTTGCCATGGCGGTAAATGCTCTGTAGCAATAAATATTATGATAAGTCTGGCCAACAATTATTATAGACTTATTCAATAGAATATGGTATCACATGAAGAACTGTGAAGAATTTTTCACGATATCTCTTAAAATAGAAAAGTTATACGGTCTAGAACAGTGTTTCCCAATAATTAGTGATGGCATAAGCGAGCTTGAGGTCTCTTTTGTAGGGGTACGTAGATAAAACTAATTGGGAACTTCTGGTCTAGAAAACTGTTATTTTGATTCGCGTTATGACGTCATAACGCGGGTGGTGAATTTCAGTGCGCTTGGCATTTCCTTCAAACCCTTATAACTTAAAAACTACTCACTTGATTTAAATGAAACTAAAACATGTGTATTGACATTTAGCTACCTGGTCATAAAGTTACAAGTTATTTAACAGACCCATTGGCCGTCTCCATTTATTATTATTTTCCAGCAGTCAGAGGCAAAGATACGGGAACCTAAGTAGGCCTCCCTCACTCGCTCAAGGTCGCGCGATAAGCACCTACCGCTAGCCGTTCGTTCGAACGTACAAGTGAGCAGAGGGCCGCCACACGCCCGCCTGTGTACAAGCGCGGCACCTTACTGCCTGCGTTGGTATTGTCTCTTTATAATAGTAACAATGTTGAATCGACATTACTGTGCCGTGTACAGATGTCTAAATCAAAAAACCAATAAACAATTATCGTTTTTCACATTATGATACATGCTAAGCAGTTCATTTAAAAGAAGACAACCCTAACGTTGCGTCGTCAGAAAAGAGCACGCGATAGAAAGAGAGGCAACTACTAGGTGAATATAACTGTAGGCCATTAGCGCTGCGCGACCTGAATTGCACTTTATTGTGTCGGAGCAAAAGTCGCTATTTATTTAAATGACTTTGCAGAGTGCTGCTTCTGTACTTGTACTATTAGCTATTCTGTGACCTAAGGTGGAGTAGGATCATAAACCGTTATTAAAAAAAATCTATGAAAGGCGCAATAGGCCCACAGCACCACTACCAATACTTTTATAATTAATAAGTTTATTGTGCTAATTAAACGACATACAATGCGATTAAATCGACAATAGACAATGACCGCTGCAACTTCACTCAAGAATTAGCAAAGAGAACATTTTACTGATTAAAATACGCCGTTTTGTACCGCAAGTGCTCTGAAGTTAGTAACTAGTGTTGTACCTACATTGTTAAAAATCGCATTAAATATTCGCGCGACCGCAAAGACAGATTACCTAAGTAGTATTCGGCGTGAAATACACAGAAGAGATGCGGCGGAGATAAGGCGCAGATACGGCGGCGATGCCGGCGATACGTGTATTTGATTGGCCGAAAGCATCCGAAAGTCTCACATCTGCACCGTATCGCCGCCGTATCCGCGCCGCGTCGCTTCTGTGTATTTCACGCCTTATATTATGTTATCAATGCAAATTACTTAACAGTTCCGGATGAGTCAATGTGATGAAATGGAGACTTGCATCGCAACCGCAGAGATACGGGAACGCATCGTAGATACGTAACATCACATTTACGTCTGTTGGTTCACATAATATGGCTAATCAATCAGATTTTTTTTTCAATTTATCTTATTTATTCACCTTTCAAGCTTACGCGCTCACTAGACATGAAATAAAACACTTTTTAACGGATACTAGCGCGGTTTTAGTGAAAGAACTTTGGTAATGCAGCTGCTGTGGTCACGGGGAACTGAAGCTGCTCGTAAGCCTACATTTTTAAAGAAGTTCAGAAATTAATATTAAACAAAAAAAATAATTGCTTTAAGTTAATGTTTTAATTAAATTTTGTGTATCTTATAAACCGGGATAGCTAGACAGTTGTTCACAGATGATGTATTTCTGTTGCCGCTATAACAACTAATACTAAAAACAGAATAAAATTAATATTTAAGGGGGGCTCCCATACAACAAACGACTCGAGAATAGAAACGTCGAGAAATAGGTAGGTGTGAAAATACCTAACGCAGTTGCACGCGTTTAATTCCTGTCATTTTAATTAAGTACAATGCAACCTAAAGTAAAGACGGGGTATTCCGACAAAGCGGTGAGGCATGTAAAACTACGCCTTGACTGTGTACATACACAGTTTACGCACACACATGTAACGAAACTACGCCTTGGCTTTCGTTCGTCATTGGGCGTTCCATATCGAACCCTGCCACCCGGCCCCCGCCCGCCCCCTAGTACGCACACATGTACCATCAAAAACCGGCCTCACTTCGTTGTTCGCACAACCACTGCGCAACGCTCCATCTTCCTTTTTTATTTGATCTGAGAATGAAACGCGAAAGTCTAAAAGTGTACATACCCGAGATGCTGTTCCTATAAGAAGAGCCTCTCAAGTATGATCTCAAGATGGCTCTCAACATTGAGAGCGGTTTATAAATACGGGCCTTAGTTCCAGCTTTGACCGGGTCAGATAAGTTTGAGAAAAGCGATCGACGCCAGCTGAAGCATTCAAAAATATAGCCCCTGAGTCGATTTCTTTGCTCTCAACTCAAGTAGTAGACTACTCTCTAGGCTGTGACTCAAGTGTATATGATGTAATAAAGAATTTTGAAAACAAAAGACTAAAAACAGCTGAACAACAATTTCAGTCACCGGTGTCAAGTTACGGTGATCCGGCGCCGTACGGCTTCTAAGCAGCTCCCCACTTGGCTAAACTGGAGGAGTGCCGGCGATCAGTATGCTAATCCGGCTACGTCTTACAAACGAGGTCAATTGGGACAACAAGCTATACGTTCACCTAATGAAATTACATTAAGACAACTGTATAATTAGCCGGCGTCTGTCAGAGTAGAATAGAACCAACCAACCCTTCTCTACCTCCTACGAGCTACCTTTTCTAGACTACCTGAAAACTGAAGAACTGATAGACGCATGCACACACATACATACATAGCGCGTACACACATGCACACACACACATACATAGCGCCTTAGAATAGTAACACCTAGAAACCGTGTCCTTGTATGCAAAGTGAGGCAACTAATACCAAGCCAGAATGGCTTAGTATTTAGATTTATATCCTTCATACGTTACCTAATCGTAATTAAAACCCAATAATATAGTAAGTAATCTAATAAATAAAGGAAAATTTAAACTGTTTTGTACTTATTCGGTATGATTAGGTAATAATGGAGAATAAAAATCTGAAAAATCGTGGAAATCCTCAGGTGCTGAATGTAAATTTTAACAACCAAGTTATACAAGAAGTTACGCAAATAAAATTCTTGGGATTTTATTTAGATCGAGTTTGTAGTTAGCAAACACATATAAATGACTTATGTACTAGAGTAAACAGATTTGTATATGCATTAAAAACTCTCAGTCAGATTGTATCACCAAAAGCATCTATCATGGCGTACATAATGGTTATGTCGACTCAATTTTACGGTATGGCATTGTTATATGGGGAAACTCAGTTGATATTCACGATGTATTTATTGCTCAGAAACGATGTATTGTACGTGCTATTTCTGGAATTAAACGAACAGAGTCATGTCGCATGTTCAAGAAATATAATGTTCTCCCCGTTCCTTGTCTTTACATATTCGAAATGTTTGTTTGTCTTGAAACATAAATATCTTTTGAGTTATATAGAAACGTTAAACATGGTAGTGTTCGCACTCAATATATTAATAAATTGTATAAACCATCAGCTAACTTAGCGTTGGTTTCTAGAAATAGCTACATGATGTGTATTGATATATTTAACAAATTACCTGATGATCTAAAATCAGAAAGTATTAATATTAATACACATAAAAAGCATTTAAAACAATGGTTAATAAATAATTGTTTTTATACTTTGAGAGAATTTATGAATTATAAAAAAAAACATTAGGTAAAATAACAATATATATAACATAATATAAAATGTAAAATATCTTGCATGTAATATAATAGGTAGTTAAATATGTGAATACACCTGCAAAGGTAAAACTTGGTGGAATTATACAAATAAATTAGCCTTAAGATCTGCTATGTATTGACCCTTGTTTATTTCACAATAAAGAATTGAATTGAAAAAAAAAACGGGGCCATTTTGTCTGTTTTAGTTGCCTCACTTTTGACAGTGCGCTTTGTAGAGAACTATCCTTCTAGGTGTTATTATTCTAAGCATAGCGCGTACACACGGACACACAAACATGTTTTGTTCTTTAATGTTATTTTTTCTAAATTCTTTAACTGGGTGACTGGAAATAATTAAAGGTGACTGTTCATGGAATACTTAAATACTAAACCCGGCAACGGTTTATTTTGTTGGGGACAAAATAACTAAACGGGCGACTAACAGTGGATAGCAAAAAATATGTAAAACGAGCAACTACATGTGGGAGATAAATAATTTAAGTTAACAGGGAAAATTTTAAATGAGTGACAAAAATACTAAGTGGGCGACTATTATACTAACTGATTTAAGCTGCCCAACACGGTATTTTTTTCACAACGATAAGGGTAATAGTACTCTTTTTTAAATAAAATATATGCCAAATTTTAAATGTCTTGTGTGCCCTAATGTTGTCGTTAAAATAGAAATTTGGTCGCCCGTTCTGAAAATCTTGTTACTCAATTTGTATTTTAAAGTCACCCATTTTCAATATTTGTAGTCGACATAAGTCCGTAACCCACTTAGTATTTCAGTACGCTATATTCATAATTATTGATACCCAGAAAATAAAATTACATTTAAGGGGCGGTAATAGGAAAACATGGTTTGCGCGGGCCATATCTTTATATAGAAAACGTAAACTTGTAGCCACCAAAAAAATCATACGACAAGCTAAAGAGTTTACCTAGTTGCTACAGACATTAAATTGCGTATAAACCTCACAGATGATTGTAAAAAAAAAATAGAATATCATCAAAAGCGCTTGTCGCGGGCCATATTTTTGGCGTAAATAATAGCGTAAACATATTGAATTCTACATCAAAATACACTTTAACGTACTGTGCAGTTGCTCCAATAACTTTTTTTCAAGAAAGATAATTGTGCTAAAGATAATGATGAAAAAACAACGAAAAACATAGAAAAAGTGCATTAGTGAGGTTATTTTCCATACTCTTTAAATGATAAATGATAATTTATTCGCTAAAAACATGGTAAAATAGGTGGTCACAACATTTGAGCGTACAAACATGTTTTACCAGACTGGCATGCAAATATTATATTAATTTAGTTAAGTTAAATATTACAGTATTCATTAGTAATCGATTTCATTTTATTACTAGAAAATTTATGTCAAATTATTAAATTATTAAAATTAATTTCAACAATCGCTTATGCTAAATAATTAGATTACAAATATTTATTCCCATTGGTCACTAAAAATTCTGCAACACTATAAAAACTGTGGTCTATTAGAAAATTTCTTAGTCTTGTCCTAAATATAGTTAAAGATGGTGACTGTTTAATATCAACAGGTAATTTATTAAACAGCTTCATTGTCATTACTAGGCAGCTTTTAGAGTACATTGCTGTTCTAGGAGTATGAGCCAAAACCAATCTATTTATATTCCTACTTGCGCGTGGATACACTTCTTTAGCAGTTTTATAAAGATACATATGCTGTCTAACAAAAGTACATGATTCAAAAATGTATAAACATGGAAGGGTAAATATTTTCAATTCTTTAAAGTGCGGTTTACATGATTCAAACGGTTTAATTCCTACTATTGCGCGTATACACTTTTTTTGGGCTATGAATGCCCTATTAATGTCGGTAGAGTTTCCCCATAGAATCAACCCATACCTCAACACAGATGCTACATAAGCATGGTAAGCTGTAAGAGCCGCCTCCAAAGAGACTGTTTGCCGCAATCGTCTGAGAACAAACACAAAACTGTTGATCCTATTATTCACCTTATTAACCTGCTCTTTCCAATTTAGGTGTTCATCAATTGTTATACCGAGGAAAGAGGCTTTTTCATTTTTTTTTATTAGTTCATTCTGATATCTGATTGATAACTTCCGTTCATCATTTCTGTAATGTTTTCGAAATAGTATATAATTCGTCTTAGAAGCATTTAGCATCAGATTGTTTTGGCGAAGCCAGGTAGCAACACGTGATATTGAGTCATTTATTTCATATTCTAGGTTCTGGTTCTTGTTTGAAGTTACAATGACTGAAATATCGTCTGCAAATAGTACAGTCTTATGTGGTGTCACACTCGGTATGTCATTAATATAAAATAGAAAAAGAAGGGGACCCAGTACGCTCCCTTGTGGAACGCCATACCTATTCACGAGATAATTAGATTCATAAGTAGTTAGAATACCTTTTTTATTAATATTGTTAATTTGAACACATTGTGTTCGGTCTGTCAGATAGGATTTGATCCAATCTAGAGGCGGCCCTCTAATTCCATTTTCTTCTAATTTTTTTAATAAAATAGGGTGGGAAACAAAATCGAACGCCTTCGTCATGTCAAAAAAAAGAACACTCGTTTCGTTGTTAATGTCTAAGTTTGTTATCACATTACTGATAAGATTATACATGGCTAAAGTAGTCGACTTCCCTTTCTGAAATCCATTCTGTTCGTCTTTAATAATTTTAAATTTATCACTAAATTCGACTAGTCTTTTATGAATACACATTTCAAATATTTTTGAGAAAATTGATATAAGTGTCACTGGTCTGTAATTTTCCATTAATTTTCTATTCCCTTTTTTGTATAGGGGTTTTACGATAGATAGATTTAAAACCTCTGGAAATACTCCTTTTTCCATGGACAAATTGATCAAATGAGATAGAATCGGAGCGAGTTCTGGCGCACAGGCTTTAAGTACCATCGTAGAAACCTCATCATAACCTTCAGATTTTGTGTCTTTTAGGGATTTTATTGTTTTATAGACTTCATCAGTAGATGTAGGTTTTAAAAATAATGAGCAACCATTTTTATTGCTATTGGTATTATATTTACTATACTCGCTCTCATTAGTGATCGATTTATTTGTCATTTGTATAAAATAATTGTTGAAATTTGAAGCTATATCTTTACTATCTGTAATGCTTTGGTTTTCATTATTGATTTCGTCTATATATTTAGTATCTTGTTGGACGCTACTTGTTTCTTTAATTACTTGCCATGATGCTTTACAAACATTTTTACTCTTGCTAATAAATTTGGAGTTAGATAATATTTGAGCGTTTCGAATACATTTTTTCAACGTTTTAGAATAAGTTAAATATTTATTTTTACTTGTTTTTGTTTTCTTTTTGTAGTAGCTGTAACGTAGATTTCGTTTCGTAGTACAACTAATTCTTATACCTTTGGAGATCCATTTTATTTTTTTCACCCCGTTACGAATTTTCGTTTTTATTTTAGGAAAACTTATTTTATAAAGTGTGGTAAACACCTCATGGAATAATTTAAATGCCTTATTTGGGTCAGGTTCATTAAGTGTTTCATCAAATGATAATTGTTTAAGTAGGTTTCTAAATAGATTTATGTTTTGAGTACTATAATTTCTTCTAAAATAAGTTATTAACTGGTGTGTGTTATTTTTATGATTGACAGGAAAGCTAAGTAATTGTGCTGTTTCATGATCTGAAATATCAAGTGGGATAACCTCTCCAATACCAGTCTCAATATTACTAAGAATATGGTCTATACAGCTTAATTTTCTTGTAGGTTCCTTTATATGCAGTATAAGATTGTAGTTTTTTGCTAGATCAATTAAATCTTTTGTAGTGTTGTTAGAACTAAGAGTATTTATATTAAAGTCTCCTGCGACTATAATAATAATAATAATAAAATTTAGTTTATTTAAGTAACAAGGACTCATTTTTTGTTAGTAGAACTTAATCTATGTTAGTAAGAATCAATTTATTAATAATTTCATTTAAAACCTAATCAAGTCACCGCTGAGCCATTCCATGGGCAATGGCAGAGCAGCGACTCAAGTAGGGACAATCGAGCCTGCTGGCGATCATTTTCAGGATAGTGTTGGGACTGGCTCGCACCCTCCGTACCAGTGACGCACACCTCTTGCGCATGGTTGTGAAAAAACAATCTACTCTAGCGGTAGCAAACATTCCGGATGCACTACAATAGCGGGGCAGTCCCAACAGTATCCTGAACGCATTATTGAATTGTACACGGAGAACGCTGTAAGATTTATGGGTACTTTTAGCCCACAGGCTGCACGTATAAAATGATGTACAATAGGCACGAAATAGAGTGATTTTAACATTTTCAGTGCAACGTACAAACCTGCGTGCCAGCATGTTTGCTCTCACTGACAGCGCTCTCCGTTCTCTCTCAATATCATCATCATCTTTTAGGTCAGGGGACAAAATATGACCGAGATATTTAAATTTGTATGTCCTTTTCAAAATTATGCCGTTAAGTGAAACTGGTGGCATGTTTATAACACTTCTACCCCCGGATTCAAAGACCATGACTTCACTTTTTTTTAAATTATAAATCAATCCGTGACTTAATGAATACTTTTCACAAATGTCTACAAGCTTTCTGAGTCCACAAATCGAGGCGCTCAGCAGCACCATGTCGTCTGCGTAGCTGATATTATTTACGCACACTCCATCCACATGACATCCAACTCTGGTGCTGCTGAGCTCACCAATTAGCTGGTTAACATATAGGTTGAAGAGAGTGGGTGAGGTTAACCCACCCTGCCTCACGCCACATTCCAAACCATATGAACGCGACATAGCTCCCGCCCAACGCACGTTATTGATCTGGTTTCCGTACCAATACTTAAAAATGGTTATAAGCTCCGACGGTAATTGAACTTCTTCTAGCTTTCTCCACAATATATCGTAGGAAACCAGATCAAAAGCCCTAGATAGGTCCAGGAAGCAACTATAGACCGGGGTTCTACGCTTCGTATAGTATCCGATCGTATGCTTAACACACAAAACTGCTGTTTCTGTTGATAAACCGGGTCGAAACCCGAACTGATTATCATGAGGTATTATATTTTTATTTAGCTGTGTGTTAAGCGCACCATCAAACACCTTCGAAATTACAGTGGCTAGGGAGATTGGCCTGTAGTTACTTTTGTCTGCTAGGTCTCCGGTTTTATTTTTCACCACAGGTACCACGACCGTTCGTATCATTTCGCTTGGCATAAAGCTATGACCCACGCATAGGCTATAAAGCATAGCTAAGACCCTAGGCAAGTGAGGGCCAGCATGCCTAAGATGCTCAATGCTGAGACCATCATGACCGGGGGATTTCCCTCTAGGAATACGGGCTATTATACCCGCAATCTCTTTAGCTTTGAAGGTTACCTCTAGTTTCTTCTTGGTCTCAGCACTAAGCATCGTGCCCGCAGGCCCTAAAGGAGATTTTATACAAAACTGATCTACAAAAAGATCAGCAATATGACCCGGCTCACACATGCCACCGACGCTCACAGGGATGACCGGCTTAGTATTAAACTTATTGGTGTGTTTCCAAAACGACTTAAAATCTTTATTTGTTTGACACGACGCTAAAATATCCATTTTTATTTGCTCTTCATTTTTTTGGCACCATCTAAGACGTGATTTAAAAATTTTGCGAGCGTCACACATTTGTTCATAGATTTGACCAGAGACCGGTTTACCGTACCAAACCCACAAAGTGAAATAATTTCTGGCATCCGTATGCGCCCAAGCAACATGCTTATTCCAGCCCGTTACAACTCGTTTTCTCGTGCCCCTGCTGCTTTCTCGACCCACCATAGCGGACTCTGTTAGGGCGCAAACTATGTCATTGTACAAAGTGTTTATAATTATCTTATGACTAGAATTATTACACGTTTGGTCACAACAATCTGCCAATTCAGATGGAAAATCAATATCTTTCAATCTTAGATTACATTCCTTTTGGTAATATTCAATTTGTTGTGGATTTCTCTCACCCCATAATACATGATTTTTATAAACATTCAAGGCAGAGGTTTTTGGTAGTAAAACATTTAAATTACATTCAAGTATTAGGGGAAAGTGGTCAGACCATACAGCATTGTATTTTACATAAACATTTTGAACAGAATCCACAGCTGCTTTAGTTACTAAACAATGATCGAGCCATCTTCGAGACCCGTTCGCTTCACTTATAAATGTGAATGTGTTTGACGACAGACCTAACAATTCAACATCAATACAAGACCATTCCTGTTCAGTACAAAATTCTGTCATTTCTTTAAAAAATAGTTCGGATGGGTGCGCATTATAGTCCCCGAGCATGTAAACGCTGTCAACACTATAAGAGTCAATTATCGCACTTACCGTGCTCATAACGTCCGTGAAGTCCGCTAAGTTAGTGATTGCATCCGTGGGCATGTAGATACTGAACACTAAGAAAGACTTATCTTGTGACACTATTTTAATAGCACATATACGTGGGTTGTTACACTGAATGACGGACACGTCAATAAACACACTTCGCCTCCACAGTATCGCGACACCTCCGTATGGTCTCCCTCGCAATAAACCTGCTGATGTATCCACTGCTGACACTCCCGTGGAACTAAACTCATCACTGATGCTATCTAGAAACGATATTTCATCAGGCAAAAGCCATGTTTCTTGCAATGCTATCACATCTGCATTCTTACTTAAGTCCCGAATGCAGTGTATGGACCTTTTTACGTTCTTACAATTAAAACTTATAAACTTCAATAGGTTTTTAGCCATTATTTAACTGTTTGATTGATGCCGTTTTGTACTTTCGATGTTTCATTTGAACTATTTGTAGGTTTAAAATTTACAAATCGACGAAAAATGACGCCTTGAGGCCATATTTTACAGTCCAAAAACAAAGTCAGCTTGGATTGTGGTATAAAAAACTTGTAAGCATTATGTTCACACGGTCTTTTAATAGATATTCGTTCTAGTTTGACAGTCTCTTTAGTTTTCCTATGTATGTACCCGACTATGTCTTCTTCAGCTGTGTTTTTGTGTATATTACTAATAAATATCGGTATCTTTCTGTCAGCGGCTTTAAACTTTTCTTCGGCACCAATAACAACACTACCGGTTTTTCCCATAAAGCGGTTGTTTTGCTTCTGTTTCTTATGTTTCACTATGTTCCATCCTTCACTATCTGGGTGGTGCTCGGTGAATCTTACGGCGCCCGCATAAGAACGGTTTTGCTTTGTATCAGTCAGCTGTTGTTGATTCAAAACAATGCCAGATACTTGAAGTGACGTATGAAGGTTGGCACCGCTGTCTATTGCTTTGTCTCTCTCGCCGTTGTCGCTCTCCGCCCCAACACAGTTAGTTGACCGTTGAGTTTTGTTATTTGGAGATCTACGACTACCCTCCCCTTGATTATTGTTAATTTCTTCATATTGTAAGCTGTTATTATTTTTAGGCGATAAATCACAATACGGTCCACTTTCCTGGCTTATGAAGGAGTTGTTAAGGTCTGACAGATTAATTGATTCACTGTCACAAAAAGCTCCTCTTTTCATGTTGACTGCGGCAGGAAAAATCGGCGATGAATTTTTATTGTTAAGACACTCGTTCTTAATATCTTGCACTTGCTCCAGTGTAGCATATGTTGCCTTAATGGTGTTTATCTCTGCTTGCACTAAAGCCAGATCTTTGAGGAATTTTGAGACATCCAGATGGTCAAAAGTGATGGGCGGGAGTTTTTCGAGGTCTCGCGCCACAAACACCGGCAGCACGTCAGGCTCAGTCACTTTAAAAAGGTTAATTATGTCGCCCAATACGCGATTTTCCTTGTTTTTCCCTTTCCGCGCTGTTTTACGTATGTCAGAAGGCAACGAGTCCAGTAACAATTTATTTGAATGATCAATTTGTTCACTCGTAAACGCCGAAACACATATACGCACTAAACTATCTTCATCAGCGATGGACACCTTATTTTGTAAATAAGATAGCAATTCGTCAATAACAATATTGCAGGAACTACACTTTAACGTACTCGCCATTTTTACAAATCGATAAGTAGGTCACAGCGTTGCAACCGATAACACGCACGTCACCACGGAATGCGCGCGCGCGACTGTAATTTTATTTTTCGGATTTTTGCTTATTTCATAAAAAATAAGCAAATCTAATTTTTTTATAAAAATACTAACATCAGAATCAGGCGTTCTATAAATACATATAATAACTAAGTGTTGGTTTGGTATGACCACTCCGCAACATTCGAAAGATTTAGAGACTGAATATTGTTTTAACCACCCTAATTCGTCATACCTCATGTTTTTATTATTTTATTATTACCACATTATTGCATGTATTAAATCAATAATCTATAAACATATATCATTTGTAAAGGTGCCAAGGAGAAACAGGATTATTAAACCGTGGATAACTGCCGGTTTACTTCGTTGTATACGAAATCGCGACTTAATGCATCTTAGACTAAAGAGCTCACCTGATAACATCGTCTTAAAAACCACGTACTTGAGGTATCGCAATTTTTGCAATGCTCTTCTGAAAAAAGTTAAAGTGGATTACGAAAAGCGCGAATTCGAAAAAGCTAAAAATAACCCAAAAGAAATATGGAAGGTTATTAAAACAGTTACGAACTCTAACCAGGCTAAGAAACCTCCTGATGAACTCCTGAACATTTCGAGCGACAACATCTCCTCTATCAACTCTGTTAACGAGTACTTCGTAAATATAGGCACTCATTTGGCCCAAAAAATTTCAGCTCCTTCGTCCCCATCACAGGATAATTCCTCTCCCCACTCAGATTCTGTCTGTAATTCATTTGTTATCCTCCCCATCGATGAGACAGAGGTGAAGCGTCTTATTCTTAATCTACGCAGTGACAGCTCTACAGGTTGGGATGAAATCTCACCGCGTGTGATTAAGCAGTCTGTATCTTCTTTAGCCATACCTCTAACGCATATCTTCAATCTTTGTATAGAGAACGGTGTTTTCCCTGTCTGCTTTAAAAAAGCCGTTGTCCACCCTATTCACAAGGCGGGGAGCAGGGACTGTGTCTCTAATTATAGACCCATCTCAGTTCTCTCGGCTCTATCGAAGATTTTTGAGAGGTACCTTAACGCTTCACTAATAAAATATCTTAATAAATTTCACATCTTATCGGATAACCAGTATGGCTTTCGGAGTGGTATTTCCACAGAAGATGCTGTTTCGAGCCTTACAGAAGCTATTGTATCGCACATTGATAATAAGGAGAAGTGTTATGGTATCTTTCTAGACCTGTCAAAGGCTTTCGATACAGTCTCTGCTCCCATCCTTCTGTCCAAAATGGAGTCTATTGGAGTTCGAGGTACCAGTTTGGACATGTTTAGAAGTTATCTGTCTGGCCGAACGCAATGCGTTAAAATTGGTGGTTTGCTCAGCGATGAGGCACCCATATGCTATGGGGTGCCTCAAGGCAGCATTCTGGGCCCAACGCTCTTCCTCATATACATAGACCAGTTATGCCGCCTCTCTCTTAAAAACTGTAACATCTTTACTTATGCAGATGACACGGCTCTTTTGGTCTATGGAGAAAATTGGGCTTCTGCCAAGTGCTATGCTGAGACTGCTCTGCGTTGTGTCAGCAAATGGCTGTCCACAAATCTACTGACACTTAATTTTGATAAATCACAGGTTCTAAAATTTAACATCGACAGGTCTCCCAAGCCTGAATTAACTACTTCAGCCTCAGATATAATACTACACAATTGCCAGGACACAGACTTGCATTCGTGTCTCTGTAAACCATTGAAATCTGTAAGTAGTGTAAAGTATTTAGGCATCCACCTTGACGATGGGCTTGACTGGCATGTCCAGATTGAAACTCTTACAGGTAGAGTTCGGAAACTTATTTATATTTTTAAAAATCTACGTCACTCAGCTGACCGTACCACTCTCTTTACGGTTTACTTCGGATTATGCCAGTCCATACTATCCTACTGCATTTCTGTTTGGGCAGGGACTAACAAAACATCCCTATTAAAACTTGAGCGTGCTCAGCGAGCTGTTCTCAAGGTCTTACTATCTAGGCCTAGGATCTATCCAACCGTGAGACTGTATGCGGAGAGTGAGGTTCTCACAGTTAGGCAGTTGGCTATCTTGCGTATGATCCTGCGTAAACATTCTTTACTGCCTCTCGATGACGTTACGTCTTCAAGACGACACGGTACTCTTGTTTGTCCGCAGGTTGGATGTCGTACTACTTGGGCTAAATACCAATATAATGCTCTTAGTTCACAACTTTATAACAGAGTTCACAAGATAAAACGAATATACTCACTTACTAAGTACAAATTAAAAAAAACTGTGCATGAATATCTGTTATCTCTTAATTACGATGAGACCGAAAGTTTAATCAAATAACGCACTCATAACACCACACCCACACTCACATACACACACACACACACACACACACACACACACACACACACACACACACACATTTAGTATTGTAACCTAATAATACTTACGTTTTTTTTTAACGCTTTACCTGCGCTTTAAGAAGTTTTTATATACAATGCTAAAAGGAGGAGTCACCAACTCCTAAGAAACAGGATTCGTCCTAGTTTAGGAGTTGGTGTTATTTTGTTTTGTAACCCTAAAAAACCTTTATAATAGTGTAAAGTAAAAATGTAATTTATTTATTTTGGTTGAATAAATTATTATTATTATTATTATTATTTTATTCACCAAGATACAGACGCCGCCTCTCTGTTTACTCCTACAAAAAGATGAAGTCAACTGGTATCCATGAATTTTAATATTTGTTTCATTCCCGGATTTTATAAAAGTTTCAGTTAGGCATATAACATTTGGTTCCCTTCCTTTCTCTTGAAGTTCAGTTAATGATAGTTCTAGTAATTCTTTTTTAGCTGTGACACTTGCTATATTTTGGTGTAGAATATGAAAATAATGACCAACATAATTAATATTATTATTATTATTCACGAAAGGAATGTTGATTAGCGTTATTCGTCAATGTAGCTTTCTTAATTCTATTAAAATAAAATGGTATTGTACCTTTTTTTGCTGACAGATTTCCGACTGGCTCCTTTTTTTCTAAATTATTAAAATAATAAGGGATCGTACCTTTTTTAAAACTACGAGTACTTGTTGCCTGCTTCTGTGATGTCTGTATGACGCTAGTTTTGTGCTTGTTCTCAAATCCTTGTAGCATATCTTTAAGGTGACAATTACTTTCAATATAATGACACATTTTAAAATTTTGACTTATTAATTTAAATTGATAATTTAGTATATTACTGTTGAAATGAGGGTTGTTTGCAATTTTTAGAATGAAAATGTGGTTATTGTTAAACTTTTTTATAAGACAATGTAGTTCTAAAATTACTTTGTACGGATTGGAATCATTTTCACCAATACTAATTATGAGTTTATCACTAGGATTGACGTATAATTCGCTGCAATCTTTTAGTATTTCATCCGACGATGCATATGGTTTCGTGCTAGCCGTGACATTAGAGGATATGGGGTTCCGTCCTTGAGTTAATCTTGAAGCGAGTCCTACGCAATTTTGGCCTCCAAATATCCATATTGATGGTTTTATTTTTTCAACATTTTTCTTGATTAAAATTGGTTTCTTCTCTTTTCCTTTCTCATGGTTATAAGTATTTCCATTTGTTTGTGTTTGTGATTGTGTCGTTTGTTTCAAAATAGTATTCTGCTCATTTAATATCAAACATGCTTTTTTATTATTCTCCTCGGTTTGTGTCAAAATAACTTCGTCTGAAGAAATATTATGTAATTCTTTCTTTTTGGAGGTTTTTGGTGTTTTCCTTGAGAAAGTTTCAGGGCTCTTGCACACATCTTTCAGTAAAAATATTTGCCTTTTTAGCTGTTCTATTTCTTTCTTCAAGCACCCGTTTTCTAACATTACGTTATCTATTTCATTATCTCTTATTTCTAGTTGTAGTTTCAAGTTTTTTATTTCTTCTCGTAGGTCGTTTGAACTTTGGTTAATATGTGTAGAAATGTCCAAACTTTTCATACTATATTCAGATTCTAAGGAGTTGTTTAACGATTCCGTAGATTGTGATTTAAACAATTTTCTAGGTCGCGGTTGTGTATTTACATTAATTGATGAGTCCATTTCTGTGGTTATTTCAATTTATTTGTGTTTGTAAAGTTGCTTTCAACTAAATTCTTGTAGGTATAACTTCCTGTTTGTTGTTATGATGTATGAAGAAAAAATACAAAGCCCAAAATAAATCACCGATGCGAGGTTCGAACCGTGGATTCGTGGCTTGAGACTACGTCTTCTTACCGATCGGCTACGTTTCCGTTAGTAAAAGTGGCCAAATAATAGTTCATACTCTTGCAAATGGATAATGTTTTGCACAGTGTGAGTATGATACAAACAAAGTTTGTTCATCCACCTTCACAACCAAATAAATTTTGCGTAATTGTAATTATATCACTGTATTTTCCACTTTTATTACAATAAATGCTGCACTAAATCCGCAAATTGGTTTTTTAATAGTATTTAGTGACGGGATTCATTAAAATTTTACGACTGAATCCCTGTTTTGTTTACACTTTTGTATCACTGTTTTTTTTCACTTATTGCACAATATTTTTGGAAGATAACATTTGTACTTGTCACTTAGATCTTGCTTTTTTAGATGTTTACTTTGTCGATGTGAATGAACAGAGATTATTATTTTTAAAGAGTAAAAAATACGGAGCTGTTGTTGTTAGTTAGAAACCAAGATGGCGAGTCTTTTTCTTTACACGTAAAGAAAAAGACAGAGACAAATGATTTCGCGTAACGGCCTTATTGTAACGCCTTGAGGCGCTAAGGAGGGTCAAATCCCAATATTCAATTCAAATTATTGAAAAATTACGCGCGTAAAGCTATCATGGAAAAAATATATAATTACTTGGTATAATACACAATAGATTTAATTGAAAGCATTTGTAAAAATGTTACCACTTTTGGTGTAAAAAAATATACGTGGACCCTGTTTCTGGTCCTATTTGCAAAATTTCTCGGAAACAGAACATTCGTTTATGTTAAAACCAACACATAAAAATTGGCGATGTTAATACCTTCAATCTTAATTAAACAGATTTTTTTTAACTAACTTGAAAGCGAAGAAATTTAATAAAAACATGTAAAAATTGAGAATTCAGTGCTAGTTCTCAACGCAACCGCCACGTTGGAACGCGCACTGATTTGAACCCTAAGTGAGTAGAGTTACGTTCGATTTCACACCATCACGGATCGACCCGCTCGGATTGAGGCATGTCAAAGCCTTAAACAAGTGTATAATTAGCCGGCGTCTGCCAGAGTAGAAATAGTAGAATAGCACCACACGATACCGTCTTGGTAAATGGTTTGTTTTGGTGGTCTCACCCACCAATCCGCATTGGACCCGCGGTGCGTTGTGGCCCATCCTCCTTATCAGCCATAAGGAAGGCCTGTGCCCCAGCAGTGGACATTAAAACGACTGATAGTCAAATGACTTGTGGCTTATACTCAACTTCCGGTTGATGCCGTGGCTTTTTTATTGTCGCGTTCTACAGCTTTGTTTGATTGCCACAGTTAAAAGTAAGACTATCAAAAGTAGCCATACACAGATTTAAGACCTATTTGATTGAATCAGGCGTCACTTGGCGGAAGTCCCAAACCATTTTGAAAAAAGAAATATATGTAGCTTACTTCCGCAAACAATGTATGCAAGATGCACCGCCCGCCCGCCCGCAAAAATATGCACATGCACACCACAAAATATCAGTGCACAAACCTGCATTTAGCAAGACAGCAACACACCTTGCACCTTCACCAATTAGGCTACTTTCGGTATCGGATACGGTGTCGGAGGCGTTAGGAGCTCATTCGGTGCTGGTTTACGCACGATCTAACTCCTGAGGATGCTCCGGGTTGGGGCGAAACACGTGTAGAGTAGCCTAATTGGTGAAGGTGCAAGGTGTGTTGCTGTCTTGCTAAATGCAGGTTTGTGCACTGATATTTTGTGGTGTGCATGTGCATATTTTTGCGGGCGGGCGGGCGGTGCATCTTGCATACATTGTTTGCGGAAGTAAGCTACATATATTTCTTTTTTCAAAATGATTTAAGACCTGATAAAAATGGTTGGACTTTATCTGGCCTTAAATCTTTGTATGGTCACTTTCCATAGTCTTACTATTATCAGTGGCAAACAAACAAAGCTATAGAACACGACAATAACTAAACCATGTGGTAAACCTCGAAAAATAAAATATATCATTTTTGGAGATATACAAATATAGGTAACGGCGGGTTGCAATCTGTAAAACTTGGGTTAAAGTATCTATAATTTCGTAATAAATAACTATATCACAACGGCAAACGGTAACCTTTTTAGTGATTTAAATGTTCTACGGGCTACTGTACTATAACTACATAGATTAGAAAGACGCACGCATCAGAATCAAAATGCGGCTGAAACTCTACTGGATTAAATCTGTAACTATGTGTCGCTCTGGCCGCATTCGAGAACACTTCCATCATAAAATTTTCACTTGTTGTTGTAACACTAAGAGCTGCAAACGGTACTAGGGTTCATTCCCCGAAATTCCCGAGTCGACAAATCCCGGGAAATTGTTGGGCTTTGTTCACGGGAAATCAAGCTCGAGAAAAGTCGAGAATCTTAACGAGGTTTCAGGTATTCAGATTTATTAATATTTTATGTTTTCTTTTTATCAAAATTGAGATTAATCTTTTGAGTTTTACTATCAGTTCTTTCTCTTAATTTTTCTTGAAATTTAAACACTTAAAATACCTAACTAACGATACGTATACTACTTACTTAGATAATATACCGATTTCCTATTTTTATTAACCCGGTTTTATTAGGTTGCTTTCTCGTTTATGTGTTCGTTTGTTTCTCCGCAAAGTTTGTGAACGATTTTCTACTAGCTTCCCAATGAGCTAGAAACTTGAAACTTTGAACGTAGGTCAGAACTGGAAGGCAATGCAATATTATGGTGTCATTGAGTTGATCTGATGATGGATCCGGAAGAAGGTCATAGGATCTCTATGATGAAACCACACAACCCCATCGTGTTTGGGCTCGTTACAATCGTCTTGACGAGTACTCTAATGGGAGATGAGATCCAGGGTCTGATGATGAAGCTGAAAGGCCATGCCATAGGAACTCAACATTGAAACCGTGCAACCCCATCAAATTTGGGCTTGTTTGAATCGTCTTGACGAGTTCTTTGTTGGGAAATAGTTTCCAGGGTGTGATGATGGAGCCGGAAAAAGGAAACAGGAACTCTTTAATAAAACCACGCCACCCCATCGAGATTGGGCTCGTTTGAATCGTCTTGACGAGTACTTTGTTGGGAAATAGTGTCCAGGGTCTGATGATGGAGCCCGAAGAAGGCCATTGGAACTCGGTAATAAAACCATGCAACTCCATCGAGTTTGGGCTCGTTTGAATCATCTTGACGAGTACTTTAATGGGAAATAGTATCCGACGATCTGATGATGGAGCCGGAGGAAGGCCATAGGAACTCTGTAATAAAACCATGCAACCCCATCGAGTTTGGGCTCGTTTGAATCGTCTTGACGAGTACTTTATTGGGAAATAGTTTTCAGGATCTGATGATGGAGCCGGAAGAAGGACACAGGAACTCTTTAATAAAACCATGTTACCCCATCGAGTTTGGACTCATTTGAATCGTCTTGACGAGTACTTTGTTGGGAAATAGTTTTCAGGGTCTGATGATGGAGCCGTAAGAAGGCCACTGGGACTCTGTAATAAAACCATGCAACCCGATCGAGTTTGGGCTCGTTTGAATCGTCTTCACGAGTGCGAGTGCGAGAGTAGAAGATGGTATATTTTTTTTAGTCTGAGCTCGTTAACTAAAAAGCAGAAAATAATAATTTACTAAAAAAAAAAACTTTTTTAAAAACACGTTTTTAAAACGGACTAAATTATTACAAAAAATTCGGACTAAAAACATTAAAACGGAGTATTAAAAACAAACTAAAAAGAATAAAAATAAATTCCTCTGTAAATATTTATAACCCTAATACCCTATACAGAAATTTTAAACCTAAAAACGTGGGGCGCGTTTTGTAAAATTTATCATTTATATTGTCAATCTATATTCTATGGCAAGCGCCCCACGTTTTTAGGTTTAAAATTTTTAGGTTTAAATTTTTTTCTATAACGCGAGCTTAGTTGCGTAAAAAGTATACTGTTGATGTTTTTCAAGCTTTTGTTTTCTAACTTGTAAGGTATTTCTCATGTTAATATGTTAAATGAAATTAATAAGTATGTTATTTAGAACGCGAGGGTCGAATCTTTTATTGCCGCTGAATTGTGTTGTGTGTAATTTCAGATGTTGTTTTATTGATCTTGCAAAGTTTTAAGTTTATTTTTTTTTCCTAATTAACCTGCCAAAAATGGTGCTGTGATTGTTATTATAAGTCAGCATAGTATTAACGTATTAATGTTTTTTTTTTATTTCGTTTGAGAGAAGCTAATTTTGTTGAAAACTGTCAATAAAAGTTTTAAAATTATTTTGATACTTTTATTTGTTAGGAAAACATTTAAAATAAATTATTTTTATAATACACATTTTTAATTTCGTGACAACTTTTCTCATTATTTGAACCGTAAAGATATGCAAAAACATATATAAATGTGAATTTCTCGATAACCCGAAAAGACCCGAGAATTTTCGAGACCCGAGAAACTGATAAGCTTGAAAAATCATGAACCCTAAACGGTACTGACTATAGCCTGGTTTGGTTTGAGATAACCTGTACACAATGTCTAGTATAAGCCTCGGCGCGTATCTTTAGCGGTGAGAGAAATTGGAGGGGATTACTACGCGTGTTTGCAGTAGCCCCGCACCACGACTCCCGCCAATGAGACCCAAAAATTACTTCTGCGCGTTAACCGCTAAAGATACGTGCCGAGGCTTGTAGTTCTGCGTGCATGGAAGACTACGGCTTGTATTTATAAACCTCTCTAAATGTTGAGAGATATCTTGAGATCTCCGGAGAGAGTTATATCTGGAGAGTGTGCGAGGGAACTGCACGATCTTGTTCCTCCAGCCCCTTTCCACCATCGGGGTACTAGACGCAGGTTAGCATATCACCCTTATATAGTAGATACTCCAATGGTGCGTGCCAAGCACTTTGCCAATACATTTCTTATGCGAACTGCTAAAGAATGGAATGCGCTGCCTGCTCATGTGTTCCCCGATAGTTACAACCTTGGTCTCTTCAAGGCAAGAGTGAATAGGCATTTCCTGGGCAAGCGTGCTACACCTTAGACCACATCCTGTTTACCAA
This sequence comes from Agriphila geniculea, assembly GCA_943789525.1. Classification (NCBI taxonomy): domain Eukaryota; kingdom Metazoa; phylum Arthropoda; class Insecta; order Lepidoptera; family Crambidae; genus Agriphila; species Agriphila geniculea. Next base: position 22,913,974 of record OX038891.1, on the reverse strand, counting down.
ACAAAATGGTGGTCAAATGCCTGCCCAGTTACTAATAAAATAAAATAAAACAAAAACCGGCCAAGTGCGTATTGGTCCACGCGCCGTAGGGTTCCGTAGTGACCTTATACCATATCATTTAATACCACCTATCATTTTTCGTCTTCAAAAATAACTTTGCTTTTCACAGTGTTGGTATGAATGACAAAGTGATATTTGCGGTTTTGGAAAATGTGCTATATCTCAAAAACTAATTACTATATCTCATTCAAATCAATTTTTGTTGAAAGTGTTTATTAAGATCTACGTAAGCGTCAGAACCCCTGGACCAAGTACGATATTTTATGTTTGGAGACTATCAAGGTTTAATACCTTTTTGGTACTATTTGATACCTATATTAAATTATCTAGTACCTCGACGAGCAGTGAAAAATCGTGGAAAGAAAGTGGCCAGACATTCTGACGTCAGTTTGTCTGGACCACATTTTTTTCACATAGTTGGAGACGATATATCTTAATTATTTATTTGTAAATATTCAATACCTTTTTAATACCTTAACATATAATTTTTTTTCAATCTTTATGGCGTCCCAGGAAAAAGTTACGGATGAATGAAATCTAAAACATATTAAAGAACTGACTGACTGACATATCAACGTACAGCCCAAACCGCCGGGTCTAGAGATACGAAATTTGGCACGTAGGTTTCTTATGAGGTCTAGGGGTGCACTAAGAAAGGATTTTTCAAAATTCACCCACTAAGGGGGTAAAAAAGGGGATCAAAGTTTGTATGAAAGTCCATCAGTTTCAAAGTTAGGATCTTCAAATTTTGTGTTTGGGCTGACGATTGAAAATGAATATATACGTATCTCAGTTTTTTTGAAAATTCTACCCCCGAAGGGATGAAAAGGGGTGATGGAGTTGTGTATAGAAAATGCTTCAAATTCGAAGTTAAAAATAGCTAAATTTATTATTCAGGAGTGTGGATGGAAATCTAACGAAACATATATTGCTATTGTTAGTATTTCTACCCCTATAGGGTGAAATGGGGTAAATTATCCTATAATCGGATGTCGTTATTGGAATGGAAAAAAAAGGGAAAGGAAGAGGGAGAGGGATAACATAATCACAAAAAGAAATAATGCCTTATTTACTCAACAAAAAAATTACTATGTTCTTTTATTTTTACATTACTTTAAATTTTGATTTAATAAGAAGACTACTTACTTATTCTTACTCTTATTCAGAGGGAGAATGTATATAGTATAACTAGCTTTCGCCCGCGACTTCATCCGCGTGGATATTCAAGTAAATACGGGAACCATTAACCAGGATAAATAGTATTCTATGTTTTTACTTCATCAAAATCCGATAAGCTGTTTTTACGTGATAAGGTGGGTCCCCACCAAGCGAGCAGCCTTTTGCGAAGCCCGCAATTTTCTCGAATATCCACGCGGCCGAAGTCGCAGGCGGAAGCAAGTTTATAATGTTCAAAATTTGGTTAAAAGTTAGTATCCCATTCCCGTTTCCGTTTCTGTTTCCATTTCCGTCTTCGTTCCCGTTCCGGTTCCCAATCTTGTTCAGAATTGGGTAGAGAGTTATCTTCCTCTCTCTTCCCCCCTCTCCCTCTCCCTCTTCCTCTCCCCTCTCCCATATTATTTTCCATTCCAATAACGACATCCATATCGATTATAGGATAATTTACCCCATTTCACCCTATAGGGGTAGAAATACTAACAATAGCAATATATGTTGCGTTAAATTTCCATCCATAGTACGGGTCATGTAAATATTTAAATTAATGTAAAAATAAAATTAATTGACATTCGTTTTGTTTTCAACTTACTAACATAGTCTAAGTAATACCACAGAATAAATAATAGTACAAAGTACTGAAAATTCACTCCGCATAGTCATTCAAATAAATAGCGACTCTTGCTCAGACACAATAAAGTGCAATTTAGGTCGCACACCGCTTCCTTGCCTACAGTTATATTCACCTACAGGTTGCCTCTCTTTCTATCGCGTAGCTCTTACCTCTTCTAACAACTTCAGGGTTGTCTTCTTCTAATCCTACAACGCTCGAGTGGCCCCATCGGGCCGCACAACACAACAATGGAAAATATATTGACTCATTTTCTGTGCTTGAAGGATTAAATACTTCATTACAAGTTTTGTGTTTATAATGTCAAATGTGTACCTACCTACCTACTTAAATGTGAAAAAATTACGTTTCAAATAAACCTAGGCTAGATGTACAGTTAACGCCACATCAGACTATATGTTGAATTTAAGGCAGTTTTTATGCCACCACCACCATACTGTTGCGGAACTGAACCGGTTACGGAATCCTTAAATCCAGAAATGTAGGTATTTAGTTAAGTAGGTATAATTCGCTCAAAAAAAGAATGAGGTAGGTACCTACTAAGGAAATTTGATCGAGAAAAAATACTCACGACCCACCTCTGAATAAAAGTACCTATAACTGCACGCTTTCCTACATATAGTAGGTAGTTGTTACAACTACTTATCAAAAATAGGTAAATACTCATAAAAATTACGAGTAAAATAAACAATTTTTTTTTTTACCTTATAGAATCATTCGGTAAAGTGAAAAATTAAAACTTTGAATCCTTCTGTTTATTGCGACAGCCGTCCACGCAACAATTATTATTAGTATTACTATTCTCCATTATTTGTATTGTATATTATAATAGTGTACGGTACAGTACTGGGAGCAATAAATAATGATCGATTAACCGTCATAGAGGCACAGAATAACGCACGCGTGTACTCACAAGAGCGGCGGCAACCCTGAATGATTTTGCAACTTCAAGTTGTCGCGCGCTGTAGGTACTTATCGCGGTAGGTATGGGCCAGTGACGGATGCCAGCCTGCCTAGCATGACCGATTTATATCGCGTGATATAGCATTTTATCGACACTCAACTATCAGATTCCTTTGTATTTTTGACAGTCAAACGTGATAAAACGCTATATCACGCGATATAAATCAGTCATGCTAGGCAGGCTGGTAATACTAACAAGTATGGATGTAATATCTGAAATAAATCTTATATTATTATTATAATCCTGAATAATAAATTTAGCTATTTTTACTTCGAATATGAAGCATTTTCTATACACAACTCCATCACCCCTTTTCATCCCTTCGGGGGTAGAATTTTCAAAAAAACTGAGATACGTATATATTCATTTTCAATGGTCAGTACAAACACAAAATTTGAAGATCCTAACTTCGAAATTGGGGGACTTTCATACAAACTTTGATCCCCTTTTTTACCCCCTTAGTGGGTGAATTTTGAAAAATCCTTTCTTAGTGCACCCCTAGACCTCATAAGGAACCTACGTGCCAAATTTCGTATCTCTAAACCCGGCGGTTTGGGCTGCACGTTGGTCAGTCAGTCAGTTCTTTAATATGTTTTAGATTTCATTCATCCGTAACTTTTTCCTGGGACGCCATAAAGATTGAAAAAAAATATATGTTAAGGTATTAAAAAGGTATTGAATATTTACAAATAAATAATTAAGATATATCGTCTCCAACTATATGAAAAAAATGTGGTCCAGACAAACTGACGTCAGAATGTCTGGCCACTTTCTTTTCATGATATTTCATTGCTCGTCGAGGTACTAGATAATTTAATATAGGTATCAAATAGTACCAAAAAGGTATTGAACCTTGATAGTCTCCAAACATAAAATATCGTACTTGGTCCAGGGGTTCTGACGCTTACAGATCTACAGCATATTTTTTTTAGATTTTTCACTCTCTTATTTCCAAAGTTAAAGGGGGGGACACACATTTTACCACTTTGGCGGTGTATATCTTTCAAACGGTTGACTTTGAGAAAAAGTTGTCTTAGGAACCTCAATGTAATTTTTAAAGACCTATCTATAGACACCCCACACGTATTGGTTTGAAGAAAAAACTTTTTATGGGGGCCCCCCCCCCCTTTATCTTTTATTTTTTTTTGTATTAAATTCGTTAAGCGGTTAACAGAATACATCTACCTACCAAGTTTCAACTGTGTAGTCTTTCTGTACTTTCGGAATAAAGTGGCTGTGACATACGGACAGACAGACAGACAGACAGACATGACGAATCTATAAGGGTTCCGTTTTTTGCCATTTAGGCTACGGAACCCTAAAAAGATCGTACCTGAGATGCTGTTTCTATAAGAAGAGCATTTTGATGATGATCTCAAGATAGCTAACGGCCCAGCCACGGACAGCGCGGCAGGAGGCGAGGCAGGCGGCGCGGCAAGCGAATTCAATAATCACTGCGCGCTATTCCGATGGCGGCCTCTCAGCTAGTCGTCACGACCGCGCAGTGGTTGCCGAATTCGCTTGCCGCGCCGCCTGCCTCGCCTCCTGCCGCGCTCTCCGTGGCCGGGCCGTAAGTGATCTCAAGATACGGGCCTAAGATTTGTTCCGAGCGGCTTCTATCTACTTTATAACCTAATGGGAACTATAACCTTCAAAAGTATTAATAAAGTTAAATGGCGCACTTATACAATAACATCGCATCTATGCCAGGCCTGCGTTGGCATTAACCACAACAACAGGAAAAATACATGTAGAAAATAGGAGTTGGTTTCCATTATATAATTTTACTCTTGTTAGACCAGGGGTTCCCAACCAGGGGGCTAGAGCTATCCAAAGGGGGGCGCGACGAGCGGCTTCAAATAATTAGTACCTACATATGAAAACCCTACAATTTTTTTTTTTTTCTCACGGCGAGAACTGTGCATTTGAATAAAAATTAACGTCCTTATATTTTCATAGTCTCTTAATATTGTATGTCGGGGGAAGAGGGGGACGTAAATATTTTACCATACGGCTGGGTGGGTAGGGAGTGGCAACTGCCCCCCCCCCCCCCCTCCCCGGAAGTTAAAAAATGTCATCATCATATCAGCCGCACGACACCCACTGCTGGGTATAGTCCTTCCCTAAAGATCTCCACGACGACGCTCGGTCCTGCGCTGCCCGCATCCAGTGGCTTCCCGCGACCTTCATCAGATCGTCGGTCCACCTTGTCGGGGGCCTACCCACGGAGCGTCGTCCGGTGCGCGGTCGCCATTCCAGAACCTTTCCGCCCCAACGGCCATCAGTTCTTCTCGCTATGTGTCCAGCCCACTGCCACTTCAGCTGAGCTATCCTTCGAGCGATGTCGGTTACTTTAGTTTTCCTGCGGATCTCCTCGTTTCTGATTCGATCACGCAGGGAAACACCGAGCATGGCTCTCTCCATTGCACGCTGGGTGACCTTGAGCCTCCTTATGAGACCCTTAGTTTTTTTTTTTTTTTTTTTTTCCTCCTACTACCTCTGACTCGTGGTCAAAGCCTGTTTTTACAATATTTGTTTTCTACTCTTCCATACCAGTTCTCGCTTTTATTCCTCTCGTACTTTCATACTGCATACGACTCTTTCATACATCACCTTTCTTGCTTTAGCAGTTGGGATGACTGCCTAATACTACTTTTCCTAGCTATTTACTTTATTTCTTTTACTTCAGGGGTTCGAAGTGAACACGACACATTATTTTATTTAAGTTACAAAATTTCTTAATCTCTAGTTTTACATTTTCTTTCTTAAATCTATATACATAATAGTGATTTTTTCTTTTATTTTAACATTTTTTCTTAATTTCTAATAACATTCTATCAATATACATGTTTTGAAAACATTTTCATAACATATTATCATAATCTATTTCTTTTTATATTGTAACATTCAACTTAGCATACTTAAACTATTACATTCCTTATTTATATTATCTTACATTTATTTTTATTGGTTACATATAATTCGTATGCTAAGAAGTCGGTATTTCAAATACCGCTCCAGCATCCTTTCCTAAACCTTATTTCTTTGACAAGTTTTAACCACAATATTTCTACAATATTTAAGGAATGCATTCCTAGTTTTGCCCATCATTATATCTTCAATGTTTTTAAGCGAAATCTTAGATTCTAGTTCGTGTTCGACATCGTATCTGTTTTTGGCATACAGGGGACAATCGGTGATAAGGTGGAGGAGGGACTCAGGAGTGTCTGGGTCGCAGGCGCACGATGGGTTATCCTTACACTTGAATCGATGCAAGTATTCGGAGAACCCACCGTGCCCTGTTAATGCTTGGGTCAGCACTTGGTCTAGCTCAATTTTCCTAATCAGACGGTATGCCCTGATCGCGTCCGGGAAGAACGTTTTTGTCACGGAAGCCGTCTCACCCGTTTTGTACCTCTGGTTCCATTCATCGAGCGTCTGCATACGAATGCTTCGCTTGATGAATGAAACCGGGCACAGATCGTACTTTGGCTTCGTTTTCAGGTTTAACGCCGCTTGCTTGGCCAATTCATCTGCACGTTCATTACCCGCAAGCCCCGCGTGGGCCTTGATCCAGAACAAGCTAATTTGCTTGTTTTGGTCCGTTGCTAGCCTAATGTTAGTTCTTGTTTCAACGGCTAGGGCGTGCAGGCAATCAAGGCTTGTCACGGATTGTAATGCAGCAGTCGAATCGCTATACACTGCGAAGGTATTTTCCCTCCGTTGCCTAATTAGCCTCACCGCTTCGCATATTGCCAGGAGTTCTGCCTGGTAGACGGTGCAGTAGGATGGTAGAGCAAGTTTGACGGCCTTAATTTCAGTCTCTCTATTCCATAAGGATAGAGCTGCACCGACTCGGCCGTCAATCTTGCTTCCATCCGTGAATACGCGTATGTCATAGTCGCTGTTCGCGTTTGTCTGCGATTGGTCTACCAGGGTTTGGAACTCCATAGCAATATGTTCCGCGGGATGCGGGGCCTTAAGCGCCGGGAATGGTCGCTCGACCTCCCTGTCACCCAGCGCTGATTGGGGCACTCCCTTCTTGGCTTCGTAAAGCGATGCCGCCTCGCGGACTCGGAGGTCTAGAGGGAGGATGCCTGAAAGAATCAGCGCTGCGTGCAAGGACACCGTACGGTACGCTTTACAAATTTTTTGGGCGATTCCTCTTTGCAGCGCATTAAAATGTTTTTGAACGCCTAGCTTCGTTGCAGCCGGGGCCCAGGCACTCGCGGCATATAAGATCACGGGTTCGACAGTTGCGACATATATGGTGCGAACCACCTACGGGTGCAATCCCCAGCTTACTTTCGCGGCCCTTGAGAGTTGTTTATTGATACCGATTGCCTTTTTGCAAATGTTGGAGACGTGTGTGTTAAAAGTCAATTTATCGTCTATGGTTAGGCCCAATAACTTAATCTCACGGGACATGGCAATGTCAACCCCTCCCATGTTCAGAAGTGGGGTGTCATATTTTAGCTTTTTTGTTAGAACCATAGCACTAGTTTTGTGCGGTGCGAATTTTAATTTGTTACTGACACCCCACATCCGAACATGTTCGAGGGTGGCATTAGCCTGTCTCTGGATTTCTTGGGCCGTATTTCCTTCAAAAATGAGCACCACGTCATCGGCAAAGGCTTGGCAATGGTCACCTCTTACTTTTAAACTTTTTAGGAGAGGGTCCAGCAGAAGGTTCCAGAGGATGGGTCCCGCTATAGAGCCCTGGACACATCCCTTGCTGGTTTCCGATTTGTACTCCTCTCCACCATACCGAACTGATACTGTGCGCTCCGAGAGGTAGCTATCTATCGTTCTTCTAATGTTGATGGGGCACCGTTCATCGGCCAGTCTGGTTCTTATAGCCGGCCACCATGCACTGTCAAAAGCTCCCTCTATGTCCAGTGATACAAGTGTGACAATTTTCTTTTCTGCCAGTCTCGATCGAATGCGTTGAACTAGTGCATAGAGGGAGTCTTCCGTGCTTTTTTGTGGCATGAATCCGTATTGGTTTGCGTCCATACTGGGTAAGAGGTGGAATTTTAATCTAGCTACCAGTAATTTTTCGTAAATTTTACCCAGTATGGGTAGCAGCCCGATTGGCCGGTATGACTTCGGTGTTCTGTAATTTTCTTTCCCCGGTTTCCTGAGAGCGATCACAGTGGCTTTTTTCCACTCTGATGGGAAGTAACAGAATTCCAGACATTTGTTGACTAAAGCCAGGAACAGGGCCGGGTCCTTATTGATTGCGTGGAGACATATGTCAGCTGTAAATCCGTCTGCACTGAGACCCTTAGTTGCCCATAGCGACCACGTTTCACTGCCGTAAGTCATCACTGGCAACACACACTGTTCAAAGACTTTCGTCTTGAGACACTGAGGTAAGTCGGACGCGAAGATTTTTCGAAGCTTCCCGAATGCTGCCCACCCGAGATGGACAGATGAGTTAAAAAATGTAGCCAACTGCAAAGTAATCAAAGTTCTGAGGCCGTGCTTTTCCGATAAATCCCGCATCTCAAAACATGAATAAATTCACTAGGTGCCTTAAAATTACTTGCCCCCCTTCGGGCCATGGGCTGGAGACGCTCTTGGGTGGGGCGCACAGTATAAAAGTTTGGGAACCCCTGTACTAGACTAGAATAAACATTTATCTTTTATCCATTTTAATGCGATATTCAGGCGTTTAAAGATAAAGGACCGAGTTATTAACATTAGTATGAATTCTAAAGCATGAATAAACAATAGGCACAATAGATTTGTTTTTATACATAACATATAAATATTTAACGTTTGTTAACCGACTTCAGAAAAGGAGGAGGAGGTTTAATGTTTCATTGTTTGTTATTATTTTGCTCTTGAACCTGGGTCTAGTATCTTGTATCTTAGTCTATAGAGATTTTTCGCTTGAATACCAAAACTTTGTACAATAGGCTAGTTCACAAAATTTGGAAAATAGTTTAAAAATAAAGTTAGGTATCTATTTTACCCCAAAAATATATTATTTTAAGAAAAATAAGTCATTTTACCAATGAATTTTGCGTTTTAAGAAATGAACTCAAAATGACATCGAAAAAGGTTAAAACTGTCATGGCGTCTTGAATGACGTCACGCCTCGCGAAACAATCGTGTTTATTTATGTCCGTCATTGTTCACACACACACACACACTCTGTTCACTTATCGAAAATGACAGCAACAACAAATGTTTCGCGAGGCGTGACGTCACGCGTCTCTGATTGGTGTTCAATGTCACGTGATTAAATAGCCAATTTTGCCGATTTTATTTTCCGTAAATATTGGTAATCTTTATTTATTTTAATGATAAAAGTGTTTTTTTGGTTACTTTTTAACATGATTAATCATTAGAAACCTTATGCTACCCGATTTCTTCTTAGTGGAAACAAGCCTATTGATAAAAGTACCTATATACAACGTGTTACAAAAATACCCCTAATGCCGAATATGGTAGATAGGAGCCATCAAAATGAACAACTTTTACTATGGGACCAACTCTGAAATCTCGAAAAAAAAATCAGTTGTTTCATACAAAAATTAATAACAAAAATATCAAAATGTATGAAACAGCTGATTCTTTTTCATGATTTCACAGTTTTGTAATACGTTGTATAAAAAGTTATAAAATAGCATTATACAGTGTCCCTGGATAAAGTGCAATCCCGAAAGGGGGCGAAACTAGACTATAAATAAGCACTAAAATAATACAAAAAGAAATATTTAATCAATTTTTTTTTTGCACAATTAAGAGAATGTACCTAATTTTTGTGAGTTATTTTCGATCTATCTGAACTAACAAGTATCTGGCATTACGTTATTTTTTATTTGAACAAAATCCATTCACAACTTTTGAAGGAATATTATTTTTTGTACATAGAGTCCATTGTAAAAATTACAAATCTTAATTCTGTAAAAAAAATTAATTTCGGGAATTTCGGGATTGCACTTTATCCAGGGACACACTGTATATTACCTAAGTCATTGGTAGGTATATTTGTTTAAAATCTTATTCAATTGCCAATCTGATACAATAAAATAAAATCTCAATTTAATGCATGTTTTTGTTTAAAACCCTGTTAATTCATTTCTCAAAAAACTTCTTTATCAATTAGTAAATACTTTAAATAAAAATTGACCAAACCCAAAATAAGTGAATTCAATCCTTCGCAAAAACAAACTTTTTCACTTCACACTAACACTCATTTAGCACTAATAACTTTAAACTAGATCACGTTACTTCGTCTATTTCACCAGTCTACGGTTAGCACTAACTTTTGGACTTGCACTATCATGTATTCTGGGCTTTCGGTTTATTTAAAAACGTAACATAAAATTATCTGTCAAGTAACTTAATTAAAACTTAAACTGGACTTGTAAAATGGGCCCATGATCGTAATAAACTCCGATGGCGTACTTTCCGTATGTGGTCTAAATGCGACGAAACGCGGGCGATCGCGCGCGCCGCCGAAACATACTGAATTATAAATTATACTTAGTGATAGCCGGTCAGATATAGGGTTGTCTAGCTAGACTACTACTAAATATGGATTAAGGAATTTAAAATTAATTCATCAATAGCTGCAGCATCACTAGATAACTGCAAGATATAGGATGGGGAATGTCTGAAAAAAATTAAATGGGCTGTATTTTTTACACGACTGCCCAAAGCAAAAAGAGTGTATATGTGTTAAGGGTTCATGTATGTGGGTATGTGAGTTTCTTTATTCCACCATAACTTCTAAATGCCTGAACTGATTTGGATAAATGGGGTATCGTTAGAATTCTTACAGCATCCCGAGTGACACTGGCTATATTTTTTTTAGAAAAAATCAATATGGCGACGGTACGACGCCATTTTCAAAAGTGAAAAAAACATTTTTTTTCTTCTTTTTTTACACTATGGGCATCAAATGAAAGGCCTTGATGAGCACATTCCAAAACTAAATAATATGTCACAAAAGTGTGTGAAATAAAAATAAATAAATTTAAAAAATATTAAAAACACGACTGCCCTGCCAAAAACGAACTAAAAAGTTAAACAACAAGTGTCATTGCAGTCGGGGTTATCAAAAAATGTTATATAATAAGGTCCCCCCACTTGTTGTTTAACTTTTTAGTTCGTTTATGGCAGGGCAGTCGTGTTTTTAATATTTTTTAAATTTATTTATTTTTATAGGTAAGAATAAGTTCCCTTAATAATAGGGATTAAAGTATGAAATTGACGATTTTTTTTCACACACAGAGGCTCTCATATCTTCCATGATGATAAAGATGCTTCAGTTATTTGTTATTATTTCGAATTATGATCACGACGGTCAACTATCAGCAATAAAAATATTGAACGTTAAAAAAAGTATCTTAAAAGTGACGCCTTTTTAGGGTTCCGTAGCCTAAATGGCAAAAAACGGAACCCTTATAGATTCGTCATGTCTGTCTGTCTGTCTGTCTGTCTGTCCGTATGTCACAGCCACTTTATTCCGAAAGTATTAAGACAACACAGTTGAAACTTGGTAGGTAGATGTATTCTGTTAACCGCTTAACGAATTTAATACAAAAATAAGAAAAATAAAAGATTAAGGGGGGGCTCCCCATACACGGAACTGAAACTTAAAAAATTTTTTTTCTTCAAACCAACACGTGTTGGGTGTCTATAGATAGGTCTTTAAAAATGACATTGAGGTTTCTAAGACAACTTTTTCTCAAAGTCAACCGTTAGAAAGATATTCACCGCCAAAGTGGTAAAATGTGTGTCCCCCCCCCCCCCCCCCCCCTTTAACTTTTGAAATAAGAGAGTGAAAAATCTAAAAAAAATATATGCTGTAGATCTTAATAAACACTTTCAACCACGATGGTTTGAACGAGATATAGTAATTAGTTTTTGAGATATAGCACATTTTCCAAAACCGCAAATATAACTTTGTCATTCATACCAACACTGTGAAAAACAAAGTTATTTTTGCAAACGAAAAATGATAGGTGGTATTAAATATGGTATGGTATAAGGTAACTACGGAACCCTATGGCGCGTGGCCCGACATGCACTTGGCCGGTTTTTTCGTTAGCAGAAATGACCACTTAATACGTTGTAATTTAGCCGATACAATTTTTTTTCACTTAACACATGTGACATTAGTTAACTGGCTGAGTGTTTTACCATTTTGTGCATAAAAGTTTTAAAACATTAGCGATCATGGTTGTCAAATTAATTAAGGCAATGTTAGTATGGAAAATGCAAATTCTTTAAAATTCTCCATACAAAACGGCAATTTCATATTTAAATCCCTAATAATAGGAAAAAGTTATTTCAGTTGCGTGAAAATTAAAAAATATATATATAGCTTCGTCTTCGCAAAAATACGGGAGTAAAGAATGGAGATTATTCCTTAGCCACCACCTGCCACAACCACAACATGTACTTATTAAAAAAAAATCGACACAATTTAGTCTATGGTTATGCAGAAATGTCAAAATTGTGTCCAAATCTTTTTTTAATACATGTTGTGGTTGTGGCAGGTTGTAGCTAAGGAATAATTTCCATTCTGCTTTATTCTCGTACTTTTGCGCAAACGAAGTTATTTTCTGTTACAGTTTTTTTCACCCATCCAAAAATTCTGAAACTTTCCTAGATCATTTCTACCTAAATAAAAAAAACCGTCATTTGTTTTTTAGACATTCCTGCACGTAATGTCTAACTTCCGTATTTTTCGCTATTAGTGAAGCACAAATATGTATAAATATGTTCCATAAATCTTTCTTTCTTATCGAATGAGGAATAGTGGCCACCTCTGGTGTTAGAGTTTATCATGCCGCCTGCAAGGCCTCTAACTTGGCTTAACCACTGTTATCAGATGACGAAAGCTAGGACCGACGGTTTAACGTACCCTCCGAAGCACGGAAGCGCTCAGTTGTAATGCCACTTAACGGTCACCCATCCGACACCTGGCTGGATCGAGCGTTGCTTAACAAACGTGATCGAGTACGATCAGTCTGTCAAGTTCCGCCATGGAATTCCGCTATGGAATATTAATATATGTTCCATATTTGTCACCCTCAACAAAACAAATAAGTGGCAGTTGAATTTAGCAAGCAGAGTCCAGTAGGACTTTTCCACCCCTGATAAAACACACAAGTGGCAGCCCTGCCTACATCGCGTGCGGGCTTGTCGGCTGCGCGTTATCGCAAACATCGGGAAAGTAAAACAACTGAATACACAAGACAAACAAATAATAAAACATTACCTAATTTAATCTGTAGAATTCAATGTCAAACTTTAAATCAAAGTATTATGTGTTAGTTTGTATGTTTGTATACTGTGTGACTCTATCACGCTAGGGCGGCTGAAAGGATTCGTAAGTAAGTATGTGTTTGGTGTCACACAGAGAGAACACACAGGATACGCTATATATGTTTTTTAAATGTTCACGCGAATCTAGTCTATTTATTTATATTAAGGCGCTAAGAAGGGTCAAATCCCAATTTTCAATTCAAATTATTGAAAGATTACGCGCGTGAAGCTAAAAAATATATAATGTACTTGGAATAATACACAATAGATTTAATTGAAAGCATTTGTAAAATAGTTACCACCTTTGATGTAAAAAAAATATTCCGTGGACCCTGTTTCTGGTCCTATTTGCAAAATTTCTCGGAAACAGAACATTCGTTTATGTTAAAACAAACACATAAAAATCGGCGATCTAAATTCCTTCAATCCTAATTGAACAGATTTTTTTAACTAACTTGAAAGCGAAGAAATTTAATAAAAACGTGTAAAAATTGAGAATTCGGTGCTAGTTCTCAACGCAACCGCAGCGTTGGAACGCGCACTGATTTGAATCCAAAGTGAGTAGAGTTACGTTCGATTTCACACCATCACGGATCGACCCGCTCGGATTGAGGCATGTTAAAGCCTTAAATGAAAAGAAACTGACTACAGCCTTAACTCTAGGGATTAGGAATTTGAAAAGTTTTCAAGGATTTCTTTTATATAACGTTGTTTAAATAGGTACTTTTGTTAATAAATTATTTGTATTAACTAACCGCAAATTCTTGCCGGCCAGCGTCTGCGGTTGACACTCGCAGACAATAGGCGATACAAATATTTATACACAGCTTACGACACTGAATACTGAATACGGTCAATCTGATAATAGTAAGACTATGGAAAGTGATCATACACAGATTTAAGACCAGATAAAGTCCAATCATTTTCATCAGGTCTTAAATCTGTGTACGGCTACTTTTTATAGTCTTACTTTTATCTGTGGCAATCAAACCAAGCTGTAGAACACGACAATAGCTAAACTATGTGGTAAACCTCGAAAAATAAAAAAATATCAATTTTAAGGATACGGCGGGTTGCGATCTGTAAAACTTGGGTTAAAGTGTCTATAATTTCGTAATAAATAACTATATCACAACGGCAAACGGTAACCTTTTTGGTGATTTAAATGTTTTACGGGCTACTGTACTATTACTATAGTACAGTAGCCCGTATATACGTAGTAACTATTTAGTAATATCTACGACCAATCGCAATCCGGGCGAATTCGCGGATTTGTATTGTAGAACATTTTTAGTAATTTTTAGATTTTTTGCTGTATAGCCTAGGGTTTCCTAAGAAAGCGGTGCCGTCACATAGCGGCCGTAATTTTACGGACGTAAAAAGACTATTTGACTTTACGATGTCCAGCACCGCTCTCTAGGAAACCGCGCCGTATTGTTTACATATAACGTTCTACACCGCTAAATTACGGCCGTAATATGACGGCACCGTCATCCTAGGAAATCCTAGCTTAAACGAATGCTATTTTATCAGTTGAAGAGGATGTTTCTAGAACCCTGGACTTTCGTTAAAAACTAGATTTGATGCTATGTTTCTATTGCACAACATTAACAAAAAGAGAATTGGCAAAATTGTGTAAATCCGTCACAACAGATAATATATACGTAACAGATAACCGGATTATTCTGAAGGTCTCTTGCGGTCAAATAACCTGAAATTGAAGTCGACGCCAGCGGTTCACAAACTGTGCGGGCGACCCCACTTATTTTCAACGATAATACCAAAACTAACTTTTAACCGCCTCTGTGGTCTAGTGGTTCGCCCACCCGTGTAAGACGCAAGAGTCCCGGGTTCGATTCCCAGGGGGGGGTACAATTCGTACTCGGTTTGGTTAGTGGTAGGGCTTATTTCAAGTCCGCCTGGCTAGCTACCACCATCTTACCTATGTCTGACACCATAACAACAATTTAGAAATTGTTGTGTTTCGGCAGTTAGAGGTAAGATAGCCAGTTCCTCAGTGACGAGGATTCCGGGAGTAGTACGCTTCCACCTTCGGCCTTATCGTCACTTAACATCAAGTGAGGTGAAGGCCAAGCATTATCCCGTTGTGCAAAAAAAAACTAAATCGTTACCGTTTCAGTTTCGTTTACAGAAAATACTCGCTTTAGTTTTGTTAAACCATTGCTAAAGCTAAGCTTAGGATGCCAATTTTGGACAATTTAAATGAGAACTCTAAAGCTAAATCAAAGATTAGGTAAATATAACCTAAATGGCAACGTTACTGTTGATGCATTTAAATTATAGTTGTAAACGAGCGGCTCGTGAGCCGGTAGTATCTGAAACGAGCGGCTAGAAACGAATAACGAGCCGCTTGATACCGGGGAGATACCCGATCTGAGCATCGAAAAAAAAACCTTTATTACATTTTTTATTGTTAAACTCTTATTTTTATAACACAGTAGCACATTATTATGTTATGCTATTTTCGTTTTTGGTGCATTAAAGAAATACAACTAAATGTTTTATATTATTCTAGGTATCTGCCCATACTTATTTAATGCATAAATACCTTATTTCGAAACATCTCTCACAAATAAATTATTAAAATAGTCCTTCCACTGCTGTGTCACATTTTGTATAATAATTTTGAGTTTTTAACACAATACGTGTTGTTTATGTCTATGTATGTTAAATGTATCCTATAGTAAATAAATCAGAAGAGAAACAACAAAAACAACAAACTAAATCATGTGAATATATCAATGAAATGTAAGCCGTTTCGAGCTGCTAGTTATTGCTAGAAATGATAACGAGCCATACAAGCCGTTTCTAGCCGCTAGGCTAGAAATGTTAGTAACCAGCTTCACATCTATAATTTAAATACATGGTAATGCTGTCTTGTAAAGTAGTTTGCAATAAACCCCGATAACGTAAAGACCGCTCCTCACCCATACAAACAACATAGAATCTTAATCACTTGAACAGTAACAGTTTTGGTTTTATCATTCAAAATTAGTGCGATTCAAATGTAAAAGTTGAATAACATCACATAATACATTGCTCCAATTCCAATGTACCTAAGTACAATCGACCACACCGGAGCTTTACCACCTCAAAGGTTAAAATCTCTTGCATACCGTGCCGTCACTTTGTGTACAGTACGCATCACGAAAGTTAACAAAATAATATTTCAATTAAATTTATAAAATATTTATATAAATATTATTTTGTCTTAAGTCTTTTCTTCATGAATTATGATGCGAAGATGGTCGCCATTTGTGGTTCGTGATAAGAACTATACGCGCTGGGACGAAGCGCGCACACACGATTTTTTCTACAAAGTGGTAAAACACGTGGTTGGCTGATTTTACATAGCTAAAACACTTGCGTTATAGAAATGAGAGAAAGCGACTGTACCACAAACACCCAAACCTGAGACAATATAAAAAAGTTTTATTTCTAAATTGACCCAGCTGGGGATCGAACCTGGGATCTCAAATATGGTGCCACCATAAAAACCCCAACTACAGGTAATAAATCAAGGTACACTTGACTCCAATTTGTATGAGTTTCTTTCATTTCAACATTTGTTGAGCTTGGTTAAATAAAAAATACTATTGGTCATGTGGATTAAAGTTTGAGAATCGGTGCCAGATAATTAATTAGAACACTTTACTAGAAACAAGTTTTACTTTTATGCCAAAATATATCACAGAGTTAAGTGATCAACTGTTTCTATTATAAGTTTTGGTTGACAACCAGACTTTAGTCGTAACGATATAATAATATGATGTTGTTTCCTATTTGCATAAATTATTGACACTAGAAATTATTTGTGGAATCCATGTCTTTTACGACGTAACTCGGCGTATTCTGTGACTCGACGTCAAGAATTTTATATTTATATAGAACTAGCTTCTGCCCGTGGATATTCGAGAAAATCCTTAGGGAACCTTTAACCGGGAGAAATAGTATTACGTTTTAAATTTATCAAAATTAGATCAGTCGTTTTTATGTGATTAGGCGGGTCCCCCCACCAAGCGCGCTGCCCCCCTTTTCCTCTCCCTCTCCCTCTCATTCTCCTCCCCCCTCTCCCTAACACTACCCCCTCCCCTTCACTAGTTTTGCCAAGCGCTTGTCCAGCGTGCCTTTTTGTTTTTCTCAAAGCTAACATTAGCGGCGTGTCTCCTACAGCTTTGGGCAGCTCGATGTCGGAGCTTATACGTGTCTGACCTTTCCCATCTCAAGATCCCAACCTAATAGGTAGTATTATCTAAGTAACCACTAACCCCTATTATTTCTCAATAAAGTGTGTCTCCGCCGTTTCATTTCACCAGCGGCATTATAATATTTCAATTTAGGAAATAATGTTTCCGTTATCCTTAGTTTTGATAAAGACTCATCCCTGTGTCTCAAGGCTTGTGCTGTATTCTTCTGAGCTAACACTAGCGGCGTTTCTCTTGCAGCATCGGCTATCTCTCTATCTGCGTCCGCGTGCAGTAACGCGCGTATGTTGCTATCTGATCCTTTCTAACTCGTAACGATATAAAGGTAAAAACTCACCCCTCAACGCCTGTGCTGCATGCCTCAATATACACAAATGCGTTTCTCCTAGAGCGTCGGTCGGGTAGTTCTACGTCGGAGCTTAAACGTATATGACCGACTAACTCATCCCTGTGTTCTCTAAGCGCCTGTGCAGCGTGCCTTTTTCTATTTTTCTCAGCTAACACCAACGGCATTTCTCCTGCAGCGTCGGGTAGTTCTATGTAGGAGATACGTATCTAATCTGACGGCAACAGCATTGCATTCTGTCATTCTTCCTAAACGTCACATTCAAATAAAAACTCACCTCTGTGTTCTGTAAGCGCCTGTGCAGCGTGCCTTCTTCTATTCTTCTCGGCTAACAACAGCGGCGTTTCTTCAGCAGCGTCGGGTAGTTCTATGTCGGCGCCAGAGCGGAGTAGCGCGCGTATGTTTTCTACATGCCCGCGCTCCGCCGCGATGTGTAGCGCCGTCTGGTGAAGCCAATATTACGTTAGGGAAAGGCTGAATTTAGCTTCACGTTTCAGGAACTTCGTGATTGTGTACAAATTTTGTATTACATAACGAGAGTCCTGCGCGTCACTTTTTCATCGACGTCACCTTATATTCCACAACTTTAGTAAGTTTCCTTACCTTCCCTCCAGCCGTGTCTTCCGCCTTAGCATCAACGTCCGCTCCAGCACTGCACAGCGCTACAAGGCACCTGCTCCGTTCAGCCAGCGCGGCGGCGTGCAGCGCTGTACGCTGACGGGAGTCGCGCGCGTCCACCGCCGCGCCTGACGCTATCAGCTCTTGCAGGAGCTCTACGTTGTCCCAGAGTGCAGCCTGGATTATACAAATATTACTTTTAAAAGAGAAGCTCAGTGATTTAGAGCATTCGGCCTGCGATTGCAAAGGTCAGGCAAGGTCAAATCAACGCATAGTTTTGAGCTCCTTTTAACCGCCTCTGTGGTCTGGTGGTTCGCCCACCCGTAAGATGCAGGGGTCCCGAGACCGATTTCCAGGAGAGAGGTACATAATGTACCTCTCTCCTGGAAATCGGTCTCGGGATGACATATCGGTACAAAATGTACCATACATTTTGTACTTTGTTTGGTTGTGGTAGAGCTTATTTCAAGTCCGCCTGGCTAGCTACCACCATCTAACCTAAGTCTGATGCCATAACAATAATTTAATGTTAGTATGGCAAACAAATGAAACAATCTGCAATTCCATGTGTGACGCAACGCTTGAAAGCTTCATAACTACTTTAGGCTAGGCGTATGCTGAGAAGAGAATGTCTATTCACTGCAAAGAAGAGTCCTCTGAACTTGACTCCTACTTTCCGAGGTGTAACTATACCTGTCACCGACAATCTCGATCTCCTTGGCATAAAGTTGACTTCCGATCTCAACTTTGGTGACACAATCGAGTCGAAGGCTCAAACTGCGGCCAAAAAACTAGGCATCTTGAACAAGGTTAAGCGATATTTCACGCCGGGACAGCTTCTAACTCTTTACAAAGCGCAAGTCCGGTCGTGCATGGAATATTGCTGCCACCTGTGGGATGGGTCCGCAAAGTACCAGCTAGCCGCACTCGACTCGGTTGAACGCAGAGCCAGAAAACTCATAGGGGATAGTGCGCTATTAAAAACCACGCTTCACAGTCTTTCCCACCGCCGTGAAGTGGCTTGTCTGGCGGTGTTCTACAGACTATATTTCGGGGAGTGTGCTCTTGAGCTGCATGAGCTCATTCCGCCATCCCCGTTCTACCATCGGACATCCAGACGCACGGCGGGGTTTCACCCCTATTTGGTTGACATTCCATGCATGCGAACGAAGCGTTTTTCATCTTCCTTCTTAATGCGCACAGCCAAGGAGTGGAATTCCCTGCCTGCGTCTGTATTCCCGAAAGAATATAACCCAGCGATATTTAAGGCACGAGTGAATAGGCTTCTTCTGGGCAAGCTCGCTTCATCTTCGGCCTCTTCTTAGCCTTATGGTTCTCGAATGTGGCCAAGAGTAAGCCCATTTAATGTAAAAAAAAAAAAAAAAAAGGAGGCGACGCAGCACAGCACAGTACAGCACAGTGCAGGGCAGGGCAGGGCAGTTGAGGCAGACATGTACCCCCTCCGCATGCTGCGACGCAACTGACATTCGCATCCTAGCTAATACAAGCAATAGACGTCAACGAACGACGAATTGTCTCGACGTGAACGCGTCGCGCAGAATTCTGTGCCGGCACTACAACAAGACGCAGAGCAGGACAGACACATGTCTGCGTCGCATGTACCTGCTCCGCAGCGTACGTAGTTCAATGACGTTCCATGCTTTACAAAATCTGCTCTGCTCTGCCCTGCGTGGACCTGCGTCACCTGTGTCTCAGCATACGCCTAGCCAATAGTGTAGGTTCTTGAAGGATTAACAAATTTCCTTTTTATTTACTTAATACTTATACAAGTATTAAATTGACCAGATTTCAGGTGAAATATTAAAAATAAAGATATAAGAGAGTTTATACAGCACACTAGCACCGCCATTTGAAAAAAATATAGTGCTTAAATAAAGACGAAATTGTGAATTGTGTTCTTATAGTGCACTCTAAAGAAGATTTGTGGTACCTACTTTTTATGACTTAAATTTTTTTTCTAGCCTGTTGTTTAGTAGGTATGATTGCCGCAGCAGCATGAAGGTCGCAGCTAGGGCATGCATTCCGAGATTCCGGAATCTCGTAACTCCGGAATCTCGGACAGATTTTTCCGATATTTCAATACCGGAATTGAGAGACCCAATATCGTAATTCCGATATTGATAAACATCACAAAATGTAATTTTTTCTATAATTTTGCTTAGCGAACGCGTCCATTTACACTTATTTCACACTGGTACTCCTTCATCCGCGTCAACGGCGACGGTTACACGCATGGTAAATACTTTGATCAATCGCCACAGAGCACATTTTAACTATGGAAAGTAAAATATTGAACATTCCATACAAATTACTTGCCATGGTTAAAATTTACTATATGGCGATGGATTACAATATTTATATTTACCATGCGTGTAGCCGTCACCTCCCACACGTCCCCATATCGGTACAGAGTCAGATAGTTACAGATTTATGTATGATTTACATCAACTGGCGAACATCGGTGCCCATTTTACCTCTGCCAAAGAAAATTAAAGCTACAGCTACGGTTAATTTCATATTTGCATGAAAAATGAACCCACCCAGTGCGAAGCACGACATTACAGTACCTTGCTACCAGATTAAGCTAGTTCGTTGTCACCTACTTGCCATTTATTTATCATCCTTATATGGCCACCTTGTCGAGGGCTGAGCCGACCCATGAAGACTCATCCTGCGCTGGGTCGCCATTCCAGAACTTTTCCTGTCCCATTGCCGTCGGTTCTTCCCGCTATGTGTGATATGTGTCCCGCCCACTGCCACTTTAGCTGAGCAATCCTTCGAGAGATCTCGGTTAATTTAGTTCTCCTACAGACCTTTTCTTTTTTTATTCGATCACGCAGGGAAACACTGAGCGTGGCTCCCTCCGTTGCACGCTGGGTACCTGGGTGATCTTGAGCCTTCTAGACCCATAGTTAGCGCCAACGTTTCACTGCCGCAAGTCATCACTGGCAACACACACTGGTCAAAGACTTTCGTTTTAAGAGACAGTTAAGTTGGACGAGATTATTTTTCGAAGCTTCCCGAGTGCTGCAAATCCGAGTTGTAGTCAACGACGATTGCGAAAGATCTCTTCCATGAACCGGGATGTCGCTGTCTAAGGTCAGATACACGTAATGGTCAACAACTTCGAGTGTAAGTAGTAGGTATTTTACCACCCATCCACCTTTGAGTGAGGCTATTGAGAATCATGGTGAAGCCCTTGCCGTCTCTCTAGACATCTCCAAAGCCTTCGACAGGGTCTGGCATGATAGCCTTTTAAGTAAGCTTCCAGGATATGGAATCTCTGAGAACCTTTGCATTTGGATCTCTGATTTTCTTAAGGAACGATCTATCCGTGTCGTGTTAGAAGGGTGCACGTCCGATCAGCAGGCGATTTATGCCAGTGTTCCTCAAGGATCAGATTGTTACTACATATAAACGACCTGCTAACGACCGTAACCTTTGCAGACGAAAGCACAATAACGGACAGATATCCTTCAAATGCAAGGGCCAACAGAGAAGAAATAGAGTCTTGTCGAGAGAATTTAGTCAAACGTTTGAACCTAGCACTTCAGGATGTCTCAGACTGGAGCGATGCCAATCTTCTTAGGATCAATGCGACAAAAACACAAGCGTGTCTCTTCTCTGCAAAACAGAGTGCATTCAATCATTCTCCGACTTTCCGTGGAGCATTCGTACCAGTGACCGATCAGCTACAACTCTTTGGCATGACAATTTCATCTAATTTGAACTTCGGCGAATTATGAATATATAGAGTCCCTAGCTGGAACTGCTGCGAAAATGCTTGGAATCCTCTCAAATGTTAAGCGTTACTTCTCCCCGCATCAACTGCTTTAACTTTACAAAGCGCAAATCAGACCGGTCATGGAGTACTGCAGTTACCTTTGGGACGGATCAGCCAAATACCAGCTTGCCGCTCTG
Source organism: Agriphila geniculea (assembly GCA_943789525.1). Classification (NCBI taxonomy): domain Eukaryota; kingdom Metazoa; phylum Arthropoda; class Insecta; order Lepidoptera; family Crambidae; genus Agriphila; species Agriphila geniculea. The sequence goes on along the minus strand of OX038891.1, from coordinate 22,891,721 downwards.
GACTCAGTCAAAAATCGGGCTAGGCGTCTTATTGGAGACCCCGAACTCATGAATGCCAAACTAAGTAGCCTCGACCACCGCCGTAGAATAGCTTGTTTGTCGGTATTTTACAAGATGCACTTCGGAGAGTGTGCGAAGGAGTTACACGAATTAATTCCTCCAGTCTCATTCCACCATCGAAGCACTAGACGCAGATTAGCGTACCACCCTTATGTTGTTAATATTCCAACCATCCGCACAAATAATTTACTAACTCTTTTATAATGCGAACAGCTAAGGAGTGGAACAGCCTGCCTGCCGATGTGTTTCCTAATACTTAGTTATAACTTGAGTCTTTTCAAGGCTATTATATTCAAGGTGAATAATAGGCTAAATCTAAGTGAGCATGCTCCATCGTAGTCCGCATCATCACTTAGCAAAAGGTGTGATTGGACATTTGTCCAATGCATTTGCTCACTTATTTTTAATAAAAAAATAGTATTCCTAGCATGAACTGGAACGGGTAGAACAAGGGCGTTCGACATGATTTTCGTCTTATCCATGTTCATCCTAAGTCCCACTCTTTAGGAAGCACTAAAAAGATTTTCAACTCGGGTATTATTGTGTTCAGGTCTTCCAAGGTCTCAACCATAAGAACTACATCATTGGCAAAACACAGGTGTATCGGCTAAACTTAACGTACATGCGTCATTTGCGACCTAATAAGCGTGCGTGTGCACATTCTACAGTTAGGCACTCGCCATTAATGTTAATGCTGAATCCTTTGTCAGTTTTATGAATTGCTATCAGTGTTTCTCGATTATTTGCTATAAGAACGCGAAAGGGACGCATTGATAAATCATTCAGAAGACTGACAAGAGATTTAAACGTCATATTTTCCCAGAAATAAAACATTAACAAAAAAAATCCAATACCGGAACTAGTATCGGAATTCCGATATTGGGTCTCAATATCGGAACTCAGTTCCGGAATTGATAACCTTCCGATATTGCATGCCCTAGTCGCAGCAGTGTCGCGACGCTTCTCCGCTCACATGAAATTGAGCCTTTCAAACGTAACATTAGGGTCATAGATATGATTAGGGTTCAATTTGGAGCACACAGCAGCAGTGCTGCCGACATCGGAATCATACCTTAATGGAGTTTTATTGCTAAATCACAAAGTCATTTTAATTTTAAAATTCAAAGTGCATACTAAAATGTATCAAAAAACCAGCCAAGTGCGAGTCAGACTCACGCACGAAGGGTTCCGTACCAAAAAACGGCAAAAAAAATGTTTGTTGTATGGGAGCCCCCCTTAAATATATTAATTTTATTGTGTATTTAAATTGTTAGAGCTGTCAAATTAATATTTCTTGTAACATGTGGGTAATCAAATAATAAATCAGTTATGCTTTGATCTTAAGTGGTGTTGTATCTTTTAAATTTAATTCTGTTTTTAGTATTTGTTGTTATAGCAGCAACAAAAATACATCATCTGTGAAAATTTCAACTGTCTACCTGTTATCGTTATTAATATTGAGCAAAAAACAGCAAAAAAATCACGCTTGTTGTATGGGAGCCCCCCTTAAATATTTATTTTATTCTGTTTTTATTAGTATTTGTTGTTATAGCAGCAATAGAAATACATCATCTGTGAAAATTTCAACTTTCTAGCTATCACGATTCATGAGATACAGCCTGGTGACAGACAGACAGCGGAGTCTTAGTAATAGGGTCCCGTTTTTACCCTTTGGGTAGGGAACCCTAAAAACTAGAGGAAACAATTAATAACATTATAAAATCACAAAAAAAAATTGTTATTCTATTTCTAATAGATCGAGTCAAGGGCAGAGAGTGGAAAAAACAGCTTTATAAAGATATTTACTTAGAATAATAACAACCTACAAAGATAGTTCTACAAAGTGCACTGTCAAACATGAGGCAAATAAAAATTACTGTTTTCAAATTTTTCTCTTTTATAGATTACGTTACCCAATCCTACCTTTAAGAACAAAGTTACAATATCCCTATTATTGTATTTTAGCTATGATTAGGTAACATATGAAGGAAATAAATCTGAAAACTGAGCCATTTTGGCTTTTTTTTGCCTAGATTTACATACAAGGACTCGGTGTTTTTATATTCTTAGGATCTTTATATCTTAGACAAGTTTAGCGGAGTGGTGTGGTTGCGAACTCCGCCAAATTAAATAGTCTGTACTGGTACTTAGCTGTAGGGCTGTAGTAGGTAGCTGGCGTAAATAATCCAATAGCATATGTACAGATCACAGTTTATTGGGTACACGAGCACAGAAGAAACAGAAGGAGAACAGAGCACAGCAGAGAAGGTAACAAGCACAGGAAAGTATAGCACAAGCAAACATAAACAACAGGCTAGGTATTGGCGCGAATCGTAAACAAAAGGCGGAGCAAACTGTCGTGCGTCTCACGTCGAGCTTAGGTTACGACTGGTATGGGAACAATGCGCGGCGGCACGCTGGCTGCGCGTGCACACCGGTTTCGAGAACAATGAGCCGCTACTCGATTGCACATTTCCATTCTACCGGGCGGCCAGCCGATACGTGACGGATAAATGTCGAATGAATGACGGATGACATAATAAATTATATTTGTGAATGTATTGTGCTTGTGATTTGTGATCAATGTAATAAATATAAAAGTTATGTAAATAATATTTTGTACATATGTAAATAAATATATTTAAAGTTTTATATTAAATATAGATTGTGTGTTAATATATATTATATAATATTTTGTGAATTACAAAATAATTATATAATATAGATAGTGGGTGAATCCCCACACAAGCAAATCCTCGGACTGAATCCTTAATGATGATAATTATTGCCTAATGCAGTAAAAAATTAAAAAGAAGTTGTAATTTTTCACCTTTTCTTTGAATTAGAAAGTAAAAAGAATGTGTTAGTAGCTTTACTTGTAGATTTCAAAAAATTAAAAATATTGGATAAGAGAATGACTTTCCGACCAAAAATTCCTAAATTTAGACCTTAGTAAGATATTGCGAAACAAAAATAGCGGGCTTGTGACATCGCACACGCATTGCGACATCCATACATATACCATAGCCATACATTCACCACAACAATGCCATTTTTAAGGACAGAGTTACAATCAAAATACTTTAGCAGTTTCATCCTCAGATACTATACCTGGTGGAGCAAACGGCCTGGGAAGTTGTCCTCGTCCGGCGAAAGGTCCATGTTCAACAGTTTCTATCACAATACACAGGAAAATAATACATTTCCGGACACAACAATCGGTGAAGCGTTGCGACAGATTTAAACACCGTAAAACTCAGTTAAACTCTCTTGAAGTCATTGGAAAAGTTTCAAACTATAACGTTATATAGGAACTAACATTTTTGGCCACATGGTTTGCCCTATGCTATGGAAGGTGTTTAGCAAACTTAATTTGATTTATTTGATAAAACTATCGATTCGAAACACTCTTTGATGTTTTTTGAAATGACAGATCAATGACAATGACAGTGACAGATGACAGACAAACCCAAAGTATTACGTTCCATTTTCGTGAAATGAAACGTTTTTGTCGTTTTTGTTCACACGGTATTAGTGAGGGTAGATAAAAAAAAATCATTTTCTGCTTTACTTGCAGTACTTTAACAGCGAAATAAACTTAAAATTGTACCAAAATGTCGCGTAACCTCCATGAAGAATGGGAACAGAGGAAAACATATTTAATTAGGAGCTTATTTCAGGAAATTCCGTGTATGTATCACATTCACACCTTCTCTTTTCTTTAATGTGCTGTTTCAAAGAACTTTAGAGCTTTTGTCTTAATTTACAGTGACATTTAAAAAATAAAAATAGTAACTATCCGCCTCACTAGATGTGTTGATACTTTTAGAAGCATAAAAATAGTAACTATTTGATTCTCTAGCTAGATGGTATTGATACTCTTCGAAGCTTAGTAAAAAAATCACGTTGACACCCATTTTTATCAACGCCATCTATCAAGCCTACAGTTTTTTCTCATTGTGGAAAACCCTCAACGTGTCCACGTGAAGCGGCACCAGGTGGGTAGGTGGCGAGTGCATTCTTTATTCATGGCCTGCTGTGTATTAACGAGTCAAGTGTGCAATGAAAGAAGTTTTCACTCGCCATGCTACTACCGCAGCCATGCCATTTGCCCCCCGGGCATGCCTGGCCACTCTGGCCAGGCGGTTAGGCAAATCAAAAAACGTCCCATTATGTGATTCTGTGTGTATGTGAGTAAGTACCTATCTCAAATGTTTATCCGTCATCTCCTCCTATACCCCCTTCTTTTTCTTTCTTTCCTCTGTCCTCTTATTTTCTACCCTTCAATCGTTCTCCTTCTCTATACCCCTTTCCCTTAACCCAGATGCGGCACTGGAGGACAACAGGCCTCACCAAGGGAGGAGCCCTAAGGTGCCGCATACCCATATCCACTTTCATACCCCCATCTTCCAATGGGGAATGTCCGAAAAAAATAAAAATGGCTTAATATTTTTTTATAGGTAGGAATAAGCTCCCTTAGTTTTAGAAAAAAGTTTCAGAATTTTCGGTTACGTCAAACTTTTTTAATAAATTAAAGTCTCTTCGACGTCACAAATGTACGAAAGTAACAGCAGAATGGCGATTATACCTTTGCCACCACCTGCCACAACCACAGCAAGTACTAAACAAAAAAAGTTTTGACATTTTGTGTTGAAACTTTCTTTTTAGAGAATTACGGTAAAATATGCCAACGACGAAAACTAAAATAGTTTTACTGTGTATATAATCAATCCAGTCACTTTTCAAAGTAATCTAGATCAAAAGAATTATTCTTTTGTTCTGTTTCATGTCAAAAAAAAATCGTTGCAAATTTTTGAAAACGCATAAATTCACAAAGACAGAACAAAATCACTTAGTAAATATAAAGATTAGATAGAATACTTACTGTTATTAGGTAATCCAAACACAAACTCACTAAACTCACGTAATTCGATATGTATTTCACAAGAATCTGTAAAGTAGTGCGTCACAGTCAGCGAGAATGAAACACTGATTATGAGTAAAAAATCTCGCCGGACTCGATCGGCACGATCAACCAATCCACACGCTCAATATGGACCATTCATACGTCATTGGAAAGGAAATTTTATAACGTAGTAAGTCGCAAAACATTGCATTCAAATCCGAGCCATAGTTTATTCACAATAAGGCAAAATATTTCCTGCGCTCCCCGAGTGCCTCTAGGCAACGGCGGTGCTTGACGGAATGCGATCGCCCCGTTGCCTCTGGGCAACGGCGGGGCGTTAGAGGATAGCATGTTGTGGTCTTGTGGTTATGACAGGTGGTGGCAAAGGTATAATCTCCATTCTGCTGTTACTTTCGTATATTTGTGAAGTCGAAGTGACTTTATTTTTTATTTTTATTTATACGCAACCGAAAATTCTGAATTTTTTTTCCATTACTAAAGGAGCTCATTCCTACCTATAAAAAAATATTCATCCAATTTTTTTTTCGGACATTCCCCATTTCCCCTCTCCTTTTAAACCCTTTTGGGTCCCTCTTTCTTTTCAAATGAGTGAGAAAAAAAAGCTCAAATGTTTAAATCCCAAGTTGTTGATTTTTACAGTATTGTCACCGGTGCCAGAAAATGATGAATCCAGACAATCCTCGAGGTCACCAGTTCCAGAACCACCAGAAGATGTTGCACCAGTAAGACCTGAAAGTCCACTTCCTCCACTTATAATAGAGAGGATGCCCAACCGGCATGATGATCCTCCTGAGTTTTACGTAGAATTGGAAAAGAAGATTAAAAAGATTTACAAAAAAATATTCTTTGGTAAAGAAGATAATTGGGATGAAGAGCTTCTGAACAGCGATGACTTGGAAGGTAGTTTCAACGATATAGAGATGGAAAAAGATGATCAAGGTGCGGAACCAACAACTACTAGTATCCCATATGAACGTGACCATAGTGATTACGTAACAGCTCACGAAGAAATAATTACAAGACATAGCACATCTCAAAGTGAAAGTACCAGTAAATCACCATCTCACAAAGATTCTGACGTAAATAATGATTATTTGCGTTACGGTGAAGGTGATGCAGCAATCGCTGAAAAGTCTGATGACACATCAAGTACCGTGAATGATGATATTGGTGACACCCAAATAACAGCGGAAGTTGTGGTTCATGAAGCTAACAAAGCTATTGAAGAAGAAACAATTACAAGTCATAGCACATCTCGAAGTGAAAGTACCAGTAAATCACTATCTCACAAAGATTCTGACGTAAATAATGATTATTTGCGTTACGGTGAAGGTGATGCAGCAATCGCTGAAAAGTCTGATGACACATCAAGTACCGTGAATGATGATATTGGTGACACCCAAATAACAGCGGAAGTTGTGGTTCATGAAGCTAACAAAGCTATTGAAGAAGAAACAATTACAAGTCATAGCACATCTCGAAGTGAAAGTACCAGTAAATCACTATCTCACAAAGATTCTGACGTAAATAATGATTATTTGCATTACGGTGAAGGTGATGCAGCAATCGCTGAAAAGACTGATGACACATCAAGTACCGTGAATGGTGATATTGTTAACACGCAAATAACAGCGGAAGTTGCGGTTCATGAAGCTAACAGAGCTATTGAAGTAGAAGAACATATTGAAGATGTGCAAGTACGCCATGAAGACTTGAATAAATGCACCAGTCCAATAATAATGTTGAAAACGAAACTCATCCAAGTTCAAATACAGGAACTTCATCAAGATACTGAGAATGTTTCGAGTCATAACAAGTCAGGTAAGTATAGGTACAACAAATTACAGAGTTATCAGAGTTTTCTACATAATTAGATCAATCACTGTGCCTCGATGTGCCTACCTATACCTCCCCCATCTACGCCTAACCTTATATCCCGATGTTGATCTGTCACGAACTTGATTGAATTGAACCCCTCTGTAAACATTGTTTCAGATGCGGAACAGGAAGATGAGGAAGTATCTCAAGATGAAAGCTGTAGTTATGAAACCGATCTCAATGTATCTCACAGATCTGTTGAGTTAATAAGAAGACAAGAAATTATTTCCCCTTCCCTAGGATCCCTGCAATATGAACTCGACGAAACAACAACGTCTGAGAAATCAAGAGGCACTGAAATCACTGGATTTAAGAGGAAAACTTCTTTTGCACTACACGAAGAAGAAGATTTCTGGGTTCAACACGATGCTGCAAAAGAATTCTCACTTTCTGAAGAAATAGCCCACGATTTTCACAACTTATCCACTGTTATGTCTCCTATTCCAAATTTTTATTTTAACCGATCTTCAACCACCTCGGAGTATGCAAATGACGCGGCCTCACGATCAACTGGTGGTAATAATATCCCCATGGCAAAAAGAAGTAAATACGAACATGTTGGCATACAAACGTCAACAATAGAAGAAGACAATGAAACTGTAAATTGGGATAGTTTGAAGAGCAATTTTTTTGTTGGCACGCCTAAGATTTTTAAACTTTGTTCGTGTCACGATCATAAATGCGCATGGCATTGAAGAATCTTTCATGTAATAATATAATCAGAATGATTTTTTCCTTTTTCCTTTATATTTTTTTAATTTTGATTTTGACGTTGACAGATATCAGATGAGAGATGACAGCTGTCAGCTGATATTTTTTAGGTTATTTATGTTGTGATTATAGGTGATTGATTACGTTTCACGATTTTTGTAAAAAAATAGTTTTTGTGATTCTGAAATCTAAAATATATTTAAAAATGCCACCATTAGAAGGTTCATCTAAGGAATTAGACGAGAAACATGAAGAGAAAATAGTGAAATTTGTTTCAGACGTGAGAAATGGGTAAGTAGTAATTACATGGAAACCCTAACATTCAATCCTCAGTCGATGAAACTTTGCAGGGATAGCATGCAGTATATATATATATATATATATATATATATATATATATATATATATATATATATATATATATATATATATATATATAATACAATATAATAGTACTATGTACAAATTTCCAAAAACAAAAAAAAACTATTTGGATAATTTAAAAAATATGTTTCATTTATGTTATGATAGGTACTTTATCAGGTTCTACTTTTCATTAGTTGGCCTCGAATATAGAGGTGGGGGTGAGGGGGGAGGGAGGAGGGGTTCTCTTACCCCCCCTCTTAAAATTTGGGAGTAAGGAAATGGATACTTTGTTTAGAATGAATTTTCAATTTCGCACAAAAACGTAATGATAACAGCCAAATAACTGTTATACTTTGGCAATTAAAGGAGGGGGAGGGGGAAGGGAAACAACTCCCTTCTCCAATCCCCATCTGCCGGTGATACATAGTTTTCGAGAAATAATTTTTTGCGTAAACATAACCTCTATACAAAAAATATGGAAATTAAGCAAGGGAGGCTAAAAAAAGGTGGGGAAAAAAGAGGGGATGGACGTACAAAATTTCGCACATTAAAAAAGTCCGTTTCTGGCACTTCGCCGGCCGCTGCCACGGCACGCTCGCTTCGCTCGTGCTGGGTTCATGTCATCCTAACATGCTTGTCGCTACGCTCCTCACACCTATCACGTGGCCTGCTGTCTTTGGTCACCATCGCAACAATTTAGCAGTGCTACCAACCTACTGCCCCGCCATTAAACGTCAAAAATGACAACACTGGTCTAAAATTAGACATTTTTAACCTTAAAATTCTCAATTTTCAGAAATTTATTTCTCGCTAATTATTTCGTTCCTAACCATAACATTTGGTATGCATGTTCCAAATCATTAGTTCTTTATATAAAAAAAATATGAACTCAAAACTGGATGCCAACTAATGGAAAGAAGAGCCGAAATAAACCATATCATGAAATAAACCACAAAGTTTTAGAAACACTTTACAATGCGATTAATTTAACAATGTACAACAGAAGTTACTAACTTCAGAGCGCTTACAGTATAAAATGATTTATTTTAATCTGTGAAATTTATTCTTTGCCATTCATTCTCGAGTGAAGTTGCAGTGGATCGTGTCTATTGTCAATTTAAACGCATTGCACTTAATCAATAATTTATTTTCTTAAGAGGCTATTCATTTATTTAAGATATTTGGGTTGTTAACAATGAGGAAGGCAACTGTCAAAATGGCGCTGCATACGCTTGTTCCACGAGAACTATGAAAACAAAGGACTTTTACTTAACAAAATCGTTTTTTTAAGTAAAAGTTAGGAAAATTTGATAAATTCTGTAAGAATAAAAATATCTTATGTCCATCAGCCATTTTTGATGTCCCCACTGCTGGGGCACAGGCCTTCCTTATGGGTGGATAAGGAGGAATGGCCATAACCCACCATGCGGGCCCAATGCGGATTGGTGGGTATTAAAGACTGCAAATGCAGCCGGGACCAACGGCTTAACGTGCCAGCCGAAGCACGGAGGAGTTCGCGATAGTAAATTTTTGGTCACCCATCCCATGACCGACCCTTGCGAATGTTGCTAAAAAAAAACATCAAATTCCGGCATTCGCTTTGTAGAATAGTCTTTTATATCCATTTTGGGTCAATGGGTATTTTTCGGTAAAAAAAACCACAAAATAAATACTTATTTTCCCATACATTTTGTACTGAACGTCTACTGTCGTACGCAGCGACACCTACAATTAGCTTTGCGTTGCCTTGCCATCCCCATTTAAAACTACTTAAATTACTACATGACATTTGCTTAGATTTTCAGTAAGTTTAAGGCTAAGTCAAACTGTCTTTATGTTCTTCTAGTTTGATATTTATTTCTCAATAAAATTATAAATTTCGTCATATTTTAAATTTTTTAGGGACTTCAATTTGGTGAGAATTTTCAACCTGGGTACTTATTATCTAATTTCAAAATCTATCACAATGCTTTCATGTGATACATTGATGCTTCTTTTTGGCACAAATACTCACCAAAGAAATGCATTTATGTGTCACACCCATCTGTCAAATGAAAGTGATTGTGATCGATTTTGAAAATTAGACAATAAGTAGGTACCCTGTTTGTAATATAGAAACCATTTTATTGTAGACTGGTAGAAAAATAAAAAAATCTGCTTCTTTTACCGTTTCAACAGCATTTGGTGAGCCATTTTGGCAACATGACTTTTCCGAAGTAATAAAGCTTGCTGAATTCGGTTCTGAATGTTGCAAAGCCCAATTTTGGCCCTTTGGCTCAAAATTCAAGATGGCGACCAAAATGGAGATTAAAACTTATTAGAACTCGATTCTGGTCGTGTGAGGTGTCCTGGCATAGGTTTTGGGGGTCGCTCTCCTCCAGCCACATCTCATACTTCCGGTACCCGGACGGATTTCCGGTAAGTAAGTAAGTAAGTAATCGTCTATTTGCGTGAATACGGTTATCAAAATTGAGTTTAGCTGCCCCCAAAACCTATGCCACGACACCACACACAACCAGAATCGTAGTTCTAATAAGTTCTAATCTCCATTTTGGTTGCCATCTTGAATTTTGAGCAAAGGAACCAAAATTGAGCTTGGTGTTGCTGTGTTCAGAACCGAATTCAGCAGGCTTTTTTACTTCGGAAAAGTCATGTTGCCAAAATGGCTCGCAAAATGCCATTGAACTTGAAAATTTTAATATGAACTACCAATCTATTGTACTAAAAGTATAAACCCAAAGGAAGATTCATAAATCAAATGTATGGCAAAGAGAAAATTTTACAGATACCTATGTCATTTTGTACCACAAGCGCCCTCAAGTTAGCCACTTTAGTAGTACATTGTTAAATTAATAGCATTGTACTGTTTATTCATTAATTCCTTGAAGCCGACCCAGCCGCATGAGGCCGGCTCAAAATAGCTTAAGCCGTTCCGTCAACGCCAGCCGGCCGTATGAGGCCGGCAACTTTTCACGTGTTCTTCTTTTGTCTCTATTCTTCTCTGGTGCTAATTATTTTTAGGGGGGTATATGCAGATGGATTAATGTGACCTTTTTGTGCCTTTGTTGTAATACAATACACATCTGCAAGTGTGATTGTTTTCAGGAAGATCGAGGGTTCCAACAACCTCGCTCTAACTACACTTTCCCTGCTGGAGCAGATTATAAGTGAATGTGAAAATGCTACTGCGCTGTAAGTCTCTTTAAATTATTTCTAATACTTAGTTTAAAATATGACAGAGTGTCATATTACTAAACAAACTTTCTGGTTATTCTAAGTATAAACTTATTCTTCATTAGTGCTCGTGCAAGCACTCATGGTGAAGCTTGACAGACTGATTGTAGTCGATTATGTTTGTTAAGCAACGCTCAGTCCAGCCAGGTGTCCCATGGGTGACTGTTAAGTGGCATTACAACTGAGTTAAACTGTTGGTCCCGGCTGTTGTCATCTGATAACAGTTGTCAAACTGAGTTAGACGCCTTACAGGTGGCTTGATAAACTCTCACACCAGAGGTAGCCACTAATCCTTATATGATAAGAAAGAAAGAACCCTTTGTGTCCCTAAACATTCCCTATGCTCATTCTGACAGTGAGCTAAGCGGCCAAGTGCGCGAGGTAGGTCGCCGCATATGCAGCGCTCTGCCGCAGGAGCTGGTCGCCCACAACATGGTGCGCCGCGTGCTGCGCGCCATCAGGGACGAGCACCGAGCCGTGGCGCTGCAGGTTGGTGCAGTACCTATGTATGATACTGCTAAAAAAATATATAAAAAAAAATGCTGCAAGAATGTCTTCATTGTAGATAGTTGGCAAGATTGTTAAGACTATTATCACATACCAACATATACTCACGCCTGTTTCCCATGGGGGTAGGCAGAGACTATGGATCGCCACCTACTACGATCCTTGCACACTTCTTTCGCTTCATTCATTCACATTCCTCAATCTTTTCATACATGGCCTGCAGTTTATGTCACTGCGTACACCAGCCTTTTTTATTAAAACCTCTATTTGGTCCGCGTAGGTTTTTCTGGGACGCCCTTGCGCAATCGTTCCTTCCACATTCACACAATATATCTCTTTCGTGATTCGCCTTTCATTCATCCTTTCTAAGTGACTAAACCACCGGAGCATTCCTTTCTCAATTCTTGTCACTATATCATCTTTCAGACCACACCTTTCACGAATCACATCATTGCTTACTCTATCACTCAATTTGACTCCACATATTTTTCTCAACGATCACATCTCTACCGCATTTATTCTGCTTTCATTCTTCTTCTGCCATACCCAAGAATCACTTCCATACATCAGTGTAGGCACCAGCACTCCGTTATGAATAGCCATTCACGCCTTTGCAGGTACGATTTGGCTACTCATAATCGAGTGTATAGCACCATTCACGGCTCGTCTTTCCTTTAGTTGACGTGGAGTTTAGAGTTCATATTTTTTTTGTGTAAAGAACTCATAATTTAGAACACGAATACGAAATATTAAGGTGCGGAAACAAATAGGACGCGAGAAAAAAAATTCTAAAAATTTAGATTTTCTAGGTTAAAATGTCTAATTTTAGGCCAATGTCGTCATTTTTGACGTTTGATGGCGGCGCACTATGTTGGTAGCACTGCTAAATTGTTGCGATGGTGACCAAAGACTGCAGGTCACATGATAGGTGCGAGGAGCGTAGCGACGAGCATGTTAGGTGTACATGAACCCAGCGCGCAAGCCGAGCGAGCGAAGCGAGCGTGCCGCGGCAGCGGCCGGCGAAGCGCCAGAAACGACTTTTTTTACGTGCGAAATTTTGTACGTACGTCCCCTCCCCTCTCCCCACCTCTTTTTAGCCTCCCCTGCTTAATTTCCATATTTTTTGTTTTGAGGTTATGTTTACACAAAAATTTATTTCTCGAAAACTACGCGTCGCCGGCAGATGGGGATTGGAGGAGGGAGTTGTTTCAACTTGTTTCCCTTCTCCTCCCCCTCCCCTCCTTTAATTGCTGAAAAATAACAGTAATTTGGCTGTTATCATTCCTTTTTTTGCAACATTAAAAATTCATTTAAAAAAAAAGTATGCATTTCCGCACTCCCAAATTTTAAGGGGGGATTAGGAAGGACCCCCCCTCCCCCCTACCACCCCACCCACCCTTAAATTCCACGTCAACTAATGGAAAGTCGTACCCCATTCACCGCATTTCCTTTCTTCACTCGTCTTTCTATGTCTTCCTCACTCTTTCCGTCCCTTGTGAACAAACTCCCCAAGTATACAAACTCACGGACTTGTTCCACTTTTGCGCCGCCTATCATTACCGTATAGTCAGTCATTTCTTCACCTCTCTCAAACACCATCACTTTCGTCTTAGATACATTCACTTTTATCCCTTTTCTCACAAAATTATCATTCATAACAGACATCATTTTCTGCAACTCTTGCGCAGAAGACGCAAGTATAACTTGGTCGCCAGCGTAGAGAAGGCACTTGATTTGTGTCCCATTCATGATAACTCTACAGTCACGTTCTTTCAGGCCTTTCATACAACTGTCCAAAACAGATTAAGCCATATGGTGACGCAACACATCCCTGTCTGACACCCCTAGAGATGCCAAACCAGTCAGTGTATACGACGCCGTCAATCTTGACGCATGCACGGGAATCCTCATAGATCACAGAATAGATAATAGTACTAGCGTATGTACAGAAGTTGCATTCCGCAAAATAAATAGCGACTCTTGCTCCGACACAGTACAGTAAAAAAAAATATACACAACGCGAAAAGAAGCGACACTTACGTATGTGTGTCGTAAAAGTGCTCGCGGCTGTGTGTGAGTGATGCAGATGAGCGCGGGGATGCCGCGGAGCCATCGGGGCGAGGAATCAACTCCGCGGAGTCGTGCGAGACGAGAACGACATACACAAAACCACAAAATAGAGAGAGACAAGACTGTCCCCGACGCAGCTCAAAGTCGCCGGCACACACATACAGGGGAGTGTCGCCGCTGTGATAAAGTGCAATTCATGTCGCACAGCAATGTGCGCTTTTATAATTCTCGACGGCCCGGCACGGCACGGCCCGGCTCGGCACGGCAGCGGCGACGCCGAAAGACGCTTTTATAATTTCTGCCGTTGCCGGCCGTTGGATGTTCAACACAGAACACTCATAGCGAAGAAGTTACTATTTGTACATTGTACAGTAGTGTCGTGGTACCTACTTTTTACTTTAGAATAATATAAAGAATAAAAGTTGACCTTCTCTCTCTAGATATTTGTTATCTTTATAATTATTTCATAAAATAATAGTTTACCAATTATACATCGTGTAACAGAAAGGAGGTATCAACTCGAAAGGAAGTCAATGTACTCGTGAATCTGAACACTTCCAACAGAAAAAGATTTCAAATCGAAAATACAATTTTGGACTCTCCATAGAAAATTTGAATTTGCCGCCAACATTTTATATAGGGAGGGACATTCAAAAAATTTTTTTTTTTCTGTTGGAAGTTTCACGAGTACATTGACCTCCTCTCGGGCTGATACCCCCTTTTTGTTACACGTTGTTTAATGATTATATTACAATGTAGGTAGGTAGTAGGTACTTACTTAAATGATAAATAAATCTTTTAAAAATCAAAGAATATATTATATGTAGCTGGTTTTCATTACGTACCTACTTACCAAGATAGGTAGGCATCTACACAACACATTATTTAATTAAGTAGGTAACTACCTACTTAAGTAATATCTAGGTAATTATTTATTGAGATAGGTAACAATATTTAACTTTGGTAAGCCCCTATTAACGGTGTTTCCACCGCTGTAAGTACCTAGATATCTTTCCGATCAGTATCGAAATAACTGTTTGTCGGAATATTACCTATTTGTTGATTTTGATGTTGTTTGTTTCCACAATCATACATAGGTACATGGCATACCAACAACAACACATTAACGATATTACGCTAATATACTGGTTGTGCCCTTTATACACGCTGTATATTCTTTGCTCTGGACTCACACTCACACATATGAATCCTTGTAGCTACGCACTACATCGTAAAAGTTCGACGGCAGCGTAGGATTTGGCCGGCCCGGCACGGTTTGCCGGTGCCGTTGAGGAAATATAAAAGCGTCTCCATATGATTCCATACATTTCACTTCCCTGTTGTGCCGTTGGACGGCTGCCGGGCGGTGCCGTGCCGGGCCGTTGAGAATTATAAAAGTGCACAATCCCTTCCCTGCATTATAATCACTTAGTAGTTGCCTCTCTTTTTATCGCATAGCTCTTATCTTTTCTGACGTATGAAATTGGTTCTAGCTGAGGACGCCGAGCGCTTCATACTCACGCGCAGTACAGAGCCCTGACTCTATTGCTAAGAAAATAAAATCTATTCAAATAGGCTGTCGTAGTAGCACTTTTGAACCACCACCTCCCATGGCCATACCAACCGTATGGTTATTATAGTCATAGACATTATGGTCACTTTTTGGCCTAAAGCTGCATTTTGTGATGGAAGCAAGCCGCTTTGCACAGTGATAGTGGGGGCCAAACTAAGCGATTTCATCCGAGGATAAATGAGATTCACCCCTTAGGAACAGAGATGGCGCCACTTGTTTAAAAAAATCTTTAAAAATTTCTAAAACCTAAACGGATGATCCGATTTTGATGATTAAGGTGTCTATCGACAGACAATTAGTTGTTTTACTATTAAAAAAATAATGAAGTAGCAAAAAATAATAATAAATACCAAAAAACCTTCATTATTGAAGAAAAAAAAATATTTTTTTCAGTATTTATTTAATTTTATAAAAGTAATGTATGAATATGATCCTCTTTTATTTATTCGTATTATTACCCATTTAGTTGCACGTTTAATAAAAAATACCGCATATCAATATCTTGTATAGTTCCAAAGTTATTGAAGAAAACACTACATGGTGCCGGTATATCCCTTAATTCACTGAACAAAAAAAATCTCAAAAGTGATATTTTTTTCTTTACATATGCTTTATTTATGATCTCTATGTATACAGAAAAATAAAATAAAAAATCTATAATATACCAATTTTGAGAAATTATATGTATAATTCGGCGAGTGATCTTTATTCTTAAGTTTCGAAGGTGCTGGTTACCCTAAAAATAAAATAGCAATGAAAAATATCATAATAATAAAATAATAATAAAAGACGCTAAATAACATTTGAACTAAATCTTTATTTTACTTACGTTTTATTTTCGCATTCGCCTTTGCAGGTTTTGCACTGTAAAGTGCAAGGTAGGCCACAGCCTAGGCAGCCACAACGCATTGAGTCACAGTTCAATTTACATCCACAATGGTCAAGGAGGCTTAATTCTGGCCAAATTGCAGTAACCTTCGACCATCGTGGAGTCCATCTATCTTTGACATCTTTCCATCCCC
The DNA here is from genome assembly GCA_943789525.1 of Agriphila geniculea. NCBI lineage: Eukaryota > Metazoa > Arthropoda > Insecta > Lepidoptera > Crambidae > Agriphila > Agriphila geniculea. Next base: position 22,875,373 of record OX038891.1, on the reverse strand, counting down.
AAGAAGATGGACTTTGGATTGATTTATCCATAAGGCATCGAAGGTGCTGGTTGCACCTTCGAAACTCAAGAATAAAGATCACTCGCCAAATTAAACATATAATTTCTCAAAATTGGTATATTATAGATTTTTTATTTTATTTTTCTGTATACATAGAGATCATAAATAAAGCATATGTAAAGAAAAAAATATCACTTATGAGATTTTTTTGTTCAGCGAATTAAGGGATATACCGGCACCATGTAGTGTTTTCTTCAATAACTTTGGAACTATACAAGATATTGATATGCGGTATTTTTTATTAAACGTGCAACTCAATGGGTAATAATACGAATTAATAAAAGAGTACCACATTCATACATTATTTTTATAAAATTAAATAAATACTGAAAAAAAAAATTTTTTTTCTTCAATAATGAAGGTTTTTTGGTATTTATTATTATTTTCTGCTACTTTATTATTTTTTAAATAGTAAAACAACTAATTGTCTGTCGATAGACACCTAAATCATCAAAATCGGATCATCCGTTTAGGTTTTAGAAATTTTTAAAGATTTTTTTAAACAAGTGGCGCCATCTCTGTTCCTAAGGGGTGAATCTCGTTTATCCTCGGATGAAATCGCTTAGTTTGGCCCCCACTATCACTGTGCAAAGTGGCTTGCTTCCATCACAAAATGCAGTTTCCTTTTCATAATTACTATGACTATTATGGCCGAAGCACGAGAGATGCACGCGAAATTTCATCGCGTACAATCCTTGAGTCTACAAATTCTTTTTTCTCTGTTTCTTATGTCCATTGTCCCTGTACCATTTCTCCCCATTCTGGGGAATGGTGTTACTACTCTTCGCTCCAGCGTTCCCTAAGGCTGTGCCATGCGTGCGCAAACTCTCGCAGCCGTCTGTAGTTCGCCTCATTGGAGACGAGATCAGTGTACCAAGCCGGGCCGTGGGTCGACATCTGGATTCCATCTAACAGTCTACTTCTGATGGTGTTGTAGAGCGGGCATAGAGTTGTAACGGAAGCCATCTTAACGGAGGCGGATGCGGAGGCGGAGGTCCACAGTTGGACCTCCGCGGAAGCAGAGTTTAACGGAGGCGGAGGTGAAAAAAAAGAAAAAGATACATGTATCATTTATTGAAAAATTAAATCTACTTACTATTGGTAATCAAAATTTACTTTAAAAATCAAATCTATTTATTGATACTTAATCAAAATTTACAACAGGCAAATTATATTTCACAAAAAACAGTTTTGCGGCCTTGCCACCTTCTATACGATTTTTAGTGGTTCACAAACGGTTGCTCACTTGGTACTGAACTTGCCCCCGTAACATGAACACCGAAACAGGATATTATCTCGTAATATAATGTTTTATCGACCGTCAACTGTCAAAATCCATTGTATATTGACAATGGATTTGGGCTTTTAAATGTGATAAATCGCTATATCATGTCGCGTTTCAGTGGTAATGGTAGGGGGGCTGGCAGCGCAGCGATAAATAAGTGCGGTTTTCTTTGTTATATTCATATAATAAAAAACACGCGTTGCATGAAAAAACGTAAACAAACCTCCGTCAAAACTCCGTTAAAAACTTGCGAAGGCGGAGGTAACACTACTTGCGGATGTTCCGCGGATGCGGAGGTGGAGGCGAGGTTCCGTTACAATTCTAGCGGGCAACACCACAACGCATGGTCCCTATCCTCGTCCTCCTGGCCACACTCGCAGACACTGTCCCTGTATAAATTTAGGTCAGATAGTCGCTTCGTCGCCGTGAGTATTTTCGAGGTAGCGTAGTCCGTAGTAGCGTAGCGTAAGCACTTCTGAACCGTTAGTTTTTTCGTACAGAGCTCTGGTGCTTCGGGATCCGGGGCTGAAGGAGCTGGCGAGAGTTTACAGCGGCTAGTACTGGCGGCCGCCGCGAGGAGAGGCACGCTCGCCGCCGCGCAATCTGACCTGCGCGAGCCATTGAGGGACCATATCGCTGAGGTGATTATATAACACACACACTGTAAGACACGCACACTGTATGACACACACACCATATGACAGACACACACACATACACACACCCACACACACACCATATGACACACATTATATGACACACCACGCTACATATATGTACAGTACACACAACTAACGGTCGCTGCGAGGATAGGAACGCTTCTTGCCGCCGCGCAATCTAACCTGCGCGAGCTATTGAGGGACCATATTGGCTGTCAATCAAAATGGCTGTCAATCAAAAACTTACATAAAAAAATATATTTATTTACTAAACTAGATGCAGAGTCAGTCTCAGTTTTAAATCAGGGCCAAACTTTATTCCCAGTTTATTAGGAGTGTAAACGGTACCGATTGTTTAACCAGGTCCGGGCTGAGATAGAATCTAGCAGTGGCGCAGTGTCGGCGATGGCGGCGGCGCACGTGCACGCCGCGGAGCTGATCCTGACGCACGGCGCCAGCAAACTGGTGGAGAAGTTCCTGCGCGCCGCGCGACGGCACACGCACTACCGGCTGCTACTGGGCGAGGGGCCGCGCGTGCAGGTATCACACATCACCATGACGTCACACACATCATATGACATCACACGTCAAATCACACACGTCTTACAAACTGTTGAAATTGTAGCTTATGCTACGAGGACTGAATAAATCGAGCTCGATTTCATCGACTTCAAAACAAGGACCGGCGGGTCTATTCACGATTGTCGGAAATATAGTCGAAAGCATTCGATTCGAATCCGTTTCCGTACCGATAGATTCGAAAACTGCTATTCACAAATAAATTCGACTGGCATTCGATTTACTTTCCGACAAGAAAGCGCAATGCATTTACAAAGTTCGTTAGCATGAAGTAGAAAATAAAATCGATTAGCTGGAATTGATATTTCGTGATAAATGACTAAAATTAACATTGATATTTCACAAGTTTCATCATATTATCCAAAAAAAATAACACTTGTCATTAAATTTGCGATATTTAATAAACTATAAAAATACTGCATTAAACATGGAAACATTCTTTGTAAACGTGAACATTACTTCTGTACAATAAAAAAATCTTTTTCCGTTTTTGCGCTCATAAGCTCAACGCTGTGTACCGCATTTTTGATCAATTTTGTTTTTTTGGAAAATAAGAGTAGGTTTATTAAAAGCAAAGATATGGTAATTCAATAAATATTTATACTTAGTATTAATATACAACCTATAAACTTTAGACCACAAAAAAATAAGATTACTTACTTCGTGGCCTTAATTTTAGAGTTTTAACTAAGCTTTTCGGATATACTTAGGTTAATTTCAAGATTTTTACATTAATTTCAATCTTCTTAGGGTACGGATCTCTTACCGAAAGAAATATGCTCTCGGTTAAACTATCGAATTCAATCGAGAAAATAATGTCAAAAATATTCGATCCGATGATCGTGAATCGCGTGTTTCGGCAGACTTTCCGATTCGATTCGGAAAGTTGGTTTCCGACAATCGTGAATAACCCCCCGGAACCGCTTACCGTTAATGGAGTTTTTAATTGGGTATTTCATAGACTTGTTTTCAAAAACCCTATCAATACGGTAACCCTATCGATAGAGTAACCCAAGTAAGGACTTATCGAATACGAAAACCCTATCGGGGAAACCCTATGAAGGCTTTATGAAGGGGTTTAAAAACGTGTTCAAGCAATTTATACCTAGTTCCACTTGGGGCGAAGGACCAGAACCGCTTACCGTTAAATGGGTTTTGATTGGGTATTTTATGAACCGCTTACCGTTAAAAGGGTTTTTGACTGGGTATTTCATAGACTTATTTTCAAAAACCCTATCAATACGGTAAGCATGACGTCGACTAACCCTGTCGAAAGGGAAACCCTATCATTTGGTAAGCTTTTTAATAGGGTTTCCCTATCAATTGGGTTAACCAAAAAAACCGGCCAAGTGCGTGTCGGGCCACGCGCAGTAGGGTTCCGTAGGTACATTATACCATACCATATTTTAATACCGCTATCATTTTTCGTCTGAAAAAATAACTTTGTTTTTCACAGTGTTTGTATGAATGAATCGGCATATATCTTTCAAACGGTTGACTTTGAAAAAAAATAGTCTTAGGAACCTCAATGTCATTTTTAAAGACCTATCTAAAAACACCCCACAAGTATTGGTTTGATGAAAAAAAATATTTTCAGTTTCATTTCCATATATGGGGAGCCCCCCCTTAATCTTTTATTTTTTTTATTTTTGTATAAAAATCGTGAAGCGGTTCACAGAATACACCTACCTACCAAGTTTCAACTATGTAGTCCTAATACTTTTGGAATAAAGTGGCTGTGACATACGGACGGACAGACAGACAGACAGACATGACGAATATATAAGGGTTCCGTTTTTTTGCCATTTTGGCTGCGGAACCCTAAAAAGGGGTTTTCCGGTCCCTGCTTCAAAAAATAATACATAAACATTAACATTTTAATTATGCCAGAATGTGGTAGATTCATGTTAGGTCTTCTCATGTTACACCTTTCGACGGATTTTATTACAATAGTTATGTCAATCGTGTGTGTTTCAGGAATCACACGCGATGGCGCAACGCCTAAGCTTGGCGGGCGTACAAGTGACGGTGATCAACGACGCCGCCATCGCCGCCGTCATGTCGCGCGTCAACAAGGTCATATACTACAATATACTAGTACATTACTACATAACTACAACACTGCACTACAGACACACCATACATTATAGTACCATTCATGTCGCGCGTCAACAAGGTCATATACTACAATATACTAGTACATTACTACATAACTACAACACTGCACTACAGACACACCATACATTATAGTACCATTCATGTCTCGCGTCAACAAGGTCATATACTACAATATACTAGTACATTACTACATAACTACAACACTGCACTATAGACACATCATACATTTGTTTATAAACATGTGAAAACTAGGATCTCAAAAAAAAATACTTATTTTATTTAGATTTAAGTTTTAGGTTTAAGTTACATAAGTATTTCTGAGTGGTTAAGTTTTTTGAAATTTATTCCTTTAAATTGCTGTGTCCGAAAAGGGCGATTAAGTATTTAAGTTCTTATTATTTATAACACCTCTGTACCTACACTTAATTCGCAATAAAGAATTTGTATTTGTATTTGTACATTATAGTACCATTCATGTCGCGCGTCAACACTGTCATATACTAACTACACTATACAGGGTTATTTGTAAAACGCCAACAACCTCACAGGAGTAGATTACCAACATCATAAACAATAACATTTGTTCTACGACTTTTGATAATTCGTTAATTTTACTTTCATACAAAAAAATATATAAATTTAATTTACCGTTCGTATGTTCATAAAGGTATGATTCCGATCTCGGCAGCAAGCAGCAGTGCTGCCACAGCAGTGCGCTCTAAATTGAACCGTAATGTTATGTTTGAAAGGCTCAAATTTGAAGTGTGCAGAGAAGTGTCGCGACCGCATAGCTATGTGGTCACGACACTTCTCCGCTCACTTCAAATTGAGCAGCCTTTCCATAACATTACGGTTCAATTTCGAGCGCTCTGCTGCGGCAGCACTGCTGCTTGCTGCTGAGATCGGAATCATACCTTAACTCTACGCACGCCGCCATCCATAGACGTAAAAAGTGTCGAACAGTACAATAAGAACTTGAAAATTCATTATTGGTGAAGGAAGGTATTGAGTTATGATAAAAGTCGTAGAACAAAAATTGTTCTTTATGATGTTGGTGATCTATTCCTGTGAGGTTGTTGGTGTTTCACAAATTATTATCTTAATTAGTATTATTAGTAACCGAAGAGGAGCTGACCTAAATAGTGACCATCATCTTGTCGTGGCCATGATTCGCCTGAAGATAGCAAGGGTTCAAGGCAAATCAACCAAATTATCTCGGCGTTTCGAGGTGTTTGCAGTAAAGTTTGAAGCACCGGTTTGCAGTAAGAGTGCCGAAGGAGGCACCGTTGAAGAGCAATGGGGCCTTTTCAAGAACACAGTACGCTCGTGTTGTCAAACATTTTTAGGCTATAAAAACCTTAAGAAAAAGGAGTGGATATCCGTAAGTACATGGAAGAAAATAGAATATCGAAAATCCATCAAAGAGAAACTAAACGCGGCAAAAGACCATGACACCAAAGAAAGTTTAGCTTATGAATATTTTATACTGGAGAGTGATATCAAAAGAAGTGCCCGGAGAGATAGACGTGTGAGAGCGGTGACTATTGCCCAAAGAGCTGAACAGGCAGCCAGTACCGGAAACAGTAGGGAGTTGTACCGCGCCGGAAGAGAGTTATGCAAGAAACCTCTAACTATAAGACCGGTAGCAGATAAAGATGGGAAGCTTCTCAGTGCGCAGAATGATCAACTGCGTAGATGGCACGAGCACTTCGCAGATGTTTTCCTTGCGGTAATTGGCGAGGAGAATGATCAGGATCACGATGATGCGGAGATAGCTTGTGAGGTCCTGGATGTTAGAGTCGATCCTCCAGATAAGGCTGAAATCTGTGCCGCCATAAAAAGCCTAAAGAGTGGCAAAGCACCAGGCAATGATGGCATTCCTATGGTCATCTTAGTGACCATCTGAATACTTTAAAGTCTTATAAAAATGTAGTGATTGCCGGAGACATTAACATTAATACCATTACAAAAGAAAACGAATGTACTTATGAGAGTAACAATAGACATAATTATTTAACTATGTTATCACTGCATGGCTTACTACCTGGTCACAACCTGCCTACCAGGAAAAATAGTTGCTTAGACCATTTTATCCTTAAAATTGATAAAAAGAAAATATCTGCTGAGATTGCTATCCTAAACACCTCTGTAACTGACCACCTAACTACTTTTTTAAGTCTCTCAAAAATTAAAATTTCTGAAAAATGTTCAAAAACTAAAACAGTAATTAATTTTGAAAACGCTCTTTCATCCTTAAAAGAAAAAAAATTGTCTAACATATTATTTAGTAATGAACCGGATTTGATAATTCAACTATTAATTAATAAATTAAGAGAATCCCTAGATGAAAATACGTCAATAGTTCGTATACCCAAATCGAAGCGCAATATTAAACCTTGGTTATGGAGTTATCTCCAGGTATATTAAAATGTATAAGAAACAGAAATAAGTTACAAAGGCAACTTCGTAATGATTCCTCTAATGAAATACTTAAAATCACCTATAAAAAATATCGTAATTTCTGCTACAAATTAATAAAGAAACTAAAACACAAATATGAGAGAGAGCAATTGAATAAGGCATCTAAAAATACTAAATGTCTATGGAATAGTATAAAAAACATAACGTATGCACAACAGAATAAAAATTATAATAATGAACTGTTAAAAATAAAATCTACTCCTAAAGATAGCGTGAACTTTATAAACAATTATTTTACTGGAATTGGAAAACAACTTGCTGATGATATACTGAATAAGAACATTCCCTCCCTTAAGGATCACTCAGATATAAAATCCCAGTCATCATCATCATCCTTCGTGCTCTTTCACACGGACTGTGATGAAATACATTCCATTTTGATGAGCTTAAAGCCTAACAGTGCTACTGGATGGGATAAAATATCAACAAACTATCTTAAGCTTGCAAAGGATGAGATTATACCAATTATCACCCATTTAGCTAATACATGTTTTAGAGTTGGGATCTTCCCAGCATTGCTGAAGCAGTCAGTTGTCACTCCTGTGCACAAGGGAGGGGATAGGGAGGATATAAATAATTATCGCCCAATATCAGTGCTACCTTCAATTTCCAAAATTTTAGAAAAACTAATAAACAACAGACTCTTGAAATATCTTGACATATTTAATCTACTATCTCCATCTCAGTATGGGTTTAGAAAGGGAAAATCTACTGAAGACGCTGTGTTAGCCTTGAGCTCGTTGGTTGTCGAGACACTAGACAAAGGGGATAAGTGTTTGGCGGTATTTATTGACTTAAAAAAGGCGTTTGATACCGTATCTATCCCCACCCTTGTGCACAAACTTGAACGCTATGGTATAAGAGGCCCACCCTTAGCACTTCTCAGTGACTACCTCTCCAACAGAAGACAGCGGGTCAAAGTTGGAGACTATTTGAGCGCCGATATGGACATAGGTTATGGCGTCCCTCAGGGTAGCATATTGGGACCTACGCTTTTCTTAATTTTCATAAATAGCCTCTGCAACATGGAATTAAACGGTGCTCACATATTCTCCTATGCAGACGACACTGCAGTGGTGTTTAGGGGAACTTCTTGGGATGACTTACGTGTCCTAGTGGAAGCGGGAATGAAAGAAGTTGCGTGCTGGCTTGATAACAATTTACTTACCCTTAACACTAAAAAAACCAATTATATTTGTTTTGGTATAACAAATCGAACACAACCTCCAAATGATTACATGATAAAAATACACAAATGTAGTAATAATAATGATGGTAGTAGTGTGGATGTATGTGATTGTCCTATTATTGATAAGGTCTCTGACACAAAATACTTATTATCTTGGCACAAACAAATAGAGCAAATTTCTAATAGAATTAGGAAATTGATCTGGATATTTAAAGGCCTAAGACATGTAGTACCAACTTCTACTAATGTTCAACCTACAAAAAAGAAAAATCTCTTGACTATTATTTACATTGCACTTGTACAGTTAGTGTTAACTTATTGTCTTCCAATATGGGGTGGAGCAACTAAAACAAAGTTTTTGGAACTATAAAGGTCTCAAAGGTCCCTGCTTAAGGTTATGTATTTCAAACGACGTAGATTCCCTACTGAAGAACTTTATTCTTTGAGTGGTGTCCTCTCTGTAAGAAAACTTTTTGTACTACACGTTGTATTAAAAAGACATAAGTTGTTAAAATTTGTCCAAGTTAAACAAGAGAAAAGATTGAGAAGTACAGTTGCCCAAGTGAAACCAACCAAAACGGCTTTTGCTAGACGTCAATTTGATAAATTATCAGCACTCTTGCACAACACTCACAATAAATTAGATAAATTAACTAACATTTACTCTAAAACTTTATATAATGCTAAAAATATTCTAACTGATTTGCTAAATACGCTGTCTTATAGTGAGACAGAAGACCTGTTATATATTGTGTAATAATCATGTTTAAAACAATATCACTTATATTCTAAAATAGTATAAAGTTTCGTTTACTCAGATACGCACGACGCACAGACACATACACACACACCACACATACCACACACACACCACACACCCACCACACACACACGCGCACACACACACACACACACACACACACACACACACACACACACACACACACACACACACACACACACACACACACATGCACACCTCAAATTCAATTAGTAAGTTACTGAGTGGTTAATAAAATTAAATATTACCTTACTAGCTTAACAACATATTTTTCTTTCTATTTAGGTAATTCTATATTTTGTTTAGTCCTAAACTAGAAATTGTAATTGTATGGCTATGGAGGAGCGGGGTCTTCTGGCATCGATATTTTTATATCTAAAAGAGGGCCTCATAAATGGCAGTGTAAATGTATTTTCTAGTTTTGAATAAATATTTTGTATTTTGTATTTTTTGTATTTTCCTATTGATGCGCTTAGGGCCAATGCCGATGCCACAGCTGCCGTTGATGACATCTATTTGGGAAACAGAACAGGCACCCGAAAGCTGGAAAGAAGGCATCATCATTAAGCTACCGAAGAAAGGAGACTTGACTCAGTGTTACAATTGGCGAGGGATCAACTTGCTGCCTGTTTGCTCAAAGGTTCTGTGCAAAATTTTGTTGAACTGGTTAACAAAGGCGGTCGATTGCACCCTAAGAGAAGAACAGAGTGGTTTAAGAGCGGGTGGATCTTGCAAAGACCAGATCAACGTTTTGCATATGATTTTGGAGCAATGTAACGAAATGCAGCCGCCGCTTTACACTTTGTTCGTTGACTTCGAAAAATCGTTTGATCGGGTAAAGTGGTCCAGTATATGGCGCATACTTAAACGAAGATGTATACCAGACAACTTCACAAAAGTAATTAGATTCCTTTATGTGGGTTCCTCTTGCCGAGTGATGCACAACGGGCAACTATCAGAACCGATACCAGTGACTGCCGGAGTAAAACAAGGATGCCTACTATCGCCGTTGTTGTTCCTAATAGTCTTGGATGACGTGATGCGCCGAGTAACTGACAAGGCAAAGCGAGGATTACCTTGGGTTGATGGGAATACCCTTGAGGATATCTATTTCGCGGACGACCTGTGTTTACTGGTAACATCACGAGATCATCTTCAGTCCAAGACCGACGACCTCGCTCACGCTGCTGCTAAAGAGGGCCTGCGCATAAACTGTAGGAAAACAAAAGCCATGCGCCTTAATACCTCAGATGTAACGCCCATACACGTTAATAGCGAGGTCGTCGAACAAGTAGAGCGTTTCACGTATTTGGGAAGCGTGATGGACCCCCTGGGAGGCGCAGATGCAGATGTAGAAGCACGCATAAACAAAGCCCGAACCGCCTATGCGCAGCTTAAACCTTTGTGGACGTCCTCAATAATAACACGTCGCACGAAAATAAGAATAACTCGCACGAAAATAATAACTCCAACGTCAAGTCGGTTCTCCTTTATGGATGCGAAACCTGGCTCGTCAAAAATGAAGTCACCGCTAGGCTACAGGTGTTCTTCAATAAATGTCTTAGGCGGATTCTGGGAATCTGGTGGCCAAGAACCATCTCCAATGCAAGGCTGTGGCAGTTAACTGACTAGATACCGATAGACAAGGAGGTTCTTTTAAGGAAGTGGCGTTGGATTGGTCATGTGTTACGGAGACCTGACAACCACATCCCGAAACAGGGTCTAAAGTGGCAAGCGCATGGCAAGAGAAAAACCAGCAGCCCTCGTACCACCTGGAGGCGCTCAGTTGAAAAAGAGGCAGCATCAATCAGTCAAGGCTGGACAGATCTAGAGGTGGCCGCACAAGACCGGAAGAAGTGGAGGTCCCTTCTGAGAGTCCTATGTCCCTAATAAGGGATAAGAGGACATCATCACCGTCAGTATTATTAGTACCATTCATTTCGCGCGTCAACAATGTCATATACTAACTACACTACACTAGTACATTACTACATGACTACAACACTGCACGACACACACACACACCATACATTATAGTACCACCATCGTCATGTCGCGAGTGAACAAGGTCATATACTACAATATACTAGTACATCACTACATAACTACAACACTGCACTACACATACACCATGCGTTATAGTACCACCACCGTCATGTGACGTGTCAACAAGGCCATGTACTACACTATACTAGTACATTACTACATGACTGCCTACACACCATACTAGCATATGATTGCAAACTTCACTACTCACTCATCACACATTTTTCTATATCACACATTTTGCTAGTACACGACTACACTGTAGTACAAACGTCACTTTCAAATCGAATCAAAAAGACTCGAAGCCGCTTTTCTACTTTTGTTTTGGAGCTCATTTGTACGTATACATTTTCCACTAAAAAAACATAAGGACCTACTTCTTTAACATGAAATTATTAAGATCTTTTTGATAAATTACCTACTTAAAATCTTTCTATACGTGTATAATTGACTTAGTATAGTTTATGCTGATTTATTTTTTACAGGTAGTAATAGGTGTGGGCGCAGTACTAGCGGGCGGCGCGTTACTAGCGCGCGCGGGCACTCACGCGCTTACCATCGCCGCACAACACTACAGCGTGCCCGTGAGTATACTAGTGTTGTATGTATGTAGTATATAGGTGTGGGCGCAGTGCTAGCGGGCGGCGCGTTACTAACAAATATTAAAAAAAACACGACTGCTCTTCCAAAAATTTCCGTTTAAATAACAAGTGTCATTGCAGTCGGGGGACTTATTTGATTGAAAATTGTTCCACAGCGGTCCCCCGACCGTATACCGGGAGTAACAAGAACCGAACGAAGCCGAGGTCTACGTATCCTGCCCATCATCAGGACCATTTCTGTTCAAAATTATTGCTGGGAAACGATTTTAATTTGTGGTGTTAAAAAAGCATGCGTGCTCACGAGATACATTGAGTGATGACGTTTTAAAGCCATTGTTTGTTACGAAATGCTTAAAATTTTGATAATGTTTCTTTGGACAAAAATTGAGAAATAACTAATAAAATAAGATTTCATAAAAATATTGAAAAATTGTTTTTTTACTTTGACCTTTAATAACTTCGTAGCTATTGGTTCCCAGGTATAGTCTAAAAGACAAAAGTGATCCTGGTGATGGGTGGAATGCGTGGACTTCAGCTTCGTTGAGGGGTCTTATTACACTCGTTATATTATTTGCATGTAACGTTAAACCTGCTGCTCCGCGACGGGGCTTATCGCCATAGTTTACGTCGGGAAAATTTATGTGATTTTATCTACACCCATGCTTTAAATCCTCTGTAAGGGGTTCTGAAACAGTTAGCTTACTGCCATCATTACGATATCCCGAGCGAGAGTGGGCCTGCAGCGACGCGCGCCCACGCGCGAGCAACGCATTATGAAATTCAGTACAACATTATAACACCCTTGCGGAACACATAATGACGAGGAGGGAGAGGAAAGTCAAAGTCAAAGACAAAGTCAAAGTCCAAACCTTTATAGAGGATACATATCATGGGTTTAGATAAATATCATGGGTGTTTTTAATCCATATGTATTAAAATATTGTTTGTTTCCCTAATAAAAATAAGAAAAAATAAAAAAATGGGTGTAGATAAAGTCTTGTATGCAACTGTACATAATTAGGTATTAAAACACTCATGTGATAAACCCACATTCGTGTTTTAATACCCCTTGTTATAGTACAGTTGCATAATAGTAGATTATACAACAAGTGAAAAAAGAGGGAATTTAGTTCGAGGGATACAAAGGACCGAGGTGAATTTTTTTTTTCACGAGTTGTGTACTCTACTTTTTACCATTGACTGCGAGAAAACAAATAGCAGTACTTATACCTATAGTATTTATAGTTATTACATTTTTATTATTTAGGTAGGTAATCAGTAATATTTAAACATTAGAAAATAGTGAAACTAGAAGTTTTCCAATGACATAAAACAACTACGCTAAGAGAGAAATTACATGATCGGTCTGGCATCAGTCCATTTCATCAGTTTGTATAGACTTTGAATTTTTACCATCTGAAGATCATACCAGACTGATGGAATGAACTGATGCAATGCAAGACTGAACATCTAATCCCCTTCTATTATATAGAAAAGAACCCAAAAATAAGACACTAAAAAGAACCTAATTAATTAGGCGGGATATTTTTTTAAATAGTCCAAAGATAAGACACTAAAAAGAACCTAAATAAAATTGGCGGGAGGCTTTATCTATGGAATAGCTCCTGCTCCATACTTTCAGCACGTTTATTTTTTTTTGTACATAATTCATATACGATGCGCGCGCTTGTTCCAAATTCAAAATATTTTTATTCACTCGGTGAATAAAACAGCGTTTTATTCACTCTTATCGTTGAATTAAACGCACTTTTTCGAGTGGCGATGGTAAAAATAAATATTATTATATTTTTACCAGGTAATAGCGTTGTGCCCGCTGTACAAGCTGAGCCCGCTGCACGCGTGCGACCATTACGCGTTCAGCGCGCTCGACAACCCGCGCCCCGTGCTGCCCTACGGGTGAGTACATCACATGGGAGAGTAAGGCCCTCCGCACGTGGCTCGTAAGCGTAGTCTTCTTCTTGTAAGCGTAGCGTGAACACGATGCGAGCAGAGTTCTACACACGAATCGTAGCGTAGGCGTACATATTGTTCCACTAGCTAGAGCTTCACGTTGACGAAAATTCATCACCAAACATATAGAAAGTATTTATAACTAGCGTATTAACAATTAAATCTCATAAGATACGCTTACGCTACGACGCCGTGTGCAGACTTCTTTGAACATGTACGTGCTCGTATTGCTGTCGTACGACGCGCGTATTACGATACGCTTACGCTACGACGCCGTGTGCGGAGGGGCTAAATAATGTTAATTGCAATTAGGGGTACGCGATCATGAGGTCTTTCTTGGGAGGGGTGCGTACAAAAACATATTGGGAACCACTGAACTATAGAAATGATATCGTGTGTAACAGATGTAGCGAGACGAGCAAACTGCACGTGGAGGCGCCGCGCTACGACCTCGTGCCGCCGCAGCACGTCACTCTGTACCTCACCAACCTGTGAGTAACACACACACACACACATACTCACTCTCACTCACTCTTTTACTCTCACTCTCACTTACTATTTCACGCTCTTTCTCACACACTCACTCTCTATATCACTCAATCTCTCGCCCACTTACTCTTTCTTTCACTCTCACTCACTCTTTTACTCTCACTTACTCTTTCTCACACACTCACTCTCAATATCACTCAGTCTCTCGCCCTTACTCTCTCTTTCACTCTCACTCACTCTCTCATTTTCTCTCTCACACACACACTCTCTGTGCACAGTTTGTACTGTACGTGGGTGATATCCTTCTAATATTATAAATGTGAAAGTTTGTGGGTTCGCATGTTTGTTCCTCAATCACGCAAAAACTACTGAAAGGGTTGAAAGGAGATATCCCAGCGTTGCCCCAGTTTAATTTTATTTAATGACTTTCACAATTAAAAAATGCAAATTACATTTTATTTAGGTATAGTATCAGTCAATAATTGTTTTATATTTAGAAAAACAATTACAAAAACATTAAGTTGTTTTCTGAAGTATTTTGTGAAAAAAAATTAAATAAATAGTACTATCATGATAAAAAATTGTGATTTAAAAGCGTTTTAACTTAAAAATCCCACTTTTTAGTGCAGAAAATAATTATTAATCTGATTCTAGAGTAAAATACCTACTCTGACATACTACTTTGATTAAGATTTGGCGATAGACTTTCATTTTTTGAGAATGGTGAGGCAAATGACATAGGCGCAATGGGGCATGTCCTTTGGCACGCAGATAGTGGATAGCCTGGATTAAAACATAGGATACTTTTTATTCCGATATTCCCACGGGGGTGAAACCGCGGGCGGCCGTTAGTTATTGATAAAAAGAAAAAACTTGTGGTAAAAAATAATATGTTTTAATAAGTAATTTAGAAACATACAAGGTGATTTTGTATCCACCATCCAAATTTTGAGGATGTGTTCAGTCCATGAAACTGAACAACTTTATCTAAGGAACACATGGCCAAATATGTAAAATAAGAATTGACTTTCCATACAAATCATAGAGATCACGTGATCAATTTAGTATGGGATGACCAAAATTTTTTGGCGAAATTTGACACATGTTTCTTAGAGAAAGTTGTTTAGTTTCATGGACAGGACACATCCTTAAAATTTGTATGGTAAGTTCAAAATAACCCGGAATAGTAGCTAAAGCGCATTCACTTAGATAGTGTCGCCCTTTTATCGCGCCGCCTTTGCACGTGCCGCTTCTTGTCAAAGGATGCCGCCGCATAAACAAAGGATACCGCGTGCGGCGTACACCCGCAAGTAAATTTGGATATTGGCAGTTTACATCGAAGCGCCGCCGTAGTGAAAGCTTGTATTTGTTGACTCTGCTACGTATACTGAAAATATTCTATCATCCTTGGAAGGACAGTTAAGTGCCTCAAGATGAAACTTTAAGTGAACCAACAAAAAAATACGGGTGTTTTGTAAAACATGTAAACAACTTATAATCAATGTCCATCGGCATTGCGTTGAAATCAGTATATCTGCACCTACATACTTCAAAAATAGTGGGGATACCAAGAACCAGCGTCGGAATAATATTAAAAATAGGCCCATTAACACCAAATACGTAAAAACGGAAGAATCCCACTATCGAAAACGGACGACTTTGAATGTGATGTAGTACGTCCGAACAGTATACAGATTTTATGCTAATAAAAAACTTCCGACACTAGACACGATTCTGGAAAATTTACAAGCTAATACTACGGACTTTCCGTATAAACGTACGACTGCGAAATGTACAAAACAAGGACATTTCTAAAACTTGGATTTAAGTATAAAACACTTAATAAGCTATAACTATTGCTAGAATCATCTGTAACGTTATTTGTATAATGTTGAAATAAAACACTTTTTAACGGATACTAGCGCGGTTTTATTGAATGTACTTTGGTATTTAGTTGGTATTTGGTTTGATTTTTGGTTTTTCCCGACGTTTCGGCACCTTTGCAGCTGCCGTGGTCACGGGGGACTGAAGCTACCCGTGAGCCTACCCTCAAGCGATGAATTTTTTTTTTAGACGTTCAGAAATTAAAATTTAACAAATTTTTAATTATTTTATGTTGATTTATAATTTAATTTTATGAATTATTTAATGCTAAAAAGAGAGAGAATCTACTGAAACTAGCACCATTTCATAAAATTGGGAGGCCCCTCCAAGAAAGAAATGGCGAAAGAAAACTTGGAGAGGGAGCCGACCTCCGTCTTTTGTATTAATTTATTTATTTGCAAAAGGAACTAACCGTATCATTAGATCTTACAGTGTGTGTGAGGGGCTTTAGCTTGTGAATGATGGGGTCCCAAGCTGGTGGAATTTTCCAACCATCATCTCTATTGAAATTAGGATATTTATTTATTTCGATAGCCTCGCGGAGCATTCTAGTGATAAATCTACGTTCCCTAGCAAGGATTTGGGGTTTGTCAAATCTAATATAATGGTTTGACAAACCCCAAATCTGCTCATGTATATGAACAACTTTTACTACGGGGCCAACTCTGCAACTCAACAAAAAAAATCTGCTATTTCACACATTCTAGTCGGGTAGGTATTGACAACTTGTATGAAACAGCTGATTTTTTTTTGTTGAGTTGTAGAGTTGGCCCCGTAGTAAAAGTTGTTCATATTCATGAGCACAATCACCACCTAAGAGGTTTTGCGTTTTCATTAACACGTTGTATACTTCTAAGCATGCACACACACACTTTTTTCTCTCTCTCTCACATACACATATAGATATTATTTTATGTCATGAAAATGATATATCTAACACCGTTATTTTATTTGTCAACAGTGGCGGCAGCTCCCCCTCATACATCTACCGGCTGCTGTCAGAGTTGTACGACCCGAAGGACCACCAGATATAGCCCTGAAGTTAGCCACCAGTCTCCAGATATAGCCCTGAAGTTAGCCACCAATCACCAGATATAGCCCTGAAGTTAGCCACGAGTCTCCAGATATAGCTCTGAAGTTAGCCACCAGTTACCAGATACAGCCCTGAAGTTAGCCACCAGTCACCAGAGACAGTCTTGAAGTTAGCCATCACTCTCCAAATAAAGCCTTGAAATTAGCCACCAGTCTCCAGATATAACCCTGAAATTAGCCACTAGTTTCCAGAAATAGCCCTGAAGTTAGCCAGTACTCTCCAGATTATAGCCCTGAAGTTAGCCACCAGTCTCCATAAACTTTGCTACATGATGTGTATAGTCCGTTATTAATGTTATTTTATTATCCTCACTTTTTAACCGACTTCAAAAAAGGAGTAGGTTCTCTGTTCTCGTCTGTATGTATTTTAAGTTTTAAGTTCCCAGATGTTTTTTTTTAATTAAGTAACAGTTTCTTTCGTAATTTATGTGTGGACTTTAGTGTACTTTATTTACAATTATTTCAATAAATTACAAAATAAGGTAAATAGTCCAATAAACGGGGCTTATGCAACCCGAATAATTCTTCCGTCTATGAAATTTGGCATGTGATGAAGTTAGGTAATACAGATTACAGATGAACAATAATCCAATAAATTTTGTTACGAGAAGTTAGGTATTTTTACCTAAACATGAAAATCGCTTATATCTCTCTGTGAATATTTCCTCGGGCTAAAATACTTTCTGTATACGTATTTGTGTATTAGTTAGAATAAGTATGTAAAAGAGTCCAATATTTTTTCCATTTCGGAGATACTCCAAATTTAAATTTTAATATTTTTCAATATATATTTTCTTGATAAAAATATCTGCTGATTATTATTTTTAAGGTGGTTGTACTAGCAAAACGTGGTTATTAGTAGGTTTTCATTCTCTATCTCCTCTTTATTTAATGAATATTAAAACAAAGTAAATATACCATAAGAATCTTCAACATTTTGCCTATCGATTCCACGATTAACATTTGTTAAAAATATTTTACATAATGCCAAAAATCTCATAAATAAAATCGACTAACACTTTTGTTTCTGTGCATCTCCTCCGTAACTACGAGTCCCATGGAAATCTCGTTACCACCAATCGATAGAGGAGAAAAAATGCTACAAATTCCACTAAAGACATTTTCGAAAAGACCATTTATAAAATTTTCGCGACAAATTTTCAAAAATTCAGATACATTTTTGACAGAGGGTGCCCTCGGGGGGAGCGGGCGGCAGACCGCCACCGGCGCTCAGACGGGGAACACGTATCGCTCATGCTCCCACTGACAGCTAAACAGTTCTCTATGTCTCGCTCATTTGTTTTAGCCTTGCTTTAGCACTGTCAGAATGTTACAATTATGTTTTGAAAATTCATTTCGAACTGAAGGACTATTACAAAAAAGCATCGCGATAAGCGTACGATATTCGTCCAACACCGTGGCACTATTACCTCACTAATAAGGTTCAATATCAAGTAAATTGAACGACGAATTGCGTCCGACTATCGGTTTCTTTTTTGTTTTGTAATAGGCCCTCTGATGCATTATTTTGCTATAGATATAAAAATTACGCGTGGTTATGCGTAAGCGATAAAAAGATAAAAATTAAATGGACTGTATAATTTAGGATAAGAAAGCTATTCTGAAATTCAATAGTTACGCGATCAGTCGACAAAAAAGGTTGTGAAGGAAAATTTGGCACCTGGATAGAGGGCGGGAAGCTGCAGCCGCTGGTTGAGGTGTCGTTGGAGGGCCCTCGGTTCTGCAGGTTTTCTCACTTCACTGCACCGTTCACAATTAACAGTTTGCTGAATGTTTCAGGATTACGACGTGGAATTTCCAATAAATGCGAAAATTAGCGATGCGCGCGCGTGGTAGGTTTGCGGCCATATATCAACACACACTTGAATGTTCGAGAGAAAACGAGGCGTTGCGGTCGCAACTTTACGTCGCTAGATGGCGCGATATGTGCGGGAGATAGGAATATGGAAATAAAGGGCGGGATGTCGACAAATTTAAATTAAAGAAATTCAAATCGGTTCAATCCATCACTTGGCGCAACCATTTCCCCCCCGGCTTGAAGGGTTACCTTCAAAAAAAAAGGAAGAACAACTGCCTATATAGTTGCTTCAAAGCTAAATGCTAACTAAACTATAATGCTATCAAACTAAACTAAGCTAAACCTAATCGAACAAGCTAAATTATGGATGTTGTTGAAGTTACTGTTGATTAGGCAAAGGACAAAGACGAATAACTGGTCGTAAGTACGAGCCAGTTGCGGTTTTAACTCGAACTATACGGGTGATCCCATTTGACCCAGGGAAAACTTCCTCTACTACCCCAAGCGGCCAATGTAACGGAGGGATGTTTTCAGTTAAAATAACCACGACAGTACCGACAGTAATAGGGTTCGATGGAGTATTCCATTTCTGACGTGACTGTAGCGTATGCAAATAATCTGTTCTCCAACGCCTCCAAAACGATTGAACGAGCTTATCCAATAAAGCGTGACGCGAGAGAAGATGAAGTCGATCTTCCTCTATTTCTAACGCGGGCAAATATTTTAACGGTGTCACATTTAAAAAGTGCGCTGGAGTCAGTGCAAGCGGCTCCGAGGGATCACTAGACAAGGTTCTACAAAGAGGACGCGTGTTCATAACGGCCTCGACTTGAGTGAGCACGGTGCTCAGCTCTTCAAACGTAAGAATCTGCTCACCTATAACGCGAAACAGATGCGACTTTAAACTTTTGATGTTAGCTTCCCAGTTGCCACCAAAGTGGCTTGCGGCGGGCGTATTGAACGACCACTCAATGCGGTTTTCAGCTAATACGTGGGCGAATTCCGTGTTAAAATGCTTCGAGCGCAAAAAATTATGTAGTTCAGAAAGGCTACGACGAGCTCCGACGTAATTCGTGCCGTTGTCCGAATACATTCGAGATACGGAACCCCGACGCGACAAGAATCTTTTAAATGCAGCCATGAAGCACGGCGTGCTCAAATCACTAGCTAATTCAATATGAACGGCGCGAGTCGTCATACAAATGAAAAGACAAACATACGCTTTCGTGGAGCGTATACCACGACCGCGATGAACTGTCACCCGGAATGGGCCCCCGTAATCCGTGCCTGTGTGTACGAACGCTTTAGCAGCGTGAACGACACGACAAGAACGATGGTCGGCCATTTCGGGCGCGATTGACTTCGGGCGAAGTTTGAAACACGGAATACATCTATGAACTATCGAACGAATCAACTTGCGTGCGGAAAGAATCCAGTATTTCTGGCGCAAAATCGACATTAATAAATCTGGACCTGCGTGACAATTCACCTTATGGTGATATTCGACTAAAAGATCAACGATATGATCCTTGCGCGGGACAACTATAGGATGCATTTGATCGTAGTTCAATTCAGACTGGCTCAAGCGACCACCAACTCGAATGAGGCCATCCTTCAAAAAAGGTTTCAAATGTTGAAAAGCGCGGCTACAAGGTTTATTTAATTCTAAATTTCTAATTTCAGACGAAAAATAAAATCGCTGAAGTTCACGAAGTACAATTAACTCAGCCTTGTTCAAGTCAGAGGCGGTAACGTACTTGCGACGCGGAAGGATTTTCAAAAAGCGACAAATAAAAACGACACTACGTAAAAGAATCGACCACGATGAAACACGACTAGCCAACGCTAAAATAGTCGATCTTTCGGCGGGCGGTGCGGTAGCAACTAAAGAGGTTTTCTTTTCCTCTGGTGGTGTGGACACTGTGGCGGGGTTGAAAAGACAAATAGGCCATTCGTCAGGTGGGGTTCGGCACCAGGAAGAGCCATGAAACCACAATGGATGATTCAAAATTTGTGCAGGTGTTAACCCACGAGACAAACAATCGGCGGGGTTGTCTGTACCTGAGATGTGATAAAAGTTTTGCGGCGCCAATTCCGACTGAATTTTTGCCACCCTATTTGCGACGAATGTATCCCAACGATGGGGTGAAGAATGTGTCCAACACAAAGCTACGGTTGAGTCCGAAAATGCGAAAATTCTATCTATATTTATGCGGTTGCGACAACTATTAACGATTGAACTTACAAGCTGGGCTAGAAGCAATATAGCGCACAGCTCGAGACGGGCGAGAGAAACTACTTTACTAGGGGCTACTTTAGATTTAGCGCTGATGAGGTGCAGTGAAATATCGTCACCATTACGGACGTGGAAGTACACAACACCCCCATACGCTTTCTCGCTAGCGTCTGCGAAACCTAAAATTGTTACAATACTATTATTTGAGATGCCAACATGGCGCGGTATTCTAATTTGCTCGAGCAAAGGAAGCTCGGCTCTAAAGCGGTCCCACAGTTTAAGAATGTGGTCAGGAGGAGTGTCGTCCCAGTCACAGTTGGACAGCCAAAGTTCTTTTATAAGAAGCTTTGCATACAAGACGACAGGTGCTACAAATCCCATAACATCCCATATGCGTGCGATACACGACAATATGGTGCGCTTAGTACAGGTTGACGGTGTAGGGCAAACTTTCAAACTAAACATGTCGGACGAAGGTGACCAACACAAACCGAGAACCTTGTGCGTATCATTACCATCAAACTCCTTGACAGTTGACAAGCGATGCGTCGGTGGAATCGAATCCAAGACCGATTGCGAATTACTATTCCATTTTACGAGATCAAAATTACCAGCCTTCATGAGATCAATTACTTCAGCCGCAGTTGCGACAGCTTGATTTTCGCTCTGCACAGAATAAATATAGTCGTCCATATACAAACCGGTTTCTACAGTCTCCTTAGCCTTCGGGTATTTGTCCCCCTCATCGGCGGCGAGCTGCTTGACAGTGCGAAGAGCGTGGAAGGGGCTGGATTTAAGTCCAAAACAAACGCGATTAAATTCGTAAACCTGTAAAGGCTCCTGCGGTGAAAATCTATACAAAATGCGTTGGAATCGGCGATCCGATTCGCGAACACCAATACAAAGAAACATTTGTCTAATGTCGGCTGAAAGCGCGACAGCGAATAAGCGAAAGTTAACTATAATTTCAAACAAATTGCCTTGGAGATTTTGCCCACTATGTAAAATATCGTTTACCGAAACATTCGAACTAGTTTTGGCGCTGCCATCTAAGACAACGCGCAACTTGGTGGTTAGTTTATCCTCACGGATAACTCCATGGTGCGGTATGATATACGAAGGAGCATGCTGCGTTCCTTCAGCTTCGGGAGGCGCGGGTCTAATAAAGCCCTTATCCAAATATTCGATTATTACATTATCGTAAGCCTCCTTCAACTTTGGAGATGCTTGCATTTTTCGTTCTAAACAAAAGAAGCGTTTTTCGGCTGACTGAAACGAATCTCCAAGCGAATTAACATCACCCTTAAAGGGGAGTGCGACAATATAACGACCATCACTATCGCGAGTAGTAGTGCGGCTATAAAACTCTTCACAAAGTTTATCATCAGGGCTGACAACAGGAGGTACATTTACCTCTTCCATCTCCCAGAATTTACGGACGGTGGAGTCCAGCGGCTCGGCGGCGCAACAATATGACACTGTCGAGTTATAATCTAAACAAGCGGGTGCGGAACCAACAACAACAAAACCAAGAACCGTCTCTAATGCGAGCGGCGCGGGGTGCGACGAGTGACCTTGAACCTTATGCTGCAACAGGAGGTGCGGGAAAATCGAAGCGCCAACTAACAAATCAATATCTCCTGGAACGGCGTAAGTATCATCGGCCAAAGGCAAATCTCTAAAATTAGTCAATAATGCGGTATTGACTGCGACAGTCGGTAAAAGTTCGGTAACTTTATCGACAACTAACGAATCCATCGAAAAACTAACGCTATAATTAAAACGCGAGTGGAAATTAATTCCTACAGAACCTTGAACGGCTTTAGTGGAACCCCCAATACCTTTCACAACGTTACAGGCAGGGCGGTTATTTATATGCAAACCAAGACGACTACAACAATTTTTACTAATAAAATTACTTTGAGATGCACTATCTAAAAGTGCGCGTACACTATGTCCCCTACCATGCGAATCGTAAACAATAACTCGAGCGGTTGCGAGGAGTACCGTAGTAGGGCTTGTGTGCAAACTCGATAACGAGGAGCACAAAGCAACATCATCGTTCGGCTGGAGACGTGCGGGCCGCGCGGCAGTGGCGCCGCCGTCGCTGGGCGCGGACGGAGACGAAAACACGCGAGCGCACTCCGAGTCGCGGCCCAACGGCGCGGGCGGCTGTGACGTCACAGCGAGCGGACTACGGCTAGGCATGGCGGCGGCGGGTGCATTGCTAACTACAAGCGAATTATTTCCATTAACGTGCGAAGTTCCGACTGTGTTTAAATTGGATGCGGCATTATTATTTTCGAAGTGTAATAATGAATGGTGTTTACCATTACACTTGCGACAAAAATGATTCGAATTACAAGATGAGACACGATGTTTCTCACTGAGACAATTAATACATAAATTATTAGCACGAACAAATTTATAGCGATCGCCAGGGGTGAGCTTATTGAACTCCGAACATTTATAAAGTTGGTCGTGGTGACCCTGACACAAAGAACATTTTTTCGAATGCGATGCTTGCGAAGTTGCGGGTTCGAAATTAACAAAAGAATGCGTAGACTTCGTCGCTGGCTTATTATTACGATTATTA
This sequence comes from Agriphila geniculea, assembly GCA_943789525.1. NCBI lineage: Eukaryota > Metazoa > Arthropoda > Insecta > Lepidoptera > Crambidae > Agriphila > Agriphila geniculea. Next base: position 22,851,486 of record OX038891.1, on the reverse strand, counting down.
GGACTATTTTTCGTAACTCCATGGTTTAACGAAGTTCGTTGCAAAATTCTAATATGTTGACGAACGAAAGTTTCTAAATCGTCGAACTTAGGTATTTGATAGCCACGTCTATCCATTTCAAATAAGCGAACGGTTTCAGAATCTAATTTCTTTAACCCAATATACAAAAACAAAAAATCACAGAGGTCATCGACTTTGAGATTCTTAAGCGCGCGAACAGCTGATGCAAAGGTATCTAGGAATTTTTCTAAATCGTGTTCATTGCAGGAAGAACTATTTTTCAAATTAAATATTTGATCTAAATAAGCGGTTGTTACTAAACGTTTATCTTCGTATTTGACCTTCAAAGTATTCAAAATCAAACTATAATTTTCGGCGCAAAGCGTTATTCCCGCGTAAACGGTTTTTGCTTTCCCGGTGAGTTTACTGACTAAATAATGTAATTTTTCGTGATCCGATAACGAATTATTTTTATGAATTGTGTTTTCAAAACTAGCGAAAAATAAAGGCCAATTTTTAATATCGCCATCAAATTCGGGAATTTGAAGGGAAGGTAATTTAGGTCGGTCCCGTTTTAACAGATCAAAACCGGCTAACCCGGGTTTCGACTCGGTATCTACTACGGGCGCTTGCAATAACTTAGCGACACGTTTTATTTTACAAATTAAATCTTCGAATGATGACATGGCGTCATAGCTTACTAAGAACTCGGGATTTAATTCTAATTCAACGGAGTTTATTTTATCGAGTACATTTTCGAAATCTAAGCGTAATGTATCTACGGTTTCTACCGAGGATAAAAATAAATCTTTCGTTGATTCATCGGCGATCCGCGATGAATAATCAGAAATCAATTGCATACGCTTAAAAAGACTATCCTTTTTAGCATGTAATATTTTTAACAGTGTCTCCGGAGGCATTTTCGGAGGCATTGTCAAACAACAAACTAACTAAAATGCTAAACTAACGAACGATCAAAATGGAAGCGGTGAAGAACAGCGACGCGAGCGAGCGTAGGTACTTAGTGCGGACGAACTATACCTACCCGCGCACAAAATATATTACTATGCGGTACGGCCGAAACTACGAATTATTATGCGAAATAAAGTATCTAAATGCGTACATTCCTTATGGAATGAAAACTATAGTGCGTTTATTCCCTATGGAATAAAAACTAATGCGATTCTATGACTAAATATTGCGAAATACGACTACTACCTATGCGTTTATTCCCTATGGAATAAAAAACGAATGCGATTTTATGATGAACTATTGCGAAATTTGCGAACTATAGGTAACTATAGGTACAACGAACTAAAGAACGGATCAAAATCCGGATCGCATGGACCAGGAAATGGTTATGCGTAAGCGATAAAAAGATAAAAATTAAATGGACTGTATAATTTAGGATAAGAAAGCTATTCTGAAATTCAATAGTTACGCGATCAGTCGACAAAAAAGGTTGTGAAGGAAAATTTGGCACCTGGATAGAGGGCGGGAAGCTGCAGCCGCTGGTTGAGGTGTCGTTGGAGGGCCCTCGGTTCTGCAGGTTTTCTCACTTCACTGCACCGTTCACAATTAACAGTTTGCTGAATGTTTCAGGATTACGACGTGGAATTTCCAATAAATGCGAAAATTAGCGATGCGCGCGCGTGGTAGGTTTGCGGCCATATATCAACACACACTTGAATGTTCGAGAGAAAACGAGGCGTTGCGGTCGCAACTTTACGTCGCTAGATGGCGCGATATGTGCGGGAGATAGGAATATGGAAATAAAGGGCGGGATGTCGACAAATTTAAATTAAAGAAATTCAAATCGGTTCAATCCATCACTTGGCGCAACCAACGCGTAAGGACGGTTAGTATAAAATATCTACCTATAAATTTTGAATACTATATATGAGTCTTCAAATCAAACATTTGTTTGTAGGTAATAAATCACACGACTGAGAGTTAATTTATTCCACTATAACTTTTTAAATGCCTGATCTGAACAGATTTGGATGCATGCAGGTAGGGTATAGGTAAGAATATTTATACCATCCTGCCCCCCCTAGCATGACCAGTGACCACTGAAACGCCATTATAATATCGATTTATTACTTTTAAGGACAAGGGTTTTGACAGTCAAGTGTCGATAAAACGCATCACGCGATCTATATATAGGCTGTCCCAATACTTTGCCTTATCCAGGAAACCAAATATATTTTTACGATACCAATCGATAGGCTTTCTCATCAGACTCCCTAGTCAAAGTAATATTTGCAAATCGTTATCGCTTCGCTTTTGAAACTGTATGGGATTGACATAGGTTACGTTCAGATGACAAGCGCTCAACGCGCGATACTTAATTTATTTCAGATTCGATAATTCGGTATTAACAGCTTCCGTTTCCATTTCGGACGATTTTTGGATGAACTGAGCGTACCCTAAAATACGTCTATCTGCGTCAAAAGCGCGCGCTCATCTGAATTCTGAACGGTAACGTAGAAAACCAATGATCTCAAAGCGCGCATTGACGCGCGCTGACAACAGTCGAGCGCTAGCGCAGCGTTCAACGTGCACTTTATCAAAACTCGCGTTAAGCGCTTGTCATGTGAACCTGCTCTTAAGGTTTCGTTAACAATCGAATTTTAAAATCATATATTATGTTAATAAAAGTAAGTAATCGAATTTAAGAATCAAACGAAAAATGTATGGATTATAGTCTTAATTCATACATTTTTCGGAGCGAAGTGATAGCGAAAATTTTAATGTGACATTTGGCTACAGGCTCTGGATTATAAGCATGTTTTTAGGGTTCCGTAGCCTAAAGGCAAAAAACGAAACCCTTATAGATTCGTCATGTCTGTCTGTCTGTCCGTCCGTCCGTATGTCACAGCCACTTTATTCCGAAACTATTAGGATTACATAGTTAAAACTTGGTAGGTACATGTATTCTGTGAACCGCATTACGATGTTTACACAAAAATAAAAGATAAAGGGATTTATATTTTTAAGATTATTATCTTAAATATATAAATCCCTTTATTTTATTAAGATTATTATCCCTATACATGGAACTGAAGTGAAAAATTTTTTTTCTATGCGTGCAGGGTGTCTACTGTCTATAGATAGGTCTTTAAAAATGACATTGAGGTTTCTAAGATTATTTTTCTCAAAGTCAACCGTTTGAAAGATATACACTGCCAAAGTGGTAAAATGTGTGTTTACCCCTCTAACTTTTAAAATAAGAGAGTGAACAATCTTATAAAAAATGTATGCTGTAGATCTTAATCAACACTTTCAACTAAAATTGGTTTGAATGAGATATATTTATTACGCAATAGGTAGGTTAAAGTTAATTACCTACTATATAATGGATAGGTAATTGTGAGAGTAAATAACTTTCAACTAGTTGAGAAATCACTTTGTCTGCTACTCCTAAATAGGCAATATTTACCAAAAAACACTTGATACAAGATATAAAAAACAATAAAGAAGAAACGCAATTCTTACTATTCAATATGCGTTAAGATAGGTACTCAGAAGCAGACCCATTCCCACTGGCAGCACCCGTTCACGAGCATGACGCATGAACCAGCCATCGTTTCGCTCAACCATATTTAAGGGGAACGTAACGACCCGCCTCACACGACACCACCGCAGAAATGTTTAAAGTGAGCATGACATAAGACGTACCTAGTTACGAGTATAAGTACTATGCAAAATGTAAAAAATCGGTTGGAGTGCCGGCAGAAGTAAAACTTGAATATTAACGTTGTGCATTTTTGATATTTTGAAATTAGCGGCAAAGGATTAAAATTATTTCTTTCCTGTTACTATACAGTCACACAATTCAATCAGTTTGTAATTAGAGAAAAATTCTAAAGATTTCGTGCCAGTGGCCTTTTTAATTTCTACATGCACGCATTCTACGATTTAGTTAGACTTATAGTCACAGAGTATAAATAAGTCTATGATTTCACCGAAGAGATCGCTGCTATTAAATGGTACACCTTTGCGAATGGTAGAACAATTTAAATATCTTGGACATCTGGTAACCTCTGACCTGAGGGACGATGCTGACATTGAGAGGGAGCGCAGGGCACTTTCTGTCAGAGCAAACATGATCGCCCGTAGGTTTGCTCGCTGTTCGGAGGGCGTCAAAATTACTCTTTTCAGAGCGTTTTGTACGTCCTTCTACACGAGCAGCCTATGGATTAGTTATACTAAAAAACAGTACACTGCCTTGCGTGTCCAATTCAACAATGCCTTTAGGGTGCTGTTGGGGCTGCCTCGGTTCTGCAGTGCGTCAGGGATGTTTGCACAATACCGCGTAGACCGTTTTTTCACAACAATGCGTAAACGGTGCACATCACTGGCGCGCAGGGTCAGGGCTAGCCGGAACAGCATCCTGAAGCTGTTTTCTGAGCGTTTTGACGGTCAGTACATGAATCATTGCTCTATGATACATGAACTGACTACAAAATTTTTGTGAATTTATTATTTTGATTGATGACATTTTATTTCTTAATTATTTATTTGAATTGAATGTATTTCATTTATTTAATTTATGGATTTGATGATTTTTATTATAAATTTTAATTAAGTATTATTAAGAATTTTATGATCCAAAGTTGGTCGACATAAATGATTATTATTATTATTATTAGTTCCATTTTCAAAATTAGCGCGTTGCTTGTGACACAACACAAGTGTTTACGTTTTAAAATGACGCGCCGCCATTTTCAACGCGCCCCGTAGAAAGAGATTACACTTGAATTTTTCCCCATTACAAAAAGCGTACAACGCCGCTAAAGAAGTTTTCACTTCAAAAAAAAAAACAGTAAAATAACTAAAACATGAAACAAACTTGACTTCATACATAATTTAATTTTAATATAAATTGCGGATGATTGATTGAACATTGCTGATTTCTTGTTTTTTTATAAAACACTTTTTTCAATTTACCTACATAAAATTAAAATTTAATATTTTAACAATGCCATGCTGCCGTGTCTCCAACTTTCTATGGTCCGTGAATTTTGGCCAAGCATTGTGTAGGTTACACATTGGTTTTCAAAAATTTTAATAGATGTCGGTAATAAATTACATCTTAGTTTTTAAAATTTTTTTATAGATGTCGCTAATAAATGACTCGCGAAGTAATGTAGAGGGTAGCAGGGCGAGGGGAGTCAAATCCTTAGCTGTCACTTCACCAAGAGCCGCCTTAATATGTTTTTATATCCTTAAATATATAGCTTTGTTCAGTAAGTCAATTAATTTTCTTCTTTAATCATATTTTTTTTATTTTTTGGTCTTAAGAGGTAATGTGAAAAATAGTCGGTCCATTTTCATACATTTATGTATAAATATGATTAAAGAAGAAAATTTGTTGGCCTACTGAACAAATCTATATATTAAGGGTACAAAAACATATTAAAAAATAATAATCAGCAGATATTTTTATCAAGAAAAGATATATTGAAAAATATTAAAATTTAAATTTGGAGTATCTCCGAAATCGAAAAAATATTGGATTCTTTTACATACTTATTCTAACTAATACACAAATACGTATACAGAAAGTATTTTAGCCCGAGGAAATATTCACAGAGAGATATAAGCGATTTTCATGTTTAGGTAAAAATACCTAACTTCTCGTAACAAATTTTATTGGCTTATTGTTCATCTGTAATCTGTGTTACCTAACTTCATCACATGCCAAATTTTATAGACGGGAGAATTTTTCGGAAGTCTCCATACAACAAATATGCTCATTGATTGGACTAAAAGCCTGATTCACACATATCAGTGAAGTCACAGTTCTGGCACAGTACCGCCACCGTGATAATTATTCATTCATACATTCTCTAAAAACACGCGTTCACTAACACTGAGACACAATATAGAGAGAGTACAGTTAGTTGAGCTTAGCACTTGCGCGCTCGAGCAACGCACACATAGACATCTCTCACCGACACTTTATAACTGCAATCTCATACCACTTTCAAAACAGTTCAAGTACGTGACGCAGCGGCGAGAGCTGCCTTTGTGTATGTGCGATGCTCGAGCGCCCTAAGCTAAACCGTAGTACTAAGCTAAACTTCTGTTAGTCTCTCTATTTTGTGACTGAGAGCACCGTCACTGACATTTATAGGTGTTGACGCGTTCATCACTACATAGTATAAAACAAAGTCGCTTCCCGCTGTCTGTCCCTATGTATCCTTAGATCTTTAAAACTACGCAACGGATTTTGATGCGGTTTTTTTAATAGATAGAGTAATTCAAGGGGAAGGCTTATATGTATAATATATGGTGTCAAATTCCACACTACACCGAAGCGAAGCGAGGGCGGGTCGCTAGTAAAAAATGTGTAAAAGAATAATTATCACGGTGGCGCTACTGTGCCGGAACCGTGACTTCACTGATATGTGTGAATCGGGCTTAACGGATATAAACGGACGGACGTCCTATAAACGGACCATAATACTCAGAGGTACTATGATAAGTAAAGGCCGGATTTGCGGTGGCAGGAATACAAACTTGCTAGTGATTACCAAATTATCGTAAATGTATTTATATATCGATGTTTTGAAAATATTTTTGAAGTGGAACTTCTTTGATCGCGTCTGTATTTATTTTTTGTATTTTACCAAGGAGGATGTATTTCTTAAAAATTTGACATTCTACTTCACTCAATTTGACTTTGCTATCTTTTCATCAAGAAAAACTGCAGTGAATTTTATTATTTATACATTTCACGATTTTCACTTTTCTTAATGTAGGTAGGTAATTTCTACTATTTCCGATAGTAAGTCTATATTTCACGTTACATAATTATAATATTTTTATCGATAAATTACACAAATAGATAATCAAGTTGTCTACGCACTATTAAACGTCATTTTATTCGTGCTACCGCAAATCCGCACCCTGATTATCTAAAAAGAAACTATTTAGCGACCGGTTTCATTCCACATACATTGCTACTTTTCTTTGGTATGTTTTTTTTTAATCCAAAAAGAAGTAGCAATAGATCACTATCATCTATAAACTGCAACCGGTCGCTCGGTGGTTTCTAATTAGATAATCAGCCCGCCGGGGTCTGATGATAAGTGATAAATAGGGTACGTATCAGAATGTCTAAAGTTAGAATGTCTAAAGTTAAAATGCCAAAGTTCAAAATGTCAAAAATTAAAATTTAAATGGTTTAAAATGTTGAAAATCATTATGTCTAACTTCAAAATAGCAAAATTATGTTGAATTAAATCTATAAATATACTTTAATATTATAAAATGCAATAGTAACTCGTGTCTGTCTGTTTGGACCGATTTTAACGAAATTTGGTACGCATATAGATGGAACCTTGGGGCTTTCCCCAAGGTTCGATCTATAAGCCTCGAATTCACTAGGGCACAAGTAGGGCACAAGTTCTGAGACTGTTACAGAACATCTACGGTGCGTGTCCTCAGAACATTTTGGTAACATGTCGTGATACATTTTGCTTGTCCACACGTCAGTCTCCGCCGAGATGTCGCCCGAGGAAGTCGTGGCAGTTAGTGCTGCGTACATTTATATTTTATCGAGTAGTTTACCGAAACGTTATAAAAAGAAAAGGTGGTGGGTGCGAAACTACTTATCACAAAGAGAAAGCAGTGATAATATCTTACGTGATCTTCGAATGTTTGATGGATCATTTGTAAATTTCACTCGAATGACATCGACTGATTTTGAAGTTTTACTAGAAATGATCGGGCCTGCCATAGCTAAACAAGACACAATATTACGGAATGCTGTTGGTCCTGACATCAGACTTGCAATAACATTGAGATACTTGTCGACCGGAGATTCTTATGCTTCCTTGTCGTATACATTTAGAGTATCAAAACAACTGATCAGCAAAATAGTACCAGAAGTTTGTAAGGAACTCATAAAAGCGTTGAAAATATATGTCATGGTGAGTACAAAGACATGGTAAAATCACGAATGTTTTATTAATATTATTTTTAATTATTAGAAAGAAAAATTATTCCCGCAGAAAAGATGGAATTATGTCATGATCAGATGGTTCCTGGCTGTTATCAAATTGAAAATCCAGATTTTCACGTACAGTTGTTTGTGGAATGCTATTCAGATTGTCGTTGGATGCTGTAACACTGTCCTGATGTTCCGATGGTGTGGTTGATGCGGTACTGTAGCCTTGCTTGTATTTGCCCATGCGAGCTTCTATTAATATATTATTAATATAATATTTCGCCATGAGGGCGGAGTGTTCGTCTTTAATGAGACGTAGCTCTGAGGCAACATATCGTCCATACACATCAAACTCATCAGGGGTAGCTTCCATCTTATTTTTGGCGGACCTCATTATTTCAAACGCCTCTCCCAATTTATCCTCTTGTGTTAACATTCTCTTTTTCGACGATTTAGATGAGGTAGGGCGCGGTGATGCTTCCATGGTTTTTTGAGTTTCTTGAGTATTTTCCGAGGAAAGCTCGGAGTATTGGTCATCGGTGTCCTGGCGTTGTGCCTGAAATAATTTTTATGTTATGTTATGTTACATATATTTTTCAGGTCCCAAATACTGAAATAGGATGGAAAGAAAAGGCTCATAATTATGAAATACTATGGAACTTTCCACATTGTGTTGGAGCTATTGACGGCAAGCATGTTTTGATTCAGGCACCTGCAAATTCTGGTAGTGATTATTACAACTATAAAGAACAATTTAGCATTGTCCTCTTGGCTATTGTAGATGCTGATTATAATTTTATATATGCTAACTGTGGTGCCAAAGGAAAGTCATCTGACAGTGGAGTTTTTCAAGAAACTTCTTTTTATGAAGCTATGAATGAAAACCAACTTAGTTGGCCAAAACCGGAGCCACTGAGACATGAACCAAACATGCCATTTGTACTCGTGGGAGACAGTGCATTTGCACTCACCGAAAAAATGATGAAACCATATCCAGGCTACCATGAGGTGGGAAATGTAAAGCGTATTTTTAACTACAGGCTTTCGAGAGCGAGAAGAATTGTAGAAAACGTATTCGGAATCTTATGTGTCGTGTTTCGTATGTTTCGCAATGCAATTGCGCTCCAACCTGCTAATGCTGAAGTTGCCGTAATGGCCTGTGTATACCTACACAATTTTCTAAGGCGTAATAAGCAATCGAGAGCACTCTACACCCCACGTGGAACCTTTGATTCAGAGGATTCGGATCATAACACTGTGGGAGGATCTTGGCGCAGAGAATTTGGACCTAATATTTTGTTGGATTTGCAACCATCTGGAAGACCATCTGCTCAATCTGCTATGGTAACAAGGAACAAGTTCGCTGAATATTTCATCACTGCGGAAGGAAGTGTTCCATGGCAAAACAATGTAGCTTAGAAATAAACAAATATTTAGAATAAGAATTGTAAATTTCATTATGTGTCTACCTACCTATAGCGGTTCATGAGATAAAACCCGTTGACAGACAGACAGACAGCGGAGGCTTAGTAATAGGGTCCCGTTGGTCAACCTTCGAGTAGGGAACCCTAAAAACGACTTTATAATTCTCTTATAATTATTGTTAATGCTTATTTATTAGAAAGGTACTACTCGTATAATAAATTTATTTTAAAATTGTGACTTACTTGTGTCTCCAATGTATCTGTGCCACCAGAAGTTGTCGCCCCACTCAATAAAAACTTCATGGCATCGTAGGCAAACCAAGAACTTGATTCTATAACTTCGTCCCGTGCTTTACCCGTGCCTTTCGAAGAAGCTATTTTCTTTTTCTCACGCATAAATTGTGAGCGCAGGTTGTGGATCTTCGCCTCAACATCTTTCCTTGGTATTTGAAGGTCATTGGCTAACCCCTCCCAAGCATCATTTTTCTTTATTTTATTTTTGTATTCACGGTTATTCGTGTCCCACAAACATCCTTTGCTTTCGTAAAGCTCAATAAGTTTTAGAACTAATTGATTTCCCCACTCTACGGGCATGTTGATGCTAGAATTCGCGCACGCGTCCACACTCTGCAACAGCGGTCGCAGGACTGATGTCGCAGGAAGTTCTGTCTCGCGAGCTAAAACACGGAACCTGTTCTGCGACACGTAGATGTCGCTGTATAGTCGCGTGCGACGTCGCAGAACAGAGCGCGACGTCGCGGCGACACGTAGACGACATGTGCCTAGACAGGTTCTGCGACGATTTGTCGCCTAGTGAATACGAGGCTATATGCGTTTACATAAAAAGTAGCCAGGCGGAAAGCTATTTTTTTTTATTATCTGAAGATATGTTTATTTGCTATTAAATCAAAAGTCATATTATTGAGTTATAGTAAAAGCACCGAATATCATATAAGTAATAGTGTAAAAGGCGTGTTAGGTGATGGATGAGTAATGAGTTTTCTATTTTGTAATTAAGTGAAACAAATTACATGTGGTTTCGTTACAAGTAAAGTAAGGGCAATTATCGTGTAAATAATCTCTATGGAAATGTATTTTTTCAATTATATTTACTCGTGCGAAAATGTGTTTTATTTACTGCCGAAAACGTATTTACCCACGCCATTATTCGTATAACATGTAAGTAGGTAAGTCTAAATATGTAGGTAATCACATCTACATAATATACCTAGTTAAAATATTGGAGCTGGATGTATGCTAAGATGATGATCTATAGTAGAACAAGTTCAGAGTTCGTTTCTATTGTTTGGAAACATTAAGAAAATTAAATTAGCAAGATAGGTATGCGTTGTATATTGCTTACAGCTATCTATAAGGCATGTTTTATCATACTGGGAACTAAATGGACCTATTATACATAATTAATTTCCTTATGCGAGCGTATAATAATCACTAGGTAAGCATCTAGCCCTTTGAGTGCTTGTGAACATTATGTGAATATTTAAATGCAAAAAAATTAGGAAGTGTGCTTAGAATGAAATGTGCTTATCCCATGGCAATGGACGGACGCAAAATATAAGTGCCGTCGATATGATTTATATACTTATGAGAGAGGTAAGCAATTATTATATTAGATAGAATTAGTCTTGCTTCAGACCTAAAATAGAGGTATAGCACCAAAATAAGTGGACCAGATTCTCATATTTTAATAACAAAAGATTCCACAACCCGAGATAAAAATGCGCCATCGCTTTACAAGCTTAAAACGCGTCATCTCCGTCTTTTGAGTTAGAAAGAGATGCATAATCTTTGAATATTTGTGACTATATTCATACTGCGTGTTTGCGTCATGTTGGCTGCATTATAATAACAATGGGTGGGGAACGTTCAGAATCCAGCTATATAGCGCTATATGCTATTGAATGGAAAATGGCGTTCAGCTAACTTCGAATCTGCTACCGCTGTTTCTAGCGCATAATCGCTGGAACTGCGCGGGGGAAGAGTTGTGTAAACTTTTTTTATGAGGCTTCTTACGTTTACGTATCGGTCGCCCGGACTGGGCGCATAGCGTATTATCATCTTCAGTTTTCTTATTTGCAATTTTCACCCCAATTTCGATAGTTTTCGTAAAATAAATGTTGTAAAATACGTTTTCCTTCATCATTGTAAATATTTTAAGTGTTTTTGAGTTGTGTTTGGAAGTGGAACGATGAAAGTGAGATTAATGTGATTCACATTAATTATGTGAACGGTGACGAACCATTTTAAGTGTGCGATAACACGCCCTCTGCTACCTATATCTTGACTATCCTGATGATTTCCCTTTAGCTGAATCAAATCAAAAGTATATCAAGAGGGATGCTAATATAAAATCAATACTCACCACCCTATATTATGTTATAACTTCATTGTTACACATGAACGTATAAGAAAATTATACAAGTTAAAATGTTATTCAACAAGCAAGAACAATTTTTTTGAGCTAATTAATTTGCAAAAAGAAAGTGAATGTAAAAAATATTGACCCACGTGAATTGGCGCTGGAATTTGAACGTGAACTATGAACTAAGAGGGCGCTAGTATCGCCGCTTTTGTATTGTGACGTTGGTATGCTTGCAAGCAATCAAATCAGTTTGCGCGAGCTTCGCGCAGTAGTGGTCGTGTAAAGAATCAACGTAGGGCTCCAGGAGTCGTTTTTGAAGGTGGATATTGTTACATCGTGTTGCCAAAGTGTCGCAGTGCAGTGTGGTTTAGTGTTGTGCTAGATTTTGGGAGCGGGCTCGGAAGCCCGTGTTGTCGGCGCGGATCGATACACCGTGGTCGTACGATGGCGCAGCGATCATGAGCCAGGGTGGCTCTAGGAGGCCGTACTCCCGCGGGGGCCCTCGTTGGCATCCCCGCTACAAGGACTACTGGGATTACGAACAAAACTATAGGTTAGTCAAACCAAACTATAAGTTTCCTACTAAATTACGTTGTATCTTTCCACCGTCGATTTCACCGTTGCATAAAATATTCGTGATGATTTCACACAGCGATTCTATAACTTCCTGCTTCCAATAGGTCTCAATTCGTAACGGAGATTGGAATTTTTATCATCATTTCTTGGCACCAGTAGCGTATTGAGGTTTTTGCGTAATCAAGCAAGTTTAAATGAAGTCTGCCTTCACATTTTTATTTTTGCGTACTCGCCAATATTCATAAATATTTATGATGCTACATATTTACAATCAGTCGTTTGCGGCTACAACGCAGCAGTAGCGATGGGCCGAGTCGCTATTTTTTCGACTCGGGTCACCCGAGTTGAAATTAATGCTGACCCGGGCTTGAACTCGGGTCAACTCGGTTCAGCGATATGGGCCGCCGCGCGCCGAGCGCCGACGAGTCAGAATTTTTTCAACTCGAGTTATCCGAGTTGAAATCTATGCGGAGTGCTGACCCGGGCTTCATTCAACTCGTTTTGTTTGTATTTGATAACTATTGAACCGAACCAACTCGGTTGCCGTTGCAAGTTGCAAAGTAAAAGAGTCAAAGAGATCAGGATTTGAATTATAGTAAAAGCAAATAGTTTTAATCAATCAACTATGCGCATTAGTTAGGTACAGAGATGAATACCTAAATGAAGCTTTTTATTATAATGAAAATTTTAAATATCGCTAAGACTGATAATTTAACTAAATGATCAGTCTACGCGCTTATTACTTCTAATATTATTTATTCATTATTCATCATTCAACCAATTATTTGGCATTAAAAAATTTACAAAAAAATTACATACCTCTGAGTATGTAATAGAGAGGCACAAGTAACGCTTAACTTAACTAAAGTTTTTCTTTTACGAAATTAAAATATAATAACAAAAACAGAACTTCTAGACATCATTAAAAAGGTGATATAACGCGGGCGGGGGCAGAGCGGGCGGCGGACCGCGAGGGGAGTGCGAGCGAGCGGTAATACAATGCCACACACCGAAACGAGTTGGCCCGCGCGCCGGGTTGATATTGTCCTAGCCCGGGTTGACTCGGTTGGTAAGACACGTACGTACCACGTGGGCGGCCCGCGTGGCGCGTCAACCGAGTTGACCCGGGCTAGGAAAAAACCAACCCGAGTTGACGGGTTGGAGAAGTAACTCGAGTTAACCGAGTTATTTGACCCGAGTCGCCCACCACTACGCAGCAGTTCATCGTTATCTACAAAAGTCATACCTACTGAATAAAATGGCTTCATTATGTTTACTTTCATATAACATAATTATCTATAAATAAATACTTAGCAGCAGAGAACTGCAGCATACTATGTAAAGTTGTGTTATTAGGTGCATTCTGCCAGACATATCTCTGAGTCATCGATCACCCACCATAGAATAAATTTTAACCATGGAAAGTAAATTGTATGAAATGTTCAATATTTTACGTTCCATGATTAAAATGTACTCTATGTCGATCAATGACTCAACGATTAGCCTGTTGGAATTCACCCATTTTTTAAATTTTCATCTTGCTCTGACCTTTCACCAAATGAAATGGGTTAGGAATTAAGTAGGTAGGTAACTGGCCTGCAATATAACTGATCTGCAATTTTTTGCTGGTCACAATAATAACCAATTTATTTATTTGTGAATCTGGTAATGGCTAAAAATAAATTGGTAACCTTAGATTGAACTTGTAACCAGTAAAAAAAATACCTACAATACATTCTAATTAATTAAGCAACATACAACAAGAATGGCAACTTCAGAGCACTTGCAGTACCATACGATGTAATATACTCTGTGTATACCATACATTCTCGAGTAAAGTTGCTGCAGTTTATGGGTGGTTTGTGCGTTGTTGGTCACAATGGAACCTAACCTCCTCACTTGCTACGCTCGCTCGTCGTGGCACCTAATAGACTTAAACAGAGTTTCGCGATTTCGGAATATCAGCATTTTAACTTTCAGGATTTCGAACTATCTGTCATTTGATAATCTATCTTTCAAGTTTCGGTCTATCGGATATTGACATTTAGGATTTTTGGTATTTTGAAAATATGTTTTATGAATTTTTGGCTTTTTAATACCTGCTACCCGTGACTATTGTCAATTTAACTGCATTGTTACCTGATGAAACTTAGCTTATGTCAATCAGGGATAGTAGCTTTTTTATGCTTGAGAATTGTTGAAATCTGATATGAGTAGTTTTAAAGATTATCTCCTACATTTAAACTTACAGACATTACTTTTTTATAATATTAGTGTAGAACGGTTCAGTGGTGCATCCACACCGCAGTTACTTTTTGTTGCACAACGTTTCTTGTAAGTGGGCAACAATGAGAATAAAAAAACTGGCCAAATGCAAGTCGACCTCGCGCACGAAGGGTTCCGTACCATTATCTATACAACATTTTTGTATGGGAGCCCCCCATAAATATTTATTTAATTCTGTTTTTAGTATTTTGTTGTTATAGCGGCAACAGAAATACATCATCTGTGAAAATTTCAACTGTCTAGCTATCACGGTTCATAAGGTACAGCCTTGTCACAGACGGACAGCGGAGTCTTAGTAATAGGGTCCCGTTTTTACCCTTTGGGTACGGAACCCTAAAAATAAAATATTGTATTATATTGCTGTGTTGCCACCAAAGTTATTGGATGTTACTTAATGTTACCATGTTAGTAAATATCCCTCCGTATCAGAAGGACAATTTAGTAAAACGCCCTTGTAGTATAAAGGACGTTAAAGTAAAATGACCTATTAGTAAAACGTCTGAAATTTAAAATCGTCATACTAGTAAAACGTCTGATATTACCCCACAAAAATTAATTTTGATATAGAT
Source organism: Agriphila geniculea (assembly GCA_943789525.1). NCBI lineage: Eukaryota > Metazoa > Arthropoda > Insecta > Lepidoptera > Crambidae > Agriphila > Agriphila geniculea. The sequence goes on along the minus strand of OX038891.1, from coordinate 22,836,288 downwards.
GCACCACCTACACCTTAAGCTAAGGTTATGAAACATTCAGGTAGGCACTTGTATCTTTGGTATGGGTGAATCACTATCCCGACCACGTCCTGTTGACTCACGTCTGGCATCGGACACACTTTTACTCTTTGTCTTTACTCTGATAATGATATCTATTTTTAAAGAAGTTAATCTTATGTGGCCTGTCTGTGGCTTTAAATTTCTTTTTTTTTATTGGAAACGGCAGGCATTTGACCACCATCTTGCTTGTTAAACAGTATGTGGTCTAACTAAGGTGCATGCTTGCCCAAGAAATGCCTATTCACTCTTGCCTTGAAGACACCAAGGTTGTAACTATCGGAGAACACATGAGCAGGCAGGGCATTCCATTCTTTAGCAGTATATTTGAAAAGTTCCATTGATTTCTCCAGGACCCCATCATTACAGACAGGGTTGCATGATTTAAATCAAGTTGATTTAAATCACGATTTTTATTGCATGATTTTTTTTTATAAAAATCACTGATTTAAATCAAAATCCAAATAAGGAATTTATTCAACGCTGGGTGTGCATATTTATCAACTATTATGTTCGAAAACAATTTTAATACAAAGTATGATAGGTGCAAGCTAAGTTATTTATTACAATAAGAATTAACAATCAAATATTAGATATTATATGTATTTGTGTCTGTAAAAATATAACAATGAATTGATTAGTACTTTCATTCATTACATGCAATGCAAGTAATATAATGAAAATAATAATGACTGTAATGTTTTCTGAAATAAAAATGTTGCCCATAAGAAAAACTAGGGTAATGATGACTTTTGATTAAAATAAAAATATCATGATTTTTAGCAACCCTGATTGATTATTATATTACAGATCCATCTTAGAGTAATCGAGTAACATACTTAAAAAAAAGAATCCAACAAACTAAGAACCTCCTTTTTTAAGTCGGTTATAAGAATAATAAACAAACATCACTGGATGCTCATGCTCACTCATCATACAAACATATGCCGTCAAGATTCGAATCTATACATACATATTCCCATACCACAGACGCAAAAACTCCAGGTTAAAAGTTGTATGGTGCGACGCCCTGCGCGCGCGCAGCTCGCAGGTAGCCGGGTCAACGGCCCGCCCTAAATATACTCACGCGGATGCAGTGGTTTTTTTGCCGTTGGCAGCCCTACGCGTGACGTACTGTAAAGGAGGTTACGGGAAAATGGGTTTTATGCTCTTTGAAATAGGGTGTATTTTTGATGCGACTGATGAGTTATGAATTTTAAAGTATTATTTTGTATTGAAAATTATGAATTTATTTTATACAAACCCAAGGTAGAAGGCACACATTATATGTTGGTCGGCCCTACAAATAGAGATAGTTTACGATCCGATAATTGTTTTACAGAAAAAATAAAACTAATTTGAGAACCTCCTCTTTTTTGAAGAATTTGAAGTTATTTAAAAGAAGTTTGTGCAGTCGAGAGTGCCTACCTGCCTTGACAGTCATTTTTCTGTCCTTGGGGGACAGATTTTTTTCTGGATAAAAATTAAATCACCTATTCATTACCCCTAACAATGTTTAGTGTAGTAGGATGAATATCCTACTACACTAAACAATGTTTAGTGTAGTAGGATGAATATCCTACTACACTAAACATTGAATGACTGAATGGTCGAATGTCCAAATCGAATTTTTACGAAAATCCTACTTCCTAGTATTATTGCAAAAAACCAGATAATTAGAATCTGAGACAGATTTTTGCAACCGTCTGAGTAATGTAAGAATTTTAACAAAAATCCAGCGCATTTAAAGTACCCACTGACTATGAAGCGGTCGGACAGGGCGAAAGGAACGGAGCAATTCAAAGGAAATCTCTTTTCTTTGTAGGTAAATCGCCAATAACCATCATTTTGCGCGCATTGATTGGCTGACGTCAACATTATGGACTGAATGATGCTCTGATTGGCTAAAGGCTACCTATAGAGGGAGATTACACGATCATGCAGACTGAAGCCAGACTGATGTAAGGCTGCCAACTGCACTGTTTTTTCTATGAAATTTCATACAAAAAATGGTGCAGTTGGCAGTATTGTATCAGTCTGGCGTCAGTCTGAATGATAATGTAATCACCCTCATAGTCCTATAAGTTGAGTCATGTTCTGAGTTCTGACTGACCAATCAGACTAAATCGACTCTTAGATTATCCAATCAGCATTCAAGCTTCCAGTTGTCCAAAACAATCCGGATTTTTACAAAGACCCTAAAAATTTCTTGGATGATTGCGAAAATCTATCTTTGATTCCAATTATCTGCCCCAAGATTCTAACCTCTGTTGCTAACCATTCTTATTGTTACGGACAGCTTCAATCGCGTGAAACTAGTGAAAAAAGTGATTAAAATGTGTATAGCAAAAAGACTGTTTAATGGACCGCTAAGTGCGTTACTAGTGATAGAATCTGTGTTTGTGATTATTTCATGTAAGTACTTTGATTTGTAAACAGTAGCTTGTTATAACTGATTGAGTCATTTAGTTTGTGTTTTTAATTACTTTGAAGTTTATTAATATGTAACGTTCTATTTGGTTTTAAATTGTTGCATATAAAAAGTTCTGTAAAATGAGATATTTAGCGTAGCTGTAAGTTTTATAGTTTGTGAAATATTTAAGTTTTAGTAATTCAAATAGGTATTGTTTAGGTATTTAGGTATCCTATGAATTAAATGATATGAATGCTTGTGTTTTTACTTATACTACCTGGTAAAGGTTTTGAGGTAATGGGCTAGGTAATATAGGTCTAGGAGGTGGTAGTTTCGACCTGAAATGTGTCTAGGTCATACGCCAACCTTTGTCCTATAAGCCCTAAAGGTTTTGATATGGTACTAAGAGGTAAGATTATACAGGGTCACTGGAAATATGACGTATTCCAGTTAAGAGGTTATAGATGAGGTCAAAACAAATATTTTTTGTCATATAACTTTTTCTCAAAAAATAAATAGTTTTTGAGTTAATTGAAATTAAGTATTTTTTTACCGAAAGTACGTTTTCGGACACAAAAATTTAAAATAAAAGATGACTACTCATTCGATTCCGGATTTTTTATTATTTTGGGATAGAAAAGAATCTGAGTATTGATAATGAATAAAAAAAAATTCATAAAATACAGGTGTTTATAAAAAATTCAATCCTTAAATGCATTTTTTATTTTTATTTTTTCAGATTTTTTAGAAATAGCTTCAAATATCTTTTAAAAAATCCTAGTTACTAAGCGTGCATAATATTTTAAAAACATCACCATCTATTCAGCTTTCAGTTGAGTTATAAAACTTAATAATAGCTTAAATAAAAAATGAGAAATTAAGACTTAACTAAATAGCAGTCCCATTTCATGTGGCAAAAATTTCCTACTTCAAGCGCTTCGGAGGTGGCCGTATTATCCTACTTATTCCATAAATGTGAAAGTTTTCTTGTTTGGATGATTGTTAATCAATCACACAAAACGGCTGAACGGATTTGGATGAAATCTGGCACACAGATAGTTTATAAGCCGGATTAAAACATAGGAGGAGACTATTATCTTGGTTAAAGGTTCCCTAGGGATTTTCTCAAACGTAAATGCGTATAAAGTCGCGGGCGGAAGCTAGTTTGCCATAAATGATCGTGCTTACTAAATATACTTTCGTCCGAGTGAGTTTGAAACAGGATTATTTTCCGCCGATGAGTAAAAATTTTATACAGACAGCATCAAAAATAACCATGCATATCAGCCATTTTTAATGACCCGCTGCTGGGGAACAGGCCTTCCTTTTTGTTTTGGGATAAAGCAGACGGGCCATAACCCACCACGTGGGCCCAATGTGGATTGGTCGGTGTTCACTCAATGTACCTTACATTGAGCCCTTGGTTCTGGCTGCATTTACAGTCGTTAACACTGACCAATCCACATTGGGCCCACGTGGTGGGTATGGCCCGTCCGCTTTATCCATTCACAAGCCAAAAGGAAGGCCAGTTCCCCAGCAGCGGGGCATTGAAAATGGCTGATATGCATGGTTATTTTTGATGCTGTCTGTATAAAATTTTTACTCATCGGCGGAAAATAATCCTGTTTCAAACTCACTCGGACGAAAGTATTTTTAGTAAGCACGATCATTTATGGCAAACTAGCTTCCGCCCGCGACTTTATACGCATTTACGTTTGAGAAAATCCCTAGGGAACCTTTAACCAAGATAATTGTATCCTCCTATGTTTTAATCCGGCTTATAAACTATCTGTGTGCCAAATTTCATCCAAATCTGTTCAGCCGTTTTGCGTGATTGATTAACAATCATCCAAACAAGAAAACTTTCACATTTATGGAATAAGTAGGATAATACGGCCACCTCCGAAGCGCTTGAAGTAGGAAATTTTTGCCACATGAAATGGGACTGCTATTTAGTTAAGTCTTAATTTCTCATTTTTTATTTAAGCTATTATTAAGTTTTATACCTCAACTGAAAGCTAATTAGATGGTGATGTTTTTAAAATATTATGCACGCTTAGTTACTAGGATTTTTTTAAAGATATTTGAAACTGTTTCAAAAAAATCTGAAAAAATAAAAATAAAAAATGCATTTAAGGATTGAATTTTTTATTAACACCTGTATTTTATGAAATTTTTTTTATTCATTATCAACACTCAGATTCTTTTCTATTCCAAAATAATAAAAATCCGGAATCGAATAAGTAGTTATCTTTTATTTTAAATTTTTGTGTCTAAAAACGTACTTTTGGTAAAAAAATACTTAATTTCAATTAACTCAAAAACTATTTATTTTTTGAGAAAAAGTTATATAACAAAAAATATTTGTTTTGACCTCATCTATAACCCCTTAACAGGAATACGTCATATTTCCAGTGACCCTGTATAAATAAAGGCCTCTTGTATAGGTCTCTGATAAAGGTAATGAGAAACCTAAATACCTAAACCTCGTATTGAAAGGTAGCCAAATAATAAATTAGGTAGGTAATCTCGTAAAGAGCCAGGAGTGGGGGTTTGCTATCCCCACCACCGCTAACAATTTATGGTAACGTAGGGTAGTAATGATTTGAGTTTTGTAAACTACCTAAGTTAAGTAGAAAATGTAAGTTTTTGTATTAGTGGATATTTGCTATCGTACAAAATGTTACCTTAGGGACGTGTGATCGTAGGAAATGTTGTAAGCTCGCACGGCCCAATTCGTTACAACCACAATATATGGGCATATAAGAAGAAAGTGTTTCATTCTGTTCCTGCTTGGCGAATCATCCTATGGTGCAGTGTTGAGGTTACCGACATCGGTAACAGTACTGCGTGGTCCTTCAGAGCAGCGGATAAGAAGATTCTGCGCGTCAAGCGAGAAGAAAGAAGCGAAGCATCACATTAACATATATACGTCCAACGATTATTGAAGAAAAGAAGCATCACAGTAAACATAATACGTTCACTGAAGACTGAAGAAAAGAAGCATCACAGTAAACATAATACGTTCACTGAAGAAAGAAGAATCACAGTAACTAGTTTCACTACGCGGGTGGACCGCGGCTCACACTGCCACACCCTAACGGTGCCAAGTGTGGTTAGTGTGAGTAACGCCATTCAAGGCGGTGCAGTCTGACGGACACGGCTGCCAGCCGCCTTTTTCAAGGCAGCTGAAATTGTCCGGCTACGCCGGTAAGGGTTGTGTCGCACTGAGGGCCGGTCTGTAGGCACTGCTGACGCTGCCGGGCGTTCCTCCCGGTAGCCGAGCACCTCGGAGTTGCACACCCCCTCTGCCGGGTAGTTCCTCCCTTCCACTCCTGCTACAACCTCCATCCTCACCTGGGCTCCCCTCGCTAGTGTGCCCGGGCGAGATTGTTAGGAGTAGACATCAAGAAAGAAAAAGATGCCAGTCACGAGAAGCCAATCTGGAGGGAAGAAGAGGGAGGCAATCACATATGATGAGCCACCGGCGTCACCGTTGACGATCGCGCCACAGCCACCGCCACCACCACCGTTATTGACTACAGTCGCGATGCAAGAGGCCACAGAAAGTGGTACAGAGAGATCGTTACCGCCGCCGCCCACCAAGGAAGTTGACGATGGCAACGCCGCCGCCGCCGCCGCCACCGACACTGGGGCTTTGAGACGTAACCCGCCGTCAGTGTGTTCGTCGAGTGTAGCTGCGCGCGTCCGGCAGGCGCAACTTCGGGCCGCGGAACAGTTGGCCGAGATTAAGAGACGAGAAATGGAATTAGAACGTGAATTAATTCAACAAAGGTTACAAGTTGAAATGGATACTATTATGGAAGAAGAAACCCGTGCGAGCTTACCCGCCGAGAGCGTCCCAGAGAGGCTGAAAGAATGGTTGGATACCACAGCCGATCCTCGGTGTCGGGTAGACGAAAATTTAGAGAAAGACAGAGATATCGTTCCCGTCGTTTCACAAGAAAGAGACAGAGATATCGCTCCCGCTATCGTGCAAGACAGAGACAGGGATATGAAGCGCAATGAGGCGCGCGCCTTAGAAACAGATAGAAACCGAACGTTTAGTATAAATCCAATGGAGGCTGACGCGAGGCCCGTAATCGATACGAAAAAGGGCTACGGGGTGGAAAACCTCGCTGAAACATTGGACAGGGTTCTAACTAGACGACCGATGCCGCGGTACGCGCAAGAGCTGCCCGTGTTTAGTGGCTCACCGACGGAATGGTTGTTATTCAAAGCCGCAGTGCGTGATTCCACACGATTATATAAGTTCACTGCAGAGGAAAATCTAGCAAGATTACGCGTGAGCTTAAAAGGGGAAGCGAGAGAGAGTGTGTCGGCGCTATTATGGAGTGCGACCGACCCCGATCGTATTATGACCACACTAGAACAATGCTACGGCCGCCCCGAAGTGCTTATAGACAGAGCGCTCGAAGATATGAAAAGTTTACCGCGTTCCGGTACGAGTGCTACAGAATTAAATACCCTCGCTGTGAAATTGCAAAATATAGTTTGCGTTATTCAAGCGGTTGATGACCGAGGGTACTTACGAAATCCGCTATTGGTTCGAGAAGTAGTCAAGAAACTCAGCCCACATTTGTTATCGAACTGGGTCGCCTACGCCGAAAAGAATGAATCGAGCGAGCCTGAAATAATTATTTTATCTCGATTCCTTATGAAAGAGGCCGACTGCGCGCTGCGTTTTGCATACGTACCGACTACGTCACAGCAAAGAGAAAACGTCGCTGTAAAAAACCGTAGCGAGAAACGCACCGATAAAAAGAAAAATGTAGCAAGAATATACACTTTGGGCCAGAAAGAGACGCCGCCAGCGCCGTGTTTACTATGTGGAAACGATCATGAAGTACCCCACTGTAACAAATACAAAGCCATGACGGTAGATGAAAGATGGCAGTGGGCAAGAAATAATGGAGTGTGCTTTCGGTGTGTAAACAATAAGCACCGGAGGTTCCGCTGTACACACAAACTATGCGGGGTGAACAACTGTAATGCGCGTCACCACGCTACGTTGCATAAGGACCGTGCCGCCAGTAATGAAGAGACGTTGGTGCGAGAGTCGCAGACTGAGACGATCGCCACGATTAATAGGGCCAACGTCGCGGCGAATGTCATGTTAAAGGTGTGTCCAGTGACAGTTAAGGGACCCGGCGGCGCCGTACAGACATACGCGCTGCTGGACGAGGGATCGACAATAACGATCATTGATCAAGTCCTGGCGGACGAAATAGGTGCGAAAGGGCCTGTAAGCGACTTGCGTATATGTAGTATAAACGCGCAAGGGAGCGTAGCGAACAGTGAAGACGTAAGCCTAGTGTTAGTAGCAAGAGATGAAAGCACCCATCATGTTCGCGCCAAAACGATGACAAGTTTGACGCTCAATCATCAAACAGTTAGTGAAGATTGCTTACAGTACGCACACTTAAGAAAATTAACGGCTAGTGACGTGTGTTATGACAGAGTGAAACCACGTTTACTGATCGGGGCCGATAATTGGCATTTGATTGTGTCACGAAAGTTGTTAATGGGCAATCAGAGACAACCGGTAGCGTCGCTTACGAAGCTAGGGTGGGTCATACATGGAACGGCGCCTCGAATTACGGCGCTAGAGGGCGCGTCTAACGTATACAAGACGGAGCTCATCGCACCCGAGGTTGAATTGCACGACATGGTGAAACGTTACTTTGAAATAGACGCACTCGGTATCGCTAGGAGGGAACGCGAAAACCCAATGGAAGTGAGAGCGATTAAAGCGTTCAATGAGAGTATTAAACGAGTCGGCGGCCAGTGCGAAGTACGACTACCGTGGAAGAGAGACGACGTCACGCTACCACCCAGTTATTATAACGCTGTAAAACGCTTGAAGTCTATAGAACGCAAGATGGACCGGTCAAGCGACTTTGAAAAAGCTTATACAGCACAGATAGAAAATTTATTCACGAAAGGCTACGCGGAGCAGTGCAGTGGGAAAGAGACAGACGATCCACGATCATGGTACCTGCCTCACTTCGCGGTTACTAACGTGAACAAGCCGGGGAAGTTAAGATTGGTTTTCGATGCGGCGGCAAAAGCCGATGATGTTTGCCTCAATGATGAGCTTTTAGAGGGGCCCGATTTATTACAAGATTTAAATGGGTTGCTTTTGCGGTTCCGTGAGAAAAGGATAGCAATAACAGCCGACATTCAAGAGATGTTTTTACAAGTGAAAATCGCACCTATAGACCAACCGGCACAGATGTTTCTATGGAGAGGCGGCGATAGAGATGGACCGCCACGAAAATATAAAATGACGTCGATGATATTTGGGGCAAAGAGTTCGCCATTCTTAGCACATAGTGTGCGTGACTGGAACGCGAGAGAGAGCGCCGACGAGTACCCGCTAGCATGTCAAGCGATAACTAGCAATCATTATATGGACGACTGGGTGGACAGTTTTGATGATAAGGAACGGGCAATTACTACGATGAAACAAGTGATTGAAGTGCACAGGCGAGCAGGATTCAAGCTGACAGGCTTCAACTCAAACGAAGCTAGAGTCTTAGCTGAGCTGCCATTAGAGAGCCGTGCTACGTCATCGCCCAAGCAACTGGGGTCCAACCTAGACGATTGTGGTCGCACGCTGGGGTTACTATGGGATGCGGTGACCGACACACTGGGGTTCAACACGACGCTTGCGAGGGTACCGGCTGAAGTGAAGACGTTAGCGAGGCCGCCGACAAAGAGAGAAGCGCTAAGCGCCGTGATGTCGGTTTTCGATCCGTTGGGCTTACTAAGCTACTACACCATTCGAGCGAAGATTGTATTACAAAACATTTGGAAACTAAACGTAGAGTGGGACGAGGCTTTACCAGGGCCGGAGGCCGAAGAGATAATCCAATAGCTTAGAGACATAGAAAAGCTACGAACACTAAGATTACCGCGCCTCTACGCTCAAACGGGGGGAGAGCCGAGCCGAGAACTACATATATTTTGTGATGCAAGTGAAGTTGCTTACGCGACCGCGGCTTACTGGCGCGTCAAGAATGAAAATGGTGAAATAGAAGTGACATTAGCGGCCGCTAAAGCACGGGTAGCGCCAATGAAACATCTTAGCGTACCAAGACTCGAATTACAAGCGGCTCTGATTGGGACGCGTCTGGCAAGCTCTATCAAGAGACAGCAAGGCTGGGAACCCGAGAAAACTGTATATTGGACGGATTCGCGTACCGTGTGGCATTGGATACGGAATGATAGCGTGCGTTACTCACCATACGTAGCGCACCGCTTAGGAGAGATAGCCGAGACTACGGACGCTAGCCAATGGAGATGGGTTCCGACAGCGCTGAATGTGGCGGACGACGCAACGCGCCCTAATGTAGAGATGAAGACGTGTAATGACAGATGGTTTAAAGGACCCAAATTTTTATATGAAGATGAGGCTTTATGGCCCACGTGTGATATCGTAACGGAAGAGGACACGGTAGAGATAGTGCTCACGACAATGGGAGAAGCAAACGATAGTGTGCCCCGAGCCGAGCGTTTTTCCTCATATGAACGCTTGGTGAGAGCGATGGCGAGAGTATTACTATTCGTACGCAAGTGTCGTGACCGTGCCGCTACGATGAATGTAGAGCTTTTAGAAGAGGCTGAGATGAGACTGCAACGAGCTTCGCAGCGCCAATGTTTCGCTGAAGAGATAGAACGCATCACCGCAAAGCGAAACCTCAGAGCAGGAAGCCGGCTACGAAAGCTAGATCCGTATTTGGACGAACAAGGTGTGCTGCGTGCCAGGGGACGAATAGGGGCAGCGGGTGTGTCTGCCCCCGCTACTCACCCCGTAGTACTGGACGGCAGGCACCCGTATGCGCGGTTGCTACTATATCGTGAGCACCGTCGCGCCCACCACGCACACAATGAGCGCGTTGTGAATGACGTCAGAGCCAAATACTGGATACTACGACTGAGACCGACGATACGTACAGTCGCTAGCAAATGCGTGTTTTGTCGCGTACGAAAGGCACGTCCTGTGGTTCCAGTGCACGGAGATTTACCTAAGGCAAGATTACAGCCATTCACGAGGGCCTTCACATACTGCGGGGCCGACTATTTTGGACCTCTAACGGTGGCGGTGGGACGGCGGCACGAAAAACGGTGGGGCGCACTATTTACGTGTCTCACGATGAGAGCGATACATATAGAATTGGTGGCGTCGCTATCCACAGACTCGGCAATCATGGCTCTAAGAAGAATGGGCGCGCGCCGCGGGTGGCCGCGCGTGATGTACTCAGATAATGCAACAAACTTCAGAGGCGCCGACGTAGAGTTGCGTCGTGCGGTAGAAGAATGGGAACCGGCGCTACGTGATTACGCACTAACGGAGCGTATGGAGTGGCGCTACATCGCTCCGGGCGCGCCACATCAGGGAGGCGCGTGGGAGAGGCTCGTGCGCTCGGTCAAAAGCGCGCTACGAGTCACACTGAACGAGAAGTCGCCGCGAGAAGAGGTACTAGCTACGCTGTTGGCGGAGGTAGAGCACACCATAAACGCTCGCCCGCTAACCCACGTACCAGTCAGCGAAGAAGATCCAGAGGCGCTCACCCCAAATCACTTTCTGTTGGGGGGTTCGCGCGGCCTGCCACTCACTGGGCCGTGCGAGCCAGCTTCGCGCAAGGCATGGCGTGCTGCGCAGGCGCTGGCCGACGAGTACTGGCGCCGCTGGGTGCGCGAGTACCTGCCCGAGCTCATTCCGCGCGGGGGTGCGCGTGACGTCACGGGCCGCTCACTTAAGCCCGGTGACGTCGTCATCATCGTCGACTCCAGCCTGCCTCGCAATGTGTGGCCGCGAGGCGTCGTGACGGCGGTGTATCCGGGACCAGACGGCGAGATTCGCAACGCTGATGTCAAGACAAGAGGAGGAGTTTTTCGTCGCCCGACAGCGAGATTGGCTGTCCTCCCTACTGAAGAAGAAGGTGCCGCGAGTGCTGCACCGGGGGGAGACTGTTACGGACAGCTTCAATCGCGTGAAACTAGTGAAAAAAGTGATTAAAATGTGTATAGCAAAAAGACTGTTTAATGGACCGCTAAGTGCGTTACTAGTGATAGAATCTGTGTTTGTGATTATTTCATGTAAGTACTTTGATTTGTAAACAGTAGCTTGTTATAACTGATTGAGTCATTTAGTTTGTGTTTTTAATTACTTTGAAGTTTATTAATATGTAACGTTCTATTTGGTTTTAAATTGTTGCATATAAAAAGTTCTGTAAAATGAGATATTTAGCGTAGCTGTAAGTTTTATAGTTTGTGAAATATTTAAGTTTTAGTAATTCAAATAGGTATTGTTTAGGTATTTAGGTATCCTATGAATTAAATGATATGAATGCTTGTGTTTTTACTTATACTACCTGGTAAAGGTTTTGAGGTAATGGGCTAGGTAATATAGGTCTAGGAGGTGGTAGTTTCGACCTGAAATGTGTCTAGGTCATACGCCAACCTTTGTCCTATAAGCCCTAAAGGTTTTGATATGGTACTAAGAGGTAAGATTATATAAATAAAGGCCTCTTGTATAGGTCTCTGATAAAGGTAATGAGAAACCTAAATACCTAAACCTCGTATTGAAAGGTAGCCAAATAATAAATTAGGTAGGTAATCTCGTAAAGAGCCAGGAGTGGGGGTTTGCTATCCCCACCACCGCTAACAATTTATGGTAACGTAGGGTAGTAATGATTTGAGTTTTGTAAACTACCTAAGTTAAGTAGAAAATGTAAGTTTTTGTATTAGTGGATATTTGCTATCGTACAAAATGTTACCTTAGGGACGTGTGATCGTAGGAAATGTTGTAAGCTCGCACGGCCCAATTCGTTATAACCACAATATATGGGCATATAAGAAGAAAGTGTTTCATTCTGTTCCTGCTTGGCGAATCATCCTATGGTGCAGTGTTGAGGTTACCGACATCGGTAACACTTATTTTATTTTTCTTGATTGAAATCGATTGAAACCGCAGTTGCATTGCTGCTTTAAGTAAGATAGTTCTCATATTGGTTCTTACTAAAGCAGCAATGTATCTGCGATTTCTGTCAGAGTTGATTGCAACAAAGTTACATAATAATCAGCCCCCTGACCAATGATGTTAAAAAAAGTAAAGATACTCCAAAATGGCAAGACGAAAGTCAGGTAATTGCCCGACTTTCAATTAGTCAGGCACAGTCTCGCGACACGGAAAGACACGCGGCTCTCGTCAGTCAGACGCGATAAAATTGTGAAATTCCATTAAAAAAAAATGCCTACTTGCGTCTTTAGACGATGTACAAATTATACAGCAACAGTCAGAGATCGGAAAAATGCTTAATTTTACACGTAAGTACTGTATTTAATAAAAATATGTATTTTCTATTACTTTATTCGGCCATATTGTACAAAGAGCGCGCTGTCTGCTTTGCGTGTAAGTGAAGGAGACAGCTGACGCAATGTCAATTCACGGCCAATGCGCATGCAGCGGTCAATGTGTGTATCTATAGTACCTTTTCGCTGTTGGCGTATAACTCATCTCTACTTTTAATATCATTGCCCCTGACCCTTAACAATCGACCTAGGATTTTTGCAAAGATCGGGTTTATATCATTTCCTACGACATATAATAGGTGATCAAACGAACTTCCAAGTGAAGTTCGATCACTATTATATGAATTCGCTTCATTCGAAGATATAAATACCACAATGTAGTTTCTTTTCATCTTACTGGCAACTCGCACTTTTAGAGGGTATCACTGTATATATATTTTTTTTAACGCTCCCTGCTCGACCGCGCCCATCGTCGCGTTCGTTCATTTATTTTAGAGTTCATTAACAAAATTTACTAGGGAGTTTGGGCAGGGAGGGTTCTTATATCTTCGAATGAAGCGAATTCATATAATAGTGATCGAACTTCACTTGGAAGTTCGTTTGATCACCTATTATATTTCATTCGCTTCATTCTTCAGATATAAATACCACAATGTAGATATTTAGAGTAAGGAATTTTGTTAATGGTTAAATATGCTTTTATGAATAAAAGAAGTATTTAATGGTTTCATAATATATTTTCTTTTTTAATCATCATAATTACAATTCTGTAATAATCACCAGATACAATTTAAATCATAAGTTGTTATAATTTCAGAAAAAAAGGTATTTAGTCAATTACAAATTGGGTTGTCCTATTAATCAACATTGTAACCAAGTTTAACTTAACAATAATTTAACTTTTATTGGGTAAACATTAGGGCTTGCAAATATTCGATGAAATTCAATATTCGAATATTCGAAAAATTTTAAGGAGATATTCGAATATATTCGAATATTATTCGAATAATTCTGTAAAATAAAACAGATGGTCGTAATTATTAAATATTGCTTATGTTTTCGAGTTAAACCAAAGTTAAATGCTTCATTTAATGGGGCACATTGTTTAAGATTTATCATCAATTGACTTTTGCATTTGTCCAACGTTTTCAGTTTCAAAACTTCTTTGTAAGGTTATAAGTCTTTTAAGGGGAAATTATTTTATATTTAATAGTCAGTTTTTCTAGTTCATTTTTATAGGCATTGAACGCAGTCAGGCGGATAACACAAACTTCAACGGTTGATTAAAATTATTTATTGCAAAAATGCTGTACTTAGTATAGTTTTACAAACTCCAGCAAGACACTTCAGAACATCTGTTCAGTTCGAACGCCGAGCAAAGAATGCCTGATTGACGCCATAATCAATCGTAGGAAATGAACGAACGAGTGAATGTCAGACAGAACGAATAAGCGTATGACAGAACGAATGAGTGTATGACAGAACGAATGCAAGTAGGGAAATGAAGTCAAATCAGCTACGATTAATTATGGAGTCAATACACTTACTTATTAGTGAGCTAAAAATAGAGTTAAATAATTATAAATGCTAACAGTCGGCCTTTCCTGATAATTATTTCACGACTCGTGAAAACAGATTTTATTTGAGAAAACAAAGTCAATATTTCATTTGAAAGGTAGACTGCTAGTAATTATATTCAATGATAAAGGTAAAATCAGTACAATAACCTTGGAACCTGAAGAACAAACACAAAAATAAAATCAATTTGAATACCAGAATCATTTCTCTTTATGCTTCCTAAGAAAATAACAAATAAGTTATCCATCAAGAACCAAACTTTCTATTTTATATATTTTATTTTTAATCATCTTGAATGTATCAACTTACTTACACATGTAATTTTTAATCTTTACTTTGATTTTTTTTTTGTAAACTTAGAATCAATTTTCTCTTATTATTATTAATTTGTGTTTATGAACCACAATGAAGTCCCTTACATGTCTTCAATGTGTATCTAACTAATCTTTTTATAAATGAATTGTTGTAGCCCTCTGCATGTCTACAACAATACTACCATAATGGCACATTGGAGCCTCTTACATATCTCCAAAGTGACATAAAGGTACTGAATTAGCTCATATCGTGAAAACAAATATCAACTGCTGTAGCCCCCTGCACGTCTACAGCAATATACTATTCATATCACTCCAGAGCCTCCTGCTTATCTCCAAAGTGACAGAATTTTACTGAACTATTTTATAATATAAGACTACTTAACACTAATAATTGTTATGGCCCCCGTCATGTCCATAACAATACTCTTATTAAGACCCAGTAACTCATTATAATTAATTATAATCATACTTTAAGTAGATTAGTAAGCTTTAACATTTATAATTACTTTCCATCAACAATAGTTATCCAGGTGGATAAATTTTATTTTCTATTTTACTTAATTACTATTATCTTATAGATATCTAAACAACGAGCTTGCAACCAATAAAAGACCTGATTATTCGTCACTGTCAGTATTTGAGTCATCGACATCACTATTTCTATCGAAAACAAGCCAGGGATGTATTTTATCAACAGCAAAGATACCACTGAACTTTTTATTACCTTTGCGAGACAGTGGAGTATCTGTTATTACATATCTATCCTTATCTAATATTTCTGTAATACGGTATGGACCTCTAAGTTTTGGAACTAATTTGCGACTTTTACCAGTAGATGGAATTTCCCTTTCTATACGTACAAGATCACCGACCTTATAACTAACGTTCTTTCGTTTTTTATCAAAATTAGTTTTTTGCTTACTTTGATTATTTGTTATATGTTCAGATATTTCATGCCTAATAACATCTATATTTGATTGTAAAGGTTCGGTTTCATTTTCCGTGTTTAGTTGTAATAAAGAATCTGACGGACCCTTTGTGTTCATACCAAATAAAGCCTGAGCAGGAGTTTTTCCTATACCTTTATTGTGAGTATTATTAAGACCCCACTGAATTTCGGAAATACATTCATCCCATGAATTTTCAGGTTTTCCATGGTTACTTGCCGTTAAAGCGGCTAGAACAGTGCGGTTATATCGCTCAATTTGCCCGTTTGCACGAGGCGTTGCTACCGCATTTTTTATGTGTTTGATACCTATTGACTCTAAATACTTTTGGAACCGTTTGGCAGTGAATGATGTACCCCTGTCAGAAATAAGACGGTTTGGTACACCAAAAGTATGGAAATAATGTTTCATAGCCCTTAATGAATGTATGCTTTTGGTGCTTTTAACTGGAACCAGAACAATGAACTTAGTAAAAGCATCTATTATAAGGAGCAAATATGAATTCTTTTTTTTACTGCGAACAAAGGGACCCAAGTGGTCAATGTGAATTGTGTGAAAAGGGCGCTCAACTTTCTCTATGGGATGAAGCTGCCCAGCCTTCTTACCTGAAGGTACTTTGGCGTACGCGCACTCTAAGCAGGAGTTTACATACTTTTTGATAAACCTCCTCATCTTGGGAAACCAATAATCGTTTTTAATTTTATTGTAAGTTTTATCGAAACCAAAATGTCCTATCTCATCGTGGTTAGCCTTTAACACATGCCACCTAACTCCCTTTGGTACTACCCATCGATCACCCTCAGTCGTTTTCCGGTAGAGTAAACCTCGTTTTAGAACAAAATTGTTTTTCATGTCTATGATCGTGTCAGTCTCCTTGTCATTTAATATTTCAATAATTCGTTGTAATTCTGAGTCATTTTGCTGTACTGTACTTATCCAGTTTATATCTATACTACGTACTTCAAGGGAATTTGAATGGGACTCAACCGGATTACGACTGAGAGCGTCGACATGTGACATAGTAACACCAGACTTATACACAATATTAAAATTATATTCTTGCATGGTACTCCACCATCTAGCAACTCTTGGCAGAATATCGCGTTTTTCAAATGTAGCTCGGAGGGAGTTACAATCAGTAACAATGGTGAATGGAATACCTAATAAGTACACCCTGAATCTTTGCAAAGAAGTCACTACAGCTAAGGTTTCTAGGTCATATGAGCTAAAACGGGATTCTTCAGGTGACGTTTGCCTACTATAGTAGGCGACTGCACTAAAAGGAGCATCCTTGTTGGGTCTTTGCATAAGTATACCTGCTAACCCCATTTTTGACGCATCTGTATGTAACTGAGTTTCATATGCTGGATTATAAAAAGCAAGAATGGGACGTTCTACTAAATAGCCTTTTAAAGTATTAAATGCGTTTGTTTCTGTTTCTCCCCACTGCCACGTACAATTTTTCTTTAGTAATTGAGTTAAGGGCCTGGCAATATTTGAAAAACCTCTAATAAACCTGCGAAAGAAGCTCGCCAATCCTACAAACTGTCTTACTTTATGTTGA
The DNA here is from genome assembly GCA_943789525.1 of Agriphila geniculea. Classification (NCBI taxonomy): domain Eukaryota; kingdom Metazoa; phylum Arthropoda; class Insecta; order Lepidoptera; family Crambidae; genus Agriphila; species Agriphila geniculea. The sequence continues at coordinate 22,819,071 of OX038891.1, read as the reverse complement.
TCAGTGGGTGTGGGAAAGTTTTCTACTGCTTGTATCTTTTTTTTGCCAGGTCTTATTCCATTCTCACAAATTTCAAAGCCTAAATAATCTATGGACTGCATAAAAAAGTTACATTTTGGTAGTTTTAGAGTCAAACCAGAATTACGGAACAGTATTAGAATATCACGAAGCTTTTGGAAACCTTCTTCTATTGTTTTTGAAGGGATAATTACGTCATCCATATAAGCGAATGCGTCTTTAAATCTAGCATTACCAAGGATATTGTTAATGGTTCTTTGGAAGGTTGATGGGGCGTTGGCTAATCCAAAGGGCATTCGAGTAAACTCGTAATGCCCATCTGGCGTCACAAAAGCTGTAAGTGGTTTTGAGGACTCGGCTAAGGGAATCTGATAATAACCTGATGCCAGGTCTAATGATGTAAAAAATTTATAGCCAGACAAATTATCTAACTGATCGTCTATCCTTGGTAATGGGTAATGTTCCTTTACTGTCTTTTTATTAAGTGAACGAAAATCTACACACAGACGGTAATCGCCTGTTTTCTTACGCACTAGTAAAATAGGATGAGCATATTCAGACGTAGATTGCCTAACTATACCAGACTCTTCCAATTCACTGACCATATTACGAACGACCTGTCGCTCACAGTGTGGAAGACGGTAAGGTCGGTATACCACAGGTGTAGTATCTTCAAGAGTAATTTTCATTTCAGTATTAGTTACGCAACCTAACTCGTCTATAGAAAAAGCAAAACATTCGCGGAATTCATTTAGTAAGTTTGTAAGTTTATCCAACTCCTGATGACTTAGATTTTCGTTCACTTTAATCATCTCTTGTGTAATTGCTGTTCGAGAATTATTTTCGGCATTTTCAGATTCCACTCTATTTACATGGAAGAAATTAATTTCATTTAAAGGGAGCGCGCGAGCTATGAGAACATTTTTATTTAATGTAAATTCCGGACTACTCAAACCTCTAATAAAAATGTAACCGATGCCTTTATTCAATCTTATAACACTTTGGATTATTTCATATTCATTATTAGGTTTCTGAGATAAACTAGATTCTAAAAATAAATCCCCATCATAATCTGGTACTGAATTAACAATTATTTTAGTCAGCCCATTAACAACAACACATTCCGAAATGTACAGTTTAATTTTATCTACTTCTTTTGCTGATCGAGATGCAAATTTAAGGTTATCTTTTGTTTTAACAACTATAACGTGGTCTTGTTCAGTGAATGTCTGCCCAACTAAAAGCGATACACGCAACAAGTGATCAGGTACAATAAGAGTTTCAACAGATCCTACTACACCATCTAACTCAATGGAAACAGTGCATTTACCTAAACAATTAACAACGGAATCACCGAATCCTCTCAAAACCGGTAAATCAGCGGTAGACCAAGTTTCACATAATTTCTTAGCCACCGATTCCCTGACCATGGTGCATTGACTTCCAAAGTCTACGAAACAATCTAACTCATGACCATTCACTATAACAGACTTGAAATATTTATTTTCATTATTCTCTTCTTGAGAAATCTGCAGCACGGTTTTAGTTGTATTAGGCGGTACTATTGAACAGTCGCTAGCTAAATGACCTACTCTGTGACAAGAATCACATCTTTTAATTGGTTGCTTACATTTAAAGAACGGATGACCCTCTTCACCACAGTTATAGCACTTAGGGTTCCTACTTTCACTATTTGACTGAGCAGACTTGACAAACTTATGCCGTCTGTTTTCGGATGTGCTTGCTTGTAAAGGAATCACTTGTCTCTCATTTCTTTTATTAACTTTGATATTTCTAAGAAAAACTAATAATTTATCAGGTTCCGTGAACTGTGCCGCTTCCGCACTGGTCCTCACAGACCTATCCTCAATTCCGAACAATATACAGTCTATAGCGTTCTTTCCGAATATCTTACACCGGTTTAACAAAACCATTTTCTCATAAAAATATTCCTCTAATGATTCTCCGAACCGTGCCTTACAAGCAAGCATTTCCGTCAACAATTGGCCGTAATTCTCATCACTCGGAAAAGCTAATTTTAATTTTTCCTGCCATTCTTCCCATGAAAACAACAGACTTGGCAAACCTTGGTACCATCTTTGGGCTAAACCAACTAATTTAGGCAACGCATAGTGAATAATTTGCCGTTCACTCCAATTATAAAGTGATGCACATTGGTTTACTTTTAAAATCCACGTATCGATAGTCTGGGTCCGTTTAGATGGGTCGAATTCAGGAATAACATTCATAACCGGAAAACGATCTATATTAGTATTATTATCTGATTTCATACTTTGAATAATTTCTTTAAAAGCCGTAACTAATTCTAGAGAACTGCTCGTCGTCGTACTCACTGGTGGCACCGCCGTTGTTGCAGGGTTTAGCGAAATATCTTGGCTGGATTCGCTTTGGTTCCTCGGCACATGTGAATCTCCTAACTGGTTCAACTCTTGAGGCCGACGATCTTGTTGCGGCGGCGTACGCCGTGATTTACTCCGTCTACTGCGTCTGTGTCTCCTTTCATGACGCGATCGCTTTCTTTTACGCGACCGCCGATCACTGTAGCGCCGTGATACATCTCTTTCTGATTCAGATGACATAGAACTTGGAGAGTCATCACGACTTATCGTTCGCTTGCGTGACTTTCTTTCTTTTCCCATTTGCAACTTTTTGGGCGTTAAATCCTTCACCAAGCTAAAATTAACACTCGGTGTGATCCCGCTTCTGAACTGAACGCAGTCAGGCGGATAACACAAACTTCAACGGTTGATTAAAATTATTTATTGCAAAAATGCTGTACTTAGTATAGTTTTACAAACTCCAGCAAGACACTTCAGAACATCTGTTCAGTTCGAACGCCGAGCAAAGAATGCCTGATTGACGCCATAATCAATCGTAGGAAATGAACGAACGAGTGAATGTCAGACAGAACGAATAAGCGTATGACAGAACGAATGAGTGTATGACAGAACGAATGCAAGTAGGGAAATGAAGTCAAATCAGCTACGATTAATTATGGAGTCAATACACTTACTTATTAGTGAGCTAAAAATAGAGTTAAATAATTATAAATGCTAACAGCATGTTTTGAGTTCGATTTTGATACTTTTTAGTTCGTTTTTAAAACATATTTTTTGTTTTTATTTTTAGTAAGAAATGTTTATATTTTGCTTTTTAGTCTTTCTGTGTTTTTTCTGGGGCTTTTTCCCGGCTTCATTATTAAACCAGGGTCTAATATTATTTCCCATCAGAATACCTGTCAATACGAATCAAACGAGCCCAAACTCGATGGGGTTGTATGGTATGATTATAGAGTTCCTGTGCCCTTCTTCCGGCTTTATCACCAGAATCTGGACACTTTCCCAACAGAGTACTTGTCAAGACAAGTCAAACAAGCCCAAACTCTATGGAGTTGTATAATCTTATCAGAGTTCTTGTGGCCTTTTTTCGACTCCATCACCAGACCCTGGAAACCGTCTTCCATCAAAGTACTAGTCAAGACGAATCAAATGAGCCCAAAATAAATGGAGCTGCATGGTTTTTATTTTCTTTCGGCTTCATTATCAGACCCTGGACATTAATTATTTTCCCAACAGAGTTCTCGTCGAGACGAATCAAACGAGCCCAAACTCGATGGATATGTATGGCTTTATTACAGAGTTCCTGTGATTTTGTTCCGGCTCCATCATCAGACTATGGACACTAATTCTCAACAGATTTATTGCCAAGACGAATCAAACGAGCCCAAACTCGATGGATTTGTATGGTTTCATTACAGAGTTCCTGTGGTTTTCTTCTGGCTCCATTATCAGACTCTGGACACTATTTCCCAACAGAGTACTAGACAAGACGAATCAAACGAGCTCAAACTAAATGGCGTTGCATAGTTTTATTAGAGTTTTTGTGGTTTTCTTCCGGTTTCATTATCAGACCCTGGACACTATTTATTTTCCCAACAGAGTACTAGTTGAGACGTTCTTTACGGGTCTGAATGCTGGCCTATGCGCAAAAGTGAAGAACAGAAACTCCACGTGACAGAAATGAAGATGTTGAGGTGGTCTGGGGGGTAACACTTAAAGATAGAGTCAGAAATGAGCATATTCGGGGTACTTTAAAAGTTGCAAATATAGCTGACAAACTGACTGAGACTCGTCTGCGGTGGTATGGTCATGTTATGCGGCGCGAAAAAGAGCATATGACAAGATACGTCATGGACATCGAAGAACCTAAGCGAGGCCGAGGTAGACCGCCGACTACCTGGATGGGGACTATAAGAAATGACCTAAAAAAGGCAGGACTGCAACCGGAAATGACACAAATGCGCCCAGAGTGGCGAAGAAAGACTAGGAGGGCCGACCCCAAAAGACATGGGAAAAAACGGCACGGACAAAGAAGAAGAAGAGTACTAGTTGAGACGAATCAAACGAGCTCAAACTGATGGATTTGTATGGTTTTATTACATACATAGTTCCTGTGGTTTTCTTCCGCCTCCATCATCAGAACTTGGACACTATTTCTCAACAGAGTTATTGCCAAGACGAATCAAACGAGCCCAAACTCGTTGGATTTGTATGGTTTCATAACAGAGTTCCTGTGGTTTTCTTCTGGCTCCATCATCAGACCCTGGACACTGTTTCCCAGCAGAGTACTAGTCGCAATTATTTTATCTAAGAATAAACAAACACAGTAAAAATGTACTGAATAAAGTAGATAAGCATTCTCAAGAACACCGTCTCTATAAACAAAATAATACCTGTCAGGAATACTCGGAGCCATTTTATGGTTTGTATAAGCTGTATAATAGTTTTTATCATACAGAAAACCACACAAATTGACAGAATAATTTGAAAATATTTGTTTTGCCAACCTACTTCACGAAATATAACCTAAAACATTTTTTTTTGTATGGTTGTACCTTTTGTATAACCTAAAACATTTTTTTTGGATTTGTATGGTTTCATAACAGAGTTCCTGTGGTTTTCTTCCGGCTCCATCATTAGACCCTGGACACTGTTTCCCAGCAGAGTACTAGTCAAGACGAATCAAACGAGCCAAACTCGATAAATTTGTATGGTTATAGTACAGAGTGTCAAACATAGACACTGACTCAAAAGCACTATTTGAAGGTCAGAACATGCCAGAGGAAATGGAAAGAAGCTTAAAAGGTGTTACCGTCAAAAATCAGAAGAAATAAGAAAAAAATGAAAATATAAAATATGGGAAAGTAAGAATGTTAAAATGGCAATGGACGGGTTATATGGCAAGAGAAATCAAGGAAAAATGAACCAAAATTATTACAGAGTGGCAACCATGGAACAAAAAAAGGAAAAGTGGAAGACAAACCAAAAGATGGGCAGATGATACTGGAGGAACACTTTGGACGCGAAAAGCAAGACATAGAACAGAATGGAAACAGCTGGAAGAGGCCTACGTGTCGCAAGAGACGCTGATCACTACAGCCAAAAAGTAATAAAATGAAAGAAAGAAAATATTTATATGAGACAATCACACACTTGTACTTGTCAAGACGAATCAAACGAGTACAAACTCGATGGGTTTATATGGTTTTATTACAGATTTACTGTGGCCTTCTTTCGGTTTCATCACCAGATCAGCTCAAATGACACTATTATATGTCATTGTCATCCAGTTCTAACCTATGTTTTAAGTTTCAAGTCTTTGGCTCATTGGGAAGCTAGATTAAAATCGTTTACAATTTGTGGACAAACAAACAACAAAGGTAAACAAATAAATAAACGAGACAGTGAACGTTAACGAACGCTTCATTCTATGCTCACAAAAGCTATTCGGGTATAATGAATTACTTTTACCTAAATGTAACAAAGTAGAAAATATTCGAATATTCGAATATCACCGACTTGAGTATTCGAATAGCAAAATAAGCCGAATATTCGAATACTTCGAATATTCGAATATTCGAATTGCAAGCCCTATTCGGGACCCGTACTCACACCTGAGGAACCTTCGGTGCCACAAACCCAGCCAGCCGATTCACTTGACCTCGACCCTGCACTGTTGTCTGCGTTGGGCGAAGCCGTCGTAGACACTCCGACCTTTGGTGGAAACATTCACACTAGCCTCGCACAGCGGTGGCTACCGATTCTTAAAAAAGGTTTATTAAAAGACTGTAGGACGAAACTTTTAAATGACTACCCAATCCCAGAAAATTGTAAATTGCTTAAAGCACCAACTTTGAATTTCGAAATATCAGCAGCAGTGGTCGAAGTAGTTCGAAATCGAGACAAGAGTATACAAACGAAACAGGACCAGTTAGGCCATGGTATTACAGCCATAAGCAAAGCCATCACAATATTACTCAGTAGTGACGACAAAGTCAACGCTATTAAAGTTCTTTCTGACGGTTGTCGGTTATTGACCGACTTACATTATAGTGAAACTGAACTTAGAACCAAACTCATAACACCCTGTCTCCAAAAATCCTTTTTGACAATAATTGAGACTCAGGATAGGGATGAAACCCTTTTTGGCGCTAATTTGTCCGACAAAATTAAATCCTCTCAAACTATCGAAAGGCAAGGCCACCAAATAAAAAAGTCTGTTTTTCCTAAAACAACTGCGCAGGCGTCAACCTCATCCACAATAAAGCCCAGATATTCGGAAAACTGGCAGGGCCCCCCTCGTTACCCCCTAACGAGCAGAGGGGGCCGAGGGGGGACGCGCCGCGCTCCGATGTCGCAGTATCGGCGGTGGCCGCCCGCCAACGCGGCGCCAGCCCAAGCGGCGCCCGCGCCGCCAGCGCCGGCGGCGGCGCTTGCCCGGCCGGCGGCGGCCTACTCCGGCAAACGTGCCCAGCGGCACTGATACAGGTACACGCGGCTAGACTAAAATATTTTTCCGAGTGTTGGGCTTCCATCACTAACAACAAGGTTGTTCCTAATTGGATTTGTAATGGGTATAGAATTCCTTTATGTAAGGACATAACGCAACGTGGGGTACCACGTAATTCATTTTCTCATCATGAAATACACTTAGTATCGAAAGAAATCGAAAAATTACAATTTTTGGGCGCAATTTCAGAATGCCAACCGTGTTCAAATCAATTCATATCGAAAGTTTTTTTGACGATGAAGTCAAATGGAACATATAGATTTATTTTAAATTTAAAGCCATTTAACAAGTTTGTTCAACACGAACATTTTAAAATGGAAGACTTCAGAACGGTTTCTAAACTTATTCAACCGTTTATGTATATGGCTTCTATAGATTTAAAAGAATCATATCTTCTTGTACCGATGAATGATGATCAGAAAAAACTTTTACGGTTCAATTTTGAAAATAAAATATACGAATTTAATGCATTACCTTACGGACTATCTTCGGCGCCCCGAACATTTACAAAAATTATGAAAGAGGTCATGTTATACCTTCGCAGTCGCGGTTTTTTATCCGTTATTTATTTAGATGACATATTATGTCTAAGATTAACCTATCAGGAGTGTAAGAAAAACGTCGAGACGACTTTAAAATTATTACATTGTTTGGGGTTAGTGGTTAATTATGAAAAGAGTTCATTGTGCCCATTACAAAACATTAAATTCCTCGGTTTTCATTTTGATTCCGTCAATATGACGATGTCCTTACCTTTTGAAAAACGTGTTTATATAGAAACACTCGCAAAAAGAATATAATAACCTACCGTCCATCACAATAAGGGAATTTTGCCACTTTTTAGGCGTGTTAACAGCAGCTTGTCCCGCTGTACGGTATGGGTGGTTATACACTAAATGTTTGGAACGACAAAAATACCTTGCGCTTAAAAATTATCAAAATTATGAAATTAAATTTAGACCATCGAATGTGATTTTGCCCGATTTGAGATGGTGGATCGAGAATATTCACACGACACTTAAGCCACTTAATTCAGAAAATTACGAGTTAGAAATTTTTACTGATGCTTCTCGGTCTGGCTGGGGCGCATTTTGCAACGGCAAACGGGCAAATGGAAAATGGAAAGATAGTGAAAAATTACAACACATTAACTATTTAGAACTTTTAGCAGTATTTTTTGGACTGAAATGTTTCGCTCGCAATTATAATGATATTAACATTTTGTTACGGATCGATAATACTACAGCTTTAAGCTACATAAAGCGAATGGGAGGGATACAGTACCCTCACCTTAATAACTTAGCCCGCGAAATTTGGCAATGGTGCGAAAAGCGAAATATTTGGCTTACCCCTTCTTACATCAATACTAAAGATAATAAAGAAGCTGACGAAGAATCGAGGAAAACAAATCCCGATATCGAATGGTCACTAAATAATAATGCTTTCCAGAAAATAGTGAATTTCTTTGGAAAACCTAATATAGACTTATTCGCTTCTCGTACCAATGCTAAATGTAAAAAATATATCTCATGGAAGCCAGACCCGGAAGCACTAACCGTAGACGCGTTTACTATACCGTGGAAAGATTTCTTTTATGCGTTTCCACCCATAACATTAATTCTTAAATGTCTGCAAAAGATTAATAGTGTTAAAGTTGAGGGTATTTTAGTATTCCCATATTGGCAGTCGCAACCCTGGTTTCCACTACTTAAAGCTATGCTTATATCAGACATACTTTTTTTAGAGGCAAATACGGATATGTCCATATCTCATTCCAGGAATCACCACTTCACCGACCTTACCCTGGGTGTAGCCAAGCTCTCCGGGAGGCGTTTGTCAAGCGAAACGCACCGGCCGCCTCGTTAGACATCATGATAGCTTCATTAGCCAAAAATACCCTAACTCAATATAATGTTACTTACAAGCTCTGGTGGTCATATTGCGATAATCATTCTATTGATCCCTATACACATTCCATATCCAATGTAATGGCTTTTTTAACTGAACAGTTTAACCATGGTCAGGCCTATGGCAGTTTGAATAGCCACCGTTCCGCACTTTGCCTACTTTTAGGAAACGATCTCGGCTCTGATCAACAAATCAAAAGGCTGCTAAAAGGGGCCTTTAGATTAAGACCTTCCTTACCAAAATATGGTTTCACTTGGGACCCCCAACTTGTGTTAAACTATGTTTCTAAATGGGTGCCCAATGAAGATCTGGATCTTCAAAAATTAACCAAGAAAATGATTATTATACTCGCTTTAAGTACTGCTCATAGAGCTCAAACCTTGTCATTAATCAAATTAGACGATATCGTACAAAATGTAAACGGCATTCAAATTATGATTAAAGATTTAATTAAAACTTCATCGGTCAATCGAGATCAACCGATACTGTCCCTACCGTATTTCACTGAAAACTTAAATATTTGTCCGGCTACTACCATAAGAGCCTATATATCAGCCACCGAATCCATTAGACCTAATTCCATAAAAAACTTTATATTAACAACTAAACAACCCTACCGCGCGGCAAGCGCACAGACTATTAGTCGGTGGATAAAGCAGGTGCTGGCTGAAAGCGGCGTGGATGTGGCACAGTTTAGCGCACACAGCACTCGTCACGCTGCGACATCCGCAGCGCACACAGCCGGCGTCTCGCTTGACATTATACGTAAAACCGCTGGCTGGACACACAGGTCCCAGACTTTTGCTAGGTTTTGCAATAGGCCATTGGCCCAAGAAAATAACTTCGCCGCTGCTGTATGTTTAC